>OZ008367.1:318881248-319268748 GCA_963931995.1 Phaonia tiefii | reverse complement strand
GATATTTAACAAAGTTAATTTAATATTTTACAAAAATATCTTACAATGTTTGTGTAGGCGCACGCTGAAATCATAGAAAATTATTTGTATTTAGCATGACCTTTGAACCTTTCATTTGTCTAATAACTTACTTTAAAACTTGGATGGAAATAATGAAGACCTTGAATGACCTTTATCATATGACAAAGTCATGGATTATAGCAACACAATAATATTAACCAAAGTTCAATTTGCAGAAAAAAGGATATGGGCATTTCCACACAAAGGTCCACCTTCGTCAAAACACGTCACTCCCGTTAATTGCTTATATTTTGGGACAAGTCAGTTTGATTGGTGTGCCTTCTTCTACTAAATATAGAGCTACTTCTGTAATTAGTAAAAGAATAGAAACCAATCAAAGTAACGGGTGTGTTTTAGCTGCATGATAACTTAAAATGATAATTCTCGGTGGAGCGCGGAATTTGCTTTTTTTTCACTGCAGGCTGTGGCGGCACTGGTGGTCGAAAAGAGTGGAAAGTATGCGTAGCTTATAGTGGCTGATGGGAGATTTGTATTCGTCTGTCTTTCAGTTGCCATCATGCATTGAACACGTGAGGAGAGGGCATTTAGTGCTGAAGCGTATTTTTCAAATGCGCTCTCGATCATTGCAGTGCAGCGTGCTTTTCGTTTACGATTCGCTGTTCCCCCACGCGGAAGTGTTCCTGGACGGCAATCAGTTGTAAATTGGGTAACTTCATTGAGAACAGCAGGGAATATGTCATGTGTACGAAGGAGACCTGAGAGAAGGATTGGATTACAATACAACAAAACATCGAGAGTGTTAGAGCAGCAGTACTGCAAACTCCACAGCAATCATTTGCTCTTGGCATTTCCAGACTTTCTCTTCACCGGACTTTTGAGGCAATGCAATTAGAAGATACATGGTTCTAACAGGATGGTGCCACTGCATACACAGCGGGGGTTACCATGAATTATTTGAGGCAAATGTTTCCTGGACGTCTTTGGGGTTACCTGAAGTCGAAGGTGTATATCAACCGTCCCAACACCTTGGAATACCTAATTAACAATATTGAGGCTGAAATTGGCAGAATACCAGTCGATATGCTTGTTAGAGTTCATGAAAACTACAGAAAAAGTATGCAGCAGTGTGTGGATAGCGAAGGTCGACATTTGCCAGATACACTATTTAAAATCATATACATATTTTAAAAATTCCCTTACTGTCCAGTATAATTAAAATATAAAATAAATTTTTCTAAAGTTCATAATTTTTTTATTTCATTCCCAAATAAGCAAATAACTGCACTCGACCTTGTACAAGGCGGAAATATTGTTGGCATGACATTTTTTAATTTAATCTAGTAGATAATTTCGTGAACAGTACCACGTCTGGAAATTAAGTTATCCCCAAATTGAGTTTTCAATAAATCGATTGTTAAGCGCGCTGTTTGGCAAGATGCGCCTCCTTGTTGTAACCAAATGTCTTTAAAGGTTAGTTATTTAACTTTTGGAGACAAAAATTCAGTCAACATGTGTTCGCCATGCACCGTAACGGCAGTTCCTTCCACATTTCGAAATAAATAAGGACCGATTATGCCGCCAACATATAAACCGCACCAAACAGTTAATTTTAAGGGATGCAAAAGTGACGGCCTAGTGACGGCGATACTATCGAGTATTTAGCCATGAAAAAGCTTCTCAAAATACCTTTCGGAATCGGTGTTAATAAAAACTGTTGGTACCAATCCGTGAGTATAAAACTAGAAAGCGCACAGCTCAACAGTTGTGAGAAGCTCTCTCCAATTCCTTTATGGGATTATTTAATGGTGATTCGTCAACGGCTTAAGGATTGTCTTCGCTCCAAATGATCAATAATTGCACAAATTGCTTGTTCACTAAAACGATTATGTTGGCCGTAAAATGGACGAAGTGCTCTATGAACTTCGTGGACAGATTTATTTTTTCAAACAAAATTTCCACAAGTTGGAAGCGTTGTTACAGCATTAAACTACTCATGATTTTTCCCAAACCTTGCTGAACAGAAATGTCAACACAGTTTGATATTCTCAGCTGTGAAACCATGGTTATCGATATCGATTGTTGTCATGCAGCTAAAAAAGACAGCCGTTAGTTACATGGCCCTCCAGTACACAGAATGTGAAGTGTGAAGTGATGAGACATAGTGAGGCACTTTCTGTGAATATTACCATAAAGGCTATTCGCTCTCTTTCGGATGCATTATCAGTAAAAATCAATTTAGTAATTATAGTTAGTTGATTGATACAACTTCTATATATTATGGTTTTTTATGAGTTGTATATTAGTAACATACCGTTCGGAATCGGTGTAAAACTTTAGGTCCCAATCAGTGACTGAAAACTGGAAAGTGCACAGCTCAGTGATTGTGAGAAGTTCACACTGTCCCTTCATGGGATGTAATGGGAAACCGTGTATTTTTTTTTATATTAGTAACAAATTGTATTTCAAGAACTTCCTAGAACGACATACGGTTAAACAGGTAGAAAAAACTGATCTGTCAGCCTAGAAGAATATACAAGTTTCAATTTTTAGAACCACGTTTTTGATTTTTCGCACCAGCGACAACTACAGTAGGACTTTTGATTGTGACAAGAAGATGTTAGACTCTATTAGAAAAATTAAAATTGGTAGGGTTTAATCTAAGAAGGGTTTATAATGTTTATAACACTTGACACAGCAAGGGCGTCGCGGGCAGGGTCAACATTAGCAAATACCATTTTATATTCTTACTCTCAAACATAAAACGACATAAAAAATACGTTGACTGCCTCCACCAAGCTTTATAGTAATAATTTTTTTTTTAACTATTTGAGAACATGTTCTGAAATTCTTGTACGTGTATACAAAATAGCGAGATTTTCATGACACGTACAATTTACTTGCTTGGTACATAAAATTTGGTAGGCAAAATCAACTACAGGGTAGTTACGCCAAAGTTACCTCGTACGAAACCAATTGTCTGATAAATGTTTGGGATCGAAGTTTTGATATTTCGATAGTTTTAACAACGAAAAGTATCACCAAATGCATTAAAAATAAAATGGAGTGCATAGAGGAGATATACCTGAAATAGTTGCATGGTAAATCAAAGATAGGTAGCAAATGTCCCAAACAAAATTTCTCGTTTAAAGATAAAAACTAAATTTCTTACGAAAATTTCGCAAGAACTTAATGCGGGGCTAAAATTAGAAAATATTACGTTACAAACGAAACATCAGGTAAATGACACCCGATTCGGGAATATAATTGCGTAAATCGAACTTTCGTTAAATCCAACAAATCATTTCCTTTCTGACAGATAACACTAGCCAACAGTCGTTTTGTTATTTGGTTGCAGCATATTTTTTCTCATGGATTTTGACCTCCTGAACACGAAAATTAATTTTAAAAATTTTTCTGTCGATTGGTTTTTTTTTAAATTTTATTTTTGTATTTTTTTTTTAAATTTTTGGAGATACACTTACAATTTTGAGCATATCTTTCGTCTTCTTTGACCGATTTCATCCTACTACTACTCAAATTAAAGACAATTGAGCCGTCTACAACTCATCCTCATAAAATTTTCAAATCGGGTTAGTAGTTTTGATGTTGGCGGCTTAAAAAGGTTAAAAAACTGCGTTTTTTTTGTAAAAATGTGGCTGAAAAATTCATATAAAAATTCATATAAAATATAAAACGCGATGCTAGCAGCGATTTTAATTTTTTTACGTATAGCTGGCACTTTTCTAAAGAAAATAAGCCCTTACTTAACAAAATGTGGTAACAAATAGTGGACTTATGGATTTTTTGGTAAAAGACCTAAATTCCGCTATTTGACGATTTTTTGATTTTCATTATTTGCACAGCTTACCTACCCAACGCAAACGAATTAATACATTTAAACTTAATTTAAAATAAACAAATTAGTCTTAGTATATTATTTTTTAATTTATTTAGATCACTACAAAAACTGGCAAAAATTAAAGAAGGAGTCTTCGCAGGACCCGAGATAAAAAAAATTTTGAAAGATGAAAAATTCCCAAAGCTTTTATCACCCATCGAAGCCGCAGCATGGAATTCCTTATTTACATACTTATTTAGTTGACCTTAAACAACCCAAATGGGTCTTACAAAATGACGATAACGTGTTTCTCCAACATGTTCTCTCTCTCTTTATATTTTCTCCTCCAGTTTGTAACTCTTGCAGGCAATCGTCCACCTGGTCTTTCCAGCAAAGTCTTGGTCGTCCTATTCTCTGATGTACGTCTTCGAATACCTCATTCTGATCCATTCTAATGACATGTTCCAGCCAGCGTAAACGCGTTATTTTGATTCGCAGAACTACGTTGATGTTGGGATAAACATTATGTACAGCTCGAGTTCACCCGTCGTCGATACTCGCCGTTTTCTATTATAGGATCATATATTTTTCGGAGCAGTTGTCTCTCGAAGACACCACGAGATGTTTCATCAGAATACGATATGACCCAGGATTCTGCACCACAAAGCGATTGTATGAGAGTCTGAGAGAGTTCGATCTTCGTTCTCGTGAATGGGTCTTACCTATGAAGTGTTTGCTTAAGATCTGTTTGCAAGCACAATTCTCCCTTCAATTTTTAGGCTGACGTTATTATTTCCGTTCACGGCAGATCTGATGTAAACAAATTCATCAACTACATCGAAATTATAATGGTTATAAACGTTCACCCTTTCATCCAAACGGGTGGATGTTCTGCTTGTCGAAAGCATTGATTTTGGGTTGTCCTCGTTTTCTGCGAAAACCACTTTTCCCGATTCATTCTCAATTCTCTAATAAACTGCAGTAATTTCTCGCAGATTTCGCCCAATGATGTCTAAAGCATCTGCATACGCGAGCAGTATGTGACTTTTGCTGCTGATACTTTTATTCGTATTGGCTGCAGCTTTTATCACGAAGAACTCAATTAATATATTGAAGATTTCGCACCATAGGGTGTCGCTACCTGAGGCCCCGCCTCGTACTGAATGGTTCGGTGGGATCTATACCAATCTGTACTGAGGATTTCGTGTAGGTCAGTGTCATTCTTCAAAGACATGTCTGCTTTGCAAGAATACTAAGCTCCGACATAGCTTGCAACAGTTTTTCCCTTATCGAGCTATCCAAGCCAGCCTTATAAAAGTCGTGATAGGTGTCGCATTGCTTTTCGGGGGTTTTCCTCCAGGAATTGTGGAAATATGAATATCTAGTCGATAAATGACTTTTCAGGCCTAAAGACACACTGATAATGTCCGATCAGGTCTGTAACAAACGGCCTTATTATTTTACACATTAAACTCGAGAGGACCTTGTATGCGATGGATGAAAGGCTTATTCCTCGAAACGTGGTATATACATACATACTCGGGTCGCCAATTTTAAAAACAGGACACATTATGCGAAGACTCCAATCGTCGGGCATGCATTCGTCTAGCCAGACTATGCATATGAACTGATGCATGTTCCTTTCCAACACAGCCTTAAACATCTCAGCCGGTAGTCCATCAGCACGTGCGGCTTTGTTGGTCTTAAATCGGGAAATTACATTTCTGACTTTGCTTTGGCTAGGAGGGGGCAGTCGACGCCATCGTTCTGCATGTGCTCAACATCCTTATCTATATTGAAGTCTCCTGAGACAAAGCAGAGAAGTGATCCCTCCATATTCCCAAAATACTCTGCATATTTGCAACAAGATTCCTGTTCTTATATCCACAAAAGTTGGGCCCTGATCCATTGCAGTTGGATTGGTTTTGTACTTTTCGGTAGAATTTATGGTCCTCAGTCTTCCCTATGTAGGATTAAATTTGCTCCCTCTCGCGTTTTCTCCACAACCATTTTTTCCTCCAAAATAAAGGGTATCCTTTCTCCTCATCTCCTTATACACAAATCGTGTTGCATCTGAATGACAATACCTATTACCGATTTATATTGAAAGGATTTTTTTTAGTACTGACTAGATCCTATCGTATATTTCCCCTACCATTCGATCGCATGCCACCTCAACTATAATTTCGGTAATTAACAAAGGCTTCGCGATTTTTTTTATATTGTTACTACATTCCAGTTTACAACTTTCCGAGAGACCGGCGGTGCCTTATCATACCTGGTTAAGATTAACCATCGTACGTTGCACGGCTACTTGGGAGGATTTCCTACACTAATCACTTACCGCAAAGGACCAAATCGCCGAAAGATCGCAATAGAAGTGGCATTACTAAACATTTTCTCAATGTCAATAAAGGTAACCATCATGTAGTTTAGTATACACAAAATCATTTTCACAGATCCACCCCTGCAGTAACAACATTGTATTCATTCTCACCCGCAAGTCCCCATCCACCAGTCGTTCCAAACTCTTCATCCACAAAGATAACAGGCTTAGAGACCTTATGTATATGTCTGATGTGCATGCAACCAACCAAAGGATCAACAGAACGCCCACACTACACATATCGGTTCCAGGCTTGTATCTGTCTTCTATAAAATTTAAGAAGGCCGCAATATTAGCATGAACTGTGTATAACACATTAACCTGGAAGGACAAATGAATTTGATAATTGCGTTATCTCCAAAAAAATGGACTTGTGGCCACCAAACTACAATCAATAAAATTATCCCATGAAGGCATTGGGGAGAGCTTATCACAACCACTCAGCTGTGCACTTTCTAGGTTTATACTCCCAACAGTTTTTACACCGATTCCGAACGGTATTTTGAGAAGCTTTTTCATGGCTAAGTACTCGATAGTGTCGCCGTCACTATGCGAGTTGACCGTCGCCGAAAGAAATTTTAAGGTGGTTAGAGCAGGGATCGAACCCAGGATCTCATGTACAGGAGGCGCGCACACTAATCTTTGCACCACCGACGGAAACACCAAAGTGCAATGCCGAAGAATAGTATGGGGTGGACAATATGTGTATACACATATCTAGTAAACTATTATATAGACCCCATCGTCTTCCGATAACCCTTTACATGAATATTGGGCCACTGTGGTTCTACTAATCCTATACACAGTGTTCGAAATGCGGTCATCGGTGGTACAACTTTTAGTGTGCGCGGCTGTTGTGCGTGATAACATGGGTTCGATCCCTGCTTTGACCACCATAAATTTCTTTCGACGGTGATCACTTCGCTTAGTGATCGCGACAATAAAAACAATAGAAATAGCGAGGAGTATTCACATTGGTATTTTGAATTTGAAATATAGCCATGTCGCTGCCTTTCTTCATATATCAGGTTTTTCAATAAGAGCGCTACAGAAAGTATGTTCGATGCCATTTTGTATGTAACTCGATTTCTTTTGCATGGCCACCACGGACACGCTTGCAGAAGTCCAGACGCTGAACCCAATTTTCGACGGTTTTCAAGCATAAATCGGCCGATACTGCTGCAATTTCACGTTCGATATTCGTACGAAGTTCATCAATCGTCGCTGGCTTGTTGGCATAGACCATAGACTTGACGTAGCCCCACAGGAAATAATCTAACGGCGTCAAATCGCACGACCGAGGCGGCCAATCGACTGGGCCATTTCGTAAGTTAACACGCTCACCAAACTTGGTTTCCAATAAATTGATTGTGGCATTCGCTGTGTGGCTTGGGGCGCCGTCCTGTTGGAACCACATGTCCACCAAGTCCATATTATCCAATTGGGGCCAAAAGAATATTATAAATTATATAAAAAAAAAATAATTTGCTTGTTTTTTTCTTACCTGTTGGCAAAAATCGAAGAGTAACTAAAAGCCGGTCTAAGGGAGGTATAGCCAATCTCATTTAAGTATCCTGCTTTCGAATACTTGTTTGAATTAAAGATAAAATGTATTCAAAATCATCATTAGATATTCTCATAAAATTTTTCAGCTGCCCTTGGAATCCTCGGTCCGTAATTCTGCTAGTAATGTATTTTGGAAACTTAAATCTACGCGCCGAAGCGCCCAATTTCTCACCCAAACACTTCTTTTTGTTTCTTTTTTTTTAATTTTTTGTTTCTTTTTAATTAAATATGCTGCGATGGCAGCTGCCAATCTTATTTTGTTACAAGACATTTTTATACTGTCATTCGTAAAATAAAAAAACAATTCCTACTGCAAGCTGTACTCAAGTTATGTGTAAACACGTCTGCAATTTCTTGCAGCAAGCTCGTCGTAATAACTTCTACAAACTACTTCTGGAAGTACACTTCCGCAAGTTTCGGTTTCAGTGGAAACACTTCAGCAAATAAATGGTTTGTCAACAGAGACGCTACAAAAGTAAATCGATAGGGACAGCAAACGACGCCATATTTTTTCCCGCTCTGTTGACATTTCTCTTCAGTAAGGTGGAAATGATATACGAGCCTCAACGAGTCGAAATTATTAAAATTCACTACCGAAATTTGGAGTCAGTGGCCTCAACTTTAAGAGCGCTACGTCCACTTTATGGTCGTCGTAATCGTCCTACCAGATCAACAATTGAGCGTCTAGTGGAAAAATATTAATCCACAGGCACAGTACAAAATGTTCCCGTGCCAGTGGGACAAAGAAGTGCCCGTAGTGCCGAGAATATTGCTGCCGCTGAAGCTTCAGTTCAAGAAAGCCCAAATGTGTCTCTCACACGTCGTTCTCAAGCGTTAGGCATCTCTGTGTTGTGGCGAATTTTGCGAAAAGATCTTGGCCTACATCCTTACAAGATCAAATTGACGCAAGAACTGAAGCCGCTTGACCACCATAAGCGTCGTATGTTCGTGAATTGGGCTGAGCAACAACTTGAAAATGATTTGGATTTTCATCGGAAAATCATCTTCAGCGATGAGGCTCATTTCTGGCTGAATGGCTTCATCAATAAGCAAAATATGTGTCATTGGTCAGACAGCAATCCACATGTAATCCATGAGTCATCATTGCATCCCGAAAAAATTGCGGTTTGGTGCGGTCTATGGGCCGGCAAAGTCATTGGGCCGTACTTCTTCCGTGATGATCAAGCCGGCACATTACTGTGAATGCGAATCGCTACCGTTCAGTGATAACCGAATATTTTTGGCCCCAATTGGATAATATGGATTTGGAGGACATGTGGTTCCAACAGGATGGCGCCACAAGCCACACAGCGAATGCCACAATCAATTTATTGCAAACCAAGTTTGGTGAACGTGTTATCTCACGAAATGGCCCAGTCGATTGGCCGCCTCGGTCGTGCGATTTGACGCCGTTAGATTATTTCCTGTGGGCTACGTCAAGTCTATGGTCTACGCCAACAAGCCAGCGACGATTGATGAACTTCGTACGAATATCGAACGTGAAATTGCAGCAGTATCGGCCGATTTATGCTTGAAAACCATCGAAAATTTGGTTCAGCGTCTGGACTTCTGCAAGCGTGTCCGTGGTGGCCATTTGTAGCGCTCTTATTGAAAACCCCGTTACATGCAGAAGTTCTTCCACAAGTTACTTTCCACAATTTACTTGACACGCGGCTTAATCATTCTCCATGATTTTGAAATTTCGTGCAAAAATTGGACTCGACAATTCGGCTGATACTTTTGCGGGATAATTGAAAGTGCCTACAATTTTCTTTAAATTTTATTACACAAATAATGAACCATAAATCAAAAATTAATAAAATTAAATTTCAAATACTCACCCGTCATTACAATAACAGCTCACAAAAACCTTACAGTTTTCATCTGATACATCAATTACTAACCTGTAGGCAATTTTTTTCCCCATTGATTTAAAATAAAATCAATTCACTAATTTTCATCATCAATCATAGTTTGCAAAATAAAAAGGCCAGAGACAAATAACATTTCCTTATAGTTGTTTTATTCAGTTTTCATCATCATCATTGACTTATTTGTATTTTGTTTTTTTTTCCTTCAGTTTATTTTATTATTTTTAATAAATTTAACATATTTTTTGTTTTTGTTATTCTCATTAATTTAATTTCATTTACTCTTTACTCTCTCACATTCATTCAAATACTTTCAAGGATTTTTTTTTTTTAAATTTTTTTTATTTTTAGGTATAATAATAAATTTTCATCAATATTATTGAAAACTTATTTAAATTACAATAATTGAAACATATTTACTCTTTTTCTTTTATATATATATATACGATTTTGTTGTGGCTGTTTTTTGTTGTTTGCTGTTGATTTGGTTGTATTATTAAATAGCTTCATCGAACATTTATATGTGAGTGTATTTGTTTGTATGATTGAGGAATGATTTTGACCTTTGAATGTTGTGAATGAATGGCTGTTCATTTGGTAACTGTGTGTGATTGTTTTAACCTTTTTCTGTTTATCTGACGATCAATTGGATGCATTTATTTTGTAATTTAATTTGTGTGAAATTTATTATGTTTTTATTTTATTTTATTTTTTTTCCGTCTCTTCTGTTTATTACGGTTTTGCTGCTTTTTGCTGTTGTTAATTTTCATTGTTTTTTTTTTTGGGGGGGGTTTTAAATTTATTTATTTTTTTTAGTTATATTTTATTATTTATTTAAATTAAGCCATTAATAACATTTTTGGATAATTGTGTTTAATTTTTTTTTTTTTTTTTGTTTAGGTTTTTTGCTTTTGTTTTTTCTTTTGTTCATATTTAGATTTGCCATTTTGTGTTCATTATTTTCGCATTCATAAATTTTAATTGTCTTTGTTTAATTTCGGATTTCTTTCATTTGTCATTTCTTGTAATTTAAATGCATAGTTTTGGGGGGTGGGGTGGGGGGCGTATATTTTAAAGGATTTGTTTTCTATGGGTTTTTATCGGGTTGGATAGGAAGGGAAATTGAATATAATTACACCGTTCTACAAGTATTTTGAAAAGAATTCATAGGAATTTTAGTTCCCATACAACGAGTATGTGTCAGAAAATAAATCAGATAAATAAATTGTGATACAAAACTTTTTAATCACAGGATTATCTTAAAATAATCGCATTTTTATTGATTTATATACGATATATTAAAAATTATAGTGAAATTGGTAGAAACAAGCATACACTATGAGTACTCCTATGGAGCAAAAACAAGTCAATTGAAAGAGAAGCGAATTTACATGGTATCAAAGGATAATTGAGAATGGGTTGCGGTACAAAAATGCCACAGATGAGAGACAGAAGAAAAACATTTGCAGCCCTTGGTGGAAGAAGGTGTTAACTCACTTTTTTTTCCAAAACAATATTTTCCTACTTTTAATGTTTTCATGGTGTCTGATTTAATTAAAAAATTAATTTAAAAAAAAATTGTAAAATTTAGTTTTAATAATTTAAATATCAGTTTTATAATAATTTAAACATCAAATAATAAATAATAAAAAATATCAGACTTTTTTCTTATCTAAAACAAAATCAGATACCATGGAAACATTAACAGAAGGACAATATTGTTTTTGAAAAAAAGTGTGTTAACATCTTCTTCCACCAAGGGCTTCATTTGTTTTGACACGTTTGCTGAATTAGCAATTGGTCTATATGAATACCTTAAATGTGATCTCAAAGAAGATGTGGTGATGGCTGGTATCTTATATACATTGATTCAGACTTTCAAATGAGGAAAAACTGATAGTGAAATGAGTAAAAGGTCATATGAAAAATACTTAACCTATAGTTTCAGTGTAATGAAGGGCACTGCACCTGTGGATTTGACTATAAAAGAATTAGTTGATTGGTTCGACTCAAAATTTACAAATGCTATGATGGATATTGATTTCCAGATGATGATGCCTATAGCAACAGAGTGCACAAATTTTAGGCCATCTTTTGAGGTAATTAGATTGGGATTGACAAGGTTACCAAAAAGCGTTGAAACCAAAGCACTCTTAAAATAGAGGTCAGAAGAGGAGATCTGATGGAACTGAGATTGAAGATAACTCGATTCCACTTTCCGTTCTTGGATTGAGAAATGTACATGCCCCATTGTTACATGGTTTAACATTTAATACCGAACGAAAAACTGCTATAATGAAAGGACTGGGACCTAATATAGCAATGGGAACTGTGTTATTATGTAAACCTGCTTATCCGGAGAAAATAGGTGCTGCTCTAAATTCTAGTATAAGCCATCTCCCCATGGCAGACAAGATTGTGGATGCATTAATTTTTAACAAGAAGGAGGTAAATGCCACTCAGTTGCTTTCTGCACTTGCTGATGCTTTACTGGTGACATCTCACAAAGGGATAAGGAGATTTTATTTCCCACTAGAGTTTTATATTAAAGCACATTTAACAGTTTTAAATGCAGATCAAGGACGGTTTTTCGTTTAATGGAGTGGACATTTTGAAAGTATATAACACAACAGCATACTCTTACAAAGTAAAATGTGACCCAGATAAAAAAAAAGATGCACAATGGGGCAAGCAATTTTTCACGGTATTTTCACTAGAGGATTGCAAGATTTGGGGATAATACTCTCTCAAATAACTACTAAGCCAATATGGTTTACACGGAAGCAGTTGGGAGATGTTTTTTCTTCTCATATGTTGCTAAACGGGCAAGAGAGCATTACCATCTGGTCGCATAAACGTATTGCTGACCAGGTGTGTCGTCATTGTCTATGGACGGTGTGGATATTGATGAATCAGACGCTCTTGATGTTCTGGGCATGAAAATACAATGTGATGTCCGTTGGGAAAAACATGTATTTGAAGTGTCGAAAGATGCATTCAAGTGTCTAGGCTTTTTAAAGCGGTGCAAGAAATACTTCACTCCATCTGATCTTCTCAATATCTACACCAACTACATCAGACCAAAGATGGAGTATAACTCCCATATATGGGTAGGTGCTCCTAGGACTTCTTTGGAGCTTCTCGACCGTGTCCAGAGGAGAGCGACGGTGTTAATAGGGGACAGTAGGGTATCCAACTCTAACAACACTGGATCTTACTCGCATTAAAATCTACTCCATTCTTTCGACCCCATTCAACAATGGACACCAGATCACGGTCGAGTGTTTCATTCATCGTCCGGCGTTTGACTTCAATCTCTTGAAGACTTGGCCTACGATCGAATGAATAAGAATGGCAGAGATTACTGTCATCGGCAAAAGAGTAGATTGGATTCACAGTCTGACCCAGGAGATCGTCAATGAAAATAAGAAAAATAGAAGCAGAAAGAACAGAGCCCTGTGGTACACCTGCAGTCAATTTATGCTCGTCGGATGAAACCCCATCTACAACAACTGGTATAGTGCGATCTCTGAGAAAACTCGATATAAATCGAGCAAAGTTATCACCGGCACCAAAAGCAGCGAGCTTTGACAAGAGTGCATCATGCCATACTCTGCCAAAGGCCTTGGAAATATCAAGAGCCACTACCTTACTCTCACCAAGCCGGTGGATGGATCGACTCCACTGTTCCGAAAGGAACGCCATCAGGTCTCCAGTAGATCTCATTCTACGGAAGCCATACTGCCGATCGTTAAGAAGGTCATTGGACTCAAGATACTTCACTAGATGGTGGTTAACCAGGCTCTCCATAACCTTCGAGAGCGCAGAACAAATTGCAATTGGGCGGTAATTTGCTGGGCACCGTCGAACATTTTTGAGTCAAGAATTCAAAGATTATTTGAAGTCTGGAAAAACCACTATTACTTGTGGCACCGATGTTACAAGCTTGGTGAATGCATTAAACATAGTTAGGAAGGAAGAAGAAGGAATTTCAACTCGAAGATATAATCTATATATATAAAAGAATAACGTTACTGACTGACTGACTGACTCAACATCGCCCAGCCCTAACCGCTGGAGCAAGGAACTTGCAATTTGGCATGGAGGTCCATCCTCTAGCGCTGACGTCCGCTAAGACGGGATTTTTGGAAATTCCAACGGGGAGGGCCGAAAAGCGGAAAATTCTCTCCGATGGCGGCCTGCCAAAACACCTTTGGCCAAAAAGCTGAAATTTTCAATATTTCTTAATTCGGATATGACATTACTCCCTGGTAGGGTACTATTTGCAGTTTAGCCCAGAAACTTGGTAAGTTAGCGAGTAAACGGGGGGAAAGTTCCCCTTGGCGTTCTTAAAACTACCGATAACGAAGTATCGGGCTTTTCAGGTAGTTTAAAATAAATAAATAAATAAATGGTTTCCCGTTACATCCCCCGAGGGGATTAGGGAGAGCTTCTCACAACCAGTGAGCTGTGGGCGTTCTTGTTTTACATTCACTGATTGGGGCCTACGGTTTTACACCGGTTCCGAACGGTCATTTGAAAAGCTTTTTCATGGCATAATACTCAATAGTGTTGCCGTCACTAGGCGAGGTGACCGCCATCGAAAGAAATTTAAGGTGGTCCGAGTAGGTATCGAACCAACGTCCTCATGCACAAGAGCCGCGCACACTACCATTGCACCACCGACGGCCAGATATAACCCGAAAAATGCAAACTTTCCACTGAAAAATCAGGTTTAAAAGTCCCAGCGAAAGTTGAGAGAAAAGGCAAAAGATCCAGCCGGTTGCAGAGCTAAGATACGAGTATCTTCATTTTATAACTCCCAGGGGTTCTTTGAGACCAATGAAGTAAGTAAGTTAGTCATAGAAATTCCTAAAGAAGAGCGACTCGAAAGATACCTTTGACCTGTCATTCCATTTGCAATAATTGTATTTTTTAGGAACAAAAGGAGCTAAGTTTTTCGATAAAATAATAGACTTCCATCTGTTTAAGTATTCATTCATTAAATCCTCAATGTAAAATATTCACTTCTTGTGCCAACTGGTCAAATTCAAGATCCTTGCGTAGTATATAATTACCTCAGTGATACGAGGGTTGCTGTCTACATTGGTGATCGAACTTGATTTAATTTTTTTTTTTTCAAAATAATTTCCTTGAAGATCAATACAATTTGCATAGATCTGAAGGAATTTCCGATGTACTTTTGCCACTCCGAATGAGGTGGCTCCAAACTATTTGTTTCGAACGCATTAACCGCCCTTCGGACAGTAAAAAAATATACCCACATAATTCACCATAAATGTATGGGAATAAAAAGATACCACTTGGTATCAAATCGGGGCTGTAAGGTGGATGGGCCATCAAATCAATGGTTTGCTTGTCAAATACGCGTTTCTTTGAACCGATTGTTGTGACGGAAACTGATTATTCTTTGGGGGTTCGGTTTCCTTCTGAAAAACAAATGGTTTTGTACTATTGAGAATTACTCGTGCAACGGTGCTCTAAAGGAACTGTTGCCATTTGAGCAGGTATCCCGAAGATGTGGTTCATATTGGAAGACCCATGCAGGTTATTTCTGATTATTCTCATAATTATTTGCATATACGCTAGAAACCCTATATTGTCTTGCTTGTTTGTATACAAATATAACGTGTTTGTAGCTTGTCGCACATAGTGTAGTATACTTGTGTTGAAACACATTATGTTTTGCTATTCAATATTACATATAGGAGACACAATGACTAATACTGTGTTATAATATATATTTTTGTGACCCAAATGTGGCTTTGTTTGTTGCAAACTGCTAAAAAAAAAAAAACGTGACAGACAACAAAGAAACAAACAAGCAGCAGATCTTCAATTCATGAAGACAATTCTTGCAAACATATACATGGTTCCTGCTATATATTGCTGGGCCGGTTTTGTTTTAGCATCTAGGTACATAATTTGCCGCCAGTCTTGATCCAATAGACGTCTTTTAAAGCTCCTCCATTCCCAAAAGTAAAAATGTTCATGCAGTCTTGAATGTAAAGAAGTGGGAGTAATGCCCAAGGTTGGCGCTGTCTCACGTTATGTTACATGATGACCTTGCAATACCAGTCAATGCACAGGATCAATGTTTACTTACACATCAACCGATCTTAGTTGATATGGTAGAGGAACCAGATTGCACCTGGCAACGCTAAAAAATTGCCTAGTCCAGAAATATAAATGGCAACCCTCGTATCACCTTTTCCTTTCAGTCTGAGCTCTTTGGGTTTTTTTTAAAATTTTCTGGTGTATAAAGGGTGATTTTTTTTGCTATTTGGTTCTTCAAAGTTATTATTATTCCAGTTCATATGTGATTACATATGTCAAAGTCAAAATGTTCATTTTGTCTTGCTGTTTCATCATGAATAGTCTTACAAAAGATCAACGCTTGCAAATCATTGAGGTTTGTTATCAAAATTCGTGATATGTGAAAAATGTGTTTCGCAAGTTTCCATTAAATGGTCTTCATCGACGAGGATCATTTTTGGCTTAATATGTACGTCAATAAACAGAATTGCCGATTGTGGTTGCACGAGCAGCCAGAGGTTGCCCAAGAGCTGCCAATGCACCCTAAAAAATTCAGTGTTCGGTGCGGCTTATGTGCCGGCGGAATCATTCGACCGTACTGCGTCAAAAACGATGATGGCCGCAACGCTAAAATCAGTGCAGCAAGGTACCTTTCGATGTTCACGTTCTGTTTTGCCCAACACTGAAGAATTGTACTTGGTTGTACCTTTTGTACCAAGTACCTTTTGTTAAAAACGTACATTTTTTTACAAAAAACTGATTTTTCTTAAAAAACTACCTTTTCTTGAAAGAGTACCTTTTTTGTGAACCAAAATAACTTTTCTTGGGATAAGTATATACTCCTAAATATGTACCTATTCTTGAAAACAGGACCAATTCTGAAAAACTTCCCATTTCTAAATGAAAAAAAATTAAACAACTTTGTTTTAACGCTATTATATTACAACCCACTATTATTAACTATATTGTTTACTTTTGCTTTGGTTTGTGTCTAGACTAACTAGATTTCTAGGTGGAGCCTGTAACCAATATTTACAAAATATTGAAGTTTTGAACCCAATAAAAAGTAAATTTAGAAAAGCCAAAGCGAAAGAAATTTAAAAAAAGGCAATTTTCTTAAATAAATAAATAAAATAAAAGTAAATTTTCTTAAAGAAAATACATATTAATATTTTTGAACAAAGTACCTGTTCTTAAAAAAAAATACCTTGTGTTAACGAAGTACCTTTGCTTCAAAAAGTACATTTTCTTACAAAAAGTACCTCTTCTTAAAAAAAGTACAATTTCTTACAAAAAATTGATTTTTCTTTAAAAACTACTTTTTCTTTAAAGAGTAACTTTTTTGTGAAACAAAATAACTTTTCTTGAGAAAATTAAAAATTTACCTATTCTTGAAAAATGGACCAATTTTAAAAAAGTTTCCATTTCTTAAAAAAAAACCCTTTTCTTCCAAAAAAAAATACCTTCTCTTAAAAAAATCTTTTCTTACAAAAAATCCCTTTCTTGCAAGTACTTTTTCTCAAAAATATAATAGTACCTTTTCTTTTCTCTTCTTGAGATAAGTAGCCTTTCTGAAGTTGCGTAGATTTTCTTAAAAAAAAACCCTTGAGTACAACTTCTTTAAAAAGTACCTGTTCTTAAAACAAAGTACTTCTTTGTAAAAAAAAATTCATAGTCTTATGGCTTTATCTTACATCTTAAAAATATTACACTTTCTTAAAAAATCATCAGGGATGATTTTTATTTATTCGGCCTTTTTATTGGTACTTTTTAATTTTATTGTTCAAGTTTTAAAAATATATTAGCTTTTAATAAAAGCAGTACCTTTCTTTAAAAAAGGATCTTTGCGGGAAATACAAGATATATTCTGACAAAAAGGAAATAAAAATATGAATTTTTTTTTAAATATATTCTATAAAAAAAAATTTTCTTAAAAAAAGTGTATCATTTTACAAAAAGTATCTTTTCTTAAAGATCTATTTAAATTATCGTATTTTTTAACGTGCGCGTTAGGCGTGTTGGAACTAACTAGTACATAATATATAGAGAAAGCAACGTCGTTCCAAACTGACACCTCATGTGATTTTTTATTATTCGAGCACAAGACCATCCTATATCAGTATTAATAGAGGTATAGTCTTTTACAAGAAGTTTCGCAATATACTTCCCCATGATGATACCTGGTAAACTGTATAGCAATTTCAGATCTAGAAACAGATTTTCATCAGAGGTTGGTTGGTTGGAATGATGCTATATAAACTGAAAATTATTGATCTTATAATGTAAACATATATACATACATATATAAACCACAAGTTGAGCATAACATAAATAATATTTACAAATCTGTACTAATATTATTATGAGGAAGTGTTTGTTAGTTTGTATGTAGGGGGAAATCTTCTAAATTACTAGTCCGATTTTAAAAATCCCTTCACCAGTGGAATGCTACGTTATCACTGAGTACTAAAGGCTAAGTTTTTATTTTTTTATTTTTTATTCGCCTTACTAAAATTTAGGACGATATCTGCCGGGTTAGCTAGTAATCACCAGTTGAAACTTCCATCGCAATTATTTAAAACTTGTCATTATTTCAAAACCTCTGTAGTACAGTGTAATTATATTCCTTATTGCAATATTTAATTGTACGATAATATTTAGAATTATTTTGTTTATTTTAATAATTGTTATAACCACAATTGTTATTAATAATATTTATATTTCATTCTTTCTAAGTTTAGTTTCTATTCGATTTAATCCTCAACTCACAATACAAATCCTTTCAAACGTATAATACACAATTAAATTTAAATTATTCATCATTAAGTTTTGTATTAATTTAAATGTAAATATTTAATATTAAATATTATTATATTCATTTTGTTATTTTTTTCTCTGCTTTACTCATTTCAATTTCGTATTTAGGCTGCTTTAACTATATAGATACACACATTTACAAATTCTTTGTTGTTTGAATGAAATTAACTAAATCTAGGATAACTAAAATAGGATATACAGCATAATATCAAAAGGACGAGAGAGGGCGAAGGAAAGGGAGAAGCAGTGAGGAAGAGGGTGCGCAATAATAGGATATGGCATATTGTATATTGTCGTATAATGAGAATTAGTAAAGTGGATATTGTTTGGAGTTGAGCACAAATGAGCAGCAATAATTGTATACAAATACAATCGAAGGATAATTGAAATTATGAAATACACTAATGCCACAGATGTAAATTAAAATCATTTTATAATTATGTGCTAATAATATATCAATACATTAATTTGTTGGCTTATTTAAAATGTTGAAACGTACATATATTCATAAGATTTCATGACAATTTACAATGAGTTTGAAAAAAGAGACATTAAAAACAATTGTTTCTCATTACATCACAAGAAGGGATTGGGGAGGGCACTGCACAATCAGTGAGCTGTGTGCCTTCTAGTTGTACACCCCCTGATTGGGGCCTACAGTTTTACACAGGTTCTGAACGGTATTTTTGACCAACATAGAGCTATTTAAAATCCTTTGAAAATACTGGCATTTTATAGGGAAAAATCAAATGCAACAAAGAGCTACTTATGGAAATTGGTTTAAGAAAGTATTTACAGCAAACGTTTTAAAAATAATAAAAAATTAAAAATGGTTGCCCATTTCATCTCAAGAAGGTATTGGAAAGAGCTTCTAACAATCAGTGAGCTGTGTGCTTTCTAGTTTTACACTCACTGATTTGAACCTACACCTTTACACCAGTTCCGAAGGGTGTTTTTGGGAAGTTTTTTCTAGGCTAAGTGCACGATAGTGTCGCCATCACAAACCGGGGTGACCGCTGTCGAAAGAAATTTAAAGTGGTCAGAGCTGGGATCGAACCCACGTTCACATGTCCAAAATTGCACCTCCGACGGAAAAGTGTCACCTTACGGTTTAAAGGTTTAAAGGATAAAATGTCAACAAATTCGAATTAATAGTTTAAACCACAGATAAATACTAAAGAGAAGCCATGAGTATTTCAGTTCCATCAAATTATCAAATTCCCGTTGAAAGTCACTGGGCTAACGATAGTTTTGATACGTATTTTTTTACCCCAATTTTTTTAATGTGTTAGCGTCTATAGGCACGGGTAGGGCAATCTATCAAAGTAAACACATGTAAACAACACACAGCTTTAGCATCACATACGTGGTTGTTGTACAACAATAGTCTGTGCCTGAAAATAAGTATGATGGTATTGATGTAGTGGCAGCGAAGAAACAAGAAGATCGTCGTCGCCAAAGAGTATTGAATATTATAGAGAACTCATGGAAAAAATTGTATGACTCAAAAGCACTGGCGATATCTGGCGAATGATTCAAAACGTATTACTCTCTTTTTGTCATAACTTGGTTCATTCATAATTTCGATGCGAAACATTGATGCCTTTTGAAATATTTATGATTTTTGTATGGATTTATGTAATAATATTCTCGAAATGGTGCATTTATATTGAAATATTCTATAAAGAGAATAAGACTCGTTTATGCTCCTTTACTCAGACTCTCTACATGAGAGCGGAAAACGAGTGCAATAAGTTCTCTACACTATTCAATACTTTTTGTCGTCGCTGTGTTTATGACAAAACAAAACAAATATTTTAGTGACCTAATATTGCTTTTTACTCAGTTGTATGCCAGCATTCAAACAAGCAGGTCGTCGTCCCTCTGTGTATGACAAAACAAAAACAATTATTTCAGTGAGCTAAATATTGCTTTATTTATTTTAACAATATTACTTGAAATGTTAAAGCAGAAGTAAGAAAAACTGAAGTGCAATAGCAAAAGAGCCTACAGCAGAAAAACTATTATTTTTTTCCAATGTAACACTTACTAATGTGTTCATAGAAATCGAACAGGTACTGTGTAACAAAAAGGTGTTAACACATCGCCCTTGAGTTCGAATACTCTTTCACTTTCTGTCCTGTTTGAAATTTGCGGCTAAGATGTTGACAAGCGGTGTCATTGAAACCCACTAGTTTAAACCACTGATTGGAATTCTATCGAAATTATTATATTGAAATATTCTATAAAGAGAAAAAGACTCATTATGCTCTTACATGAGAGCGATAAAAGAGAGCAATAAGTTCTCTATACTATTCAATACTTTCTGTCGTCGCTCTGTTTATGACAAAACAAAAACCATTATTTCAGTGAGCTAAATATTGATTTACATATTTTAACAATATTACATCTAACGTTAAAGCAGACGTAAGATTCTACGAACAGAGGAAGGGTATGTCCATGGGTACCCCAGCATCTCCACTTATGTCTGACATCATCATGGAGATATTATTGGACACAGTACTCGACACATAGGGGGAGAACCCGAAAATCTTGACGAAATATGTGGTCGATTTATTTGTTGTTATCAGAAAAACTGAAGTGGCCAAAATGATGACAGCATTGAATTCTTTTAATGGACAACTGCAGTTCACGCTCGAAGATGAAAGGTACAATAGGCTACCATATTTTGACAGTTTGGTTATCGGACAAGGAAATGCTCTCAAAATGGACTGGTACCAAAAACCTACAGCGTCGGGACGATTGATAAATTATCATTCCAAACACCCAAGAAGGACAATTATTAACACTGCCAGCAACTTCATTAAGAGAGTTATGAAGATAAGTGACGCTGAATTCCACAAGCCGAATAAGGGGAAAATGGTGAAAATCCTTAAATTAAAATTATAGACAATCTGATATCACGGACAGAGACGAGCAAGCCGACAGAACGCCATACTGAATCTGACAGAATTTATAAAACCAAAACAAGTCCAACAATGGTGACAAGTCCAACATATACCACAAGTATATGTTGGCACTACAATGAATAAACTGAAAACTAGAATATCTGCACATAAGTCGGACCAAAAATCTCATTATAAGCCGATAGAACAAACGACAACACTCGCAGCCCACTGTACTTTAACTGGACACAAACCTAATATTGGCGAAGTGGAAATTCTGACTGAAGAGAAAAATTCCTCAAGACGCCTCTTCCAGGAAATGCTGCATATAATTGACGTTCCATAGGAGAAAAGACTTAATTTCAAACAAGATACACATCAATGTGCACAAGTGTATAGGCACACAATTGACAAATTCAAGAGAAGAACAAATCAGTTGACATAACTTGGACGCACTCTGTGTTATCTCAAAATGTAATTGAAATTAATCGTTCTCCCTTTGGGGAAAATAATATGTTTGTTTATATTGATTCTTGTTTGAACTGTTCACTAATATTTATGAATACTTTGTGTTTATTCTTGTTTTATCAGATCCTTGAAAATGATCAACGAAGTTGGTCGAAATATTAGAAAATATTAATATGATTCTACGAAGAAACACTTGAAGTGTTTTCTTTTTACTCTTATGACCTTAAGCCAGAATAACTGAAAACTAAAAAAAAAATCTATAATAAATTTTACCACATTGTTGGGCAGGATCTTCGCACAACTAATAGCATCCTTAAAACTGCATACAAACCTATGAGAAAGTGGTTCCAAACTGAATCAGAATCAATAAACATTTCAAATATTTATCATAGGAGGTATACTCTTTGGTATGGAGTCATAATGTAGCATTTTATCCAAGCATTCACGAAGAAGCCAAAATTTTATGTTTTTTGTCGTTAAAAAATACTATTTCAGTAACTTTTCTTTAAGCAATTAAGAACAACCAGTGCCACCATTTTTTCAATATTTGTAGTCCTGACATTCAAGACTAGACATATTAAAATATTCGTACAGCCACTGTTCGTCCTTACCATTTCACTCAGAAACTCCTATATCACCAACTTGTTTTGGATGATATTTGTTGACATTAGCCTCACCGGTATAAATCTATGCAACAACGGATTTCCCCCAAGAACGCTACTATATATTTGACCGCAAATTATACCAATATGCGCTCAAAACAGTTTAAAGGTTCTATCGTGCCAACGATGTAAAACCTTCTTTTGGAAATTGTCTTACTCTTTCGCATTGTTCTCATGCTGGAAATATCCAAATTCTTAGTTGAAGATACTATACCATGAAGATACCAACAGTATATTAATGGGTCGCCTAATGCGCATAGTGCAGTACTTTTTATCTAGAACTTGTTAGTCCCTCCAACCTTTAAAGCACAATTTGGAAAATTCATCTCAATTTGCGAAAAAATTTCAATTATCACACACTTTTAGAAATCAAGGAAAGGAATAAAACATAATACTAAAAATCGAAAATCTACTTAGACTAGGGACTACACCAGGACTAGAGCCTATACCCCAACAAAAGTGTTAAGGTATCAACGGCGACAATTCCTTGATAATTATTATTCATATTCCAACTTTACCAACGGTACCAAGCATGTCATTGACTTTCTATATACAAATTCATATTACGTATACGCACAGAAGCACCACAGCTAAACAGACTAAAGTTCCACTAAAACAGTCTAAAATCTAATTAGACTCGAGACTGAAGACTAAAAATTTGAAGGTATCAAAGGACACAATTCCTTGATAAGTATAAATCTTATGCCCATTTTACCAACGGTACCAAGCATTTCACTCATTTTCTATACACAAATTTATATTACGTATACGCACAGAAGTACCACGGCTGAGCAGTCTAAAGTTCTACTAAAACAGTCTTAAATCTTCTTAGACTGGAGATTAGAGACTAAAAATGTTAAGGTATCAAAGGACACAATTCCTTGATAAGTATAAATTTTATTGCCATTTTACCAATGGTACCAAGCATTTCACGCAATTTCTATACAACAATTCATATTCCGTATACGCACAGAAGCACCACAGCTAAACAGTCTAAAGTTCTACGAAAACAGAGTAAAATCTACTTTGACTCGAGACCAGACTAAAAATTTTACGGTATCAACGGAGACAATTCTTTGATAATTATAAATCGTATTCCAACTTTACCAACGGTACCAAGATTTCACTCATTTGCTGTACACAAATTAATATTACGTAGACGCACAGAAGCACCACAGCTAAACAGACTAAAGTTCCACTAAAACAGTCTAAAATCTACTTAGACTCGAGACTGAAGACTAAAAATTTGAAGGCATCAAACGACACAATTCCTTGGTAAGTATAAATCTTGTTCCCATTTTAACAACGGTACCAAGCATTTCACTCATTTTCTATACACAACTTTATATTACGTATACGCACAGAAGCATCCCAACTGAGCAGTCAAAAGTTCTACTAAAACAGTCTAAAATCTACTTAGACTGGAGACTGGAGACTAAAAATTTTAAGGTATCAACGGACACAATTCCTTGATAAATATAAATCTTATTCCATTTTAACCAACGCCACCAACCAATTCACAAAATTCTATATAAAAATTCATATTACGTATACACACAGAAGTACCACAGCTAAACAGACTACATATCTGTTTTTATATGGAAAATTAGGAATCATTTAATCAACCTGTACTTACGAATTTTTACAAAATTGGAGACTAACTCAAAAAAGTTTATAAAATCCTCTCCAAGACATAGTCGACTTACTTGTCCCATAACAAACCAATCAATTAATTATTCATATTACAATTGTTTTTCCACAAAATTTCCACCACGATGCAACCAAAAAAATCCCTTTCGTTTGTAAGTCATAATTAAAAGGAAACTCTGCTAACAGCAGCAAAATATTGAATAACCCGAATTTCCTCTTTACACATCCCCAGACATTTCCGCAAGACATCGGTTCGCAATCAATTCTCAGCGGGACTTTTGGTTTTGAGCAAATTGAAATTAATTGCATTACATTGAACGCAGCATCCTGCTAAGTGCCAGTTCAGGATTAATCCATTTGATTTGTGAGACGCAGAAGTAGCAAACAAAGTAGAAGAATGATATCATATATCAAATCACACATCCTTTAACAATATAACTAAGGAAATAATTTCTGATGTACAATGTCATATAATACAATGCATTCCAATACAATACCATTTGATTTGATTTGATAATGCATGTATATCATGTACCAGGAATGCATTAGATAATGGGACAACATAAAAGTGCATAATAATCAATTTGTGGAGAACGTTTACCTCATTAAATATTTATCTATGCTGCTTGAGTATGAGATGATTTATATAATTTTAATTGAATGAAACGAGAAATTGGGGAAAAACGAACTCAAACTTACAACTAATAGAAAATTCCAAGGAATTCGTTTATTTACTATTTAAATGCAAAATAACTTAACTAAAATATACTTCAATTACTTAACTAACAGGAAAAGAAAAACATATTTCAAAATGTCAAGGAATACAGATATGGTAGCCATGTTTTCAGATCGTTTTTAAGGTAAGATCTAATTCAATGTAAAATTCGAATATATCATCGCCAATGTGTTTTTCTTCTTGTAGAAGAAAGAGTTATGATAGGTTTGAGAGGAGATTTACCATACAAAAAACGTCTCTCAAATGTCTCACAACTTTATATATTTTGTATATTGTATATTGATATTCGAACTTTGTTTCCCCAATATATAACCAAAATTTTTCGAGCTTCAGGTCAATATTGCTTTTTTTATTTTCGATATTTCGTTACACTCTTGTATAGCATCATCAGCCCCGGTATCCGGTATCTTTTTAACAATGCAAATCGGTAGTTAAATTAACAAAATTCCAAAAAAATATTGTATTGAAATTTTATAAATTTTGTCATTTTCATCGTTAAAAGGTTACAGAATTCCGGTGCAGGAAACAAAATTTGTTAATTGTTAATTGTTCAATGATTGTCCAATTATGTAGCGAAATATCGAAAACGATAAAAACAATACTGACCTCAAGCTCGAGAAATTTGAAATATTTATTGTAGTTACGTCATCTTCTACTTCAGATATTTCCATTTTCCTTCTTCTCTTGGAGTACAAATTAATATTGTAGTTAATTTGTTTCGAATTTCAATTAATGATATTAGTACTTTATATTATATATAGTTTTAGTATTTATAAGTTATTTAACATTACATTACCTACTTGATACTCATACGTACACGTAAAGTGATAAGCATGTATCTGATGACCAACATACACACACGCAAACACACAAGTATAGTAATATGCACAGTGGTTCGACGATGGTAAAAATTTTCCTTTTTGAGAATGAGTGATTAGATGCAATTCTCATTTGCGTTACAACAGTAATGGTACTTAGTGTTACGGTTGACTAGTCTCAAGTCTTCGCCTCCGAGCGAACAACCAGACAAGATAATAGCATTTTGCATGGGGCTCTAATTCTGCAAAGGACTGGAGCAAATTTTGGGATCCGTTCCTTAGTAAAGACGGTGTAAATACACTGCTACACAGGGGCTTCGGCTCACTGTTTCTACACAGGAGTTTCGGCTCACTGTTCCTACACCGGAGTTTCGGCTCACTGATCCTACACAGGGGTTTCGGCTCACTTCTCCCACACAGGGGATTCGGCTCACTGTTCCCATGTAAGAAGCAACAATTTTATGTTTTTTATCTTTAAAAATACTATTTCAGTAACTTTCCTTTAAACAGTTAAGGACGACCAGTGCCACAATTTTTCAATATTTGTAGTCCAGATATTTCAGAAGAGATATATTAAAATACTCTTACGGCCACTGTCCGTCCTTACCTTTTCTCTCAGAAACTCCTACGACACCAGCTTTTTTTGGATGATCTTTATTGGCATTAGCCTCAACTTGGTAATTTTAAGCAGCAACAGAATTGTCCTAACAGCGCTACTATATTTTTGACCGCAAATTATACCAATAAGCGCTCAAGAACAATTTAAAGGATCTATAGTGCCAACGATGAAAAACCTTCTTTTTGAAATATTCTTACTCCTTCGCATTGTTCTCATGCTGGAAATACTCGAATTCTTAGTTGAAGATACCATATTAACGGGTCGCCTAATACGTATAATGCAGGAGTTTCAGCTCACTGCCCCCACACAGGGGATTCGGCTCACTGTTCCCATGTAAACCAGCCGCTGATAACCGATACCCAAACGTTCTAACCCGACATGTAAAGCACATACCTAACCAGCATATCCGAATTCGATCACCTTAGAATCTACTAGTCCGCAACCTGCCCCAGACGATTTCTCAAGCAAATGCTAGTATTCCCGGAAGGGTGTTGTAAAGCCGAAACAAGTGCCCCCAGAAGAGTGTTGTCAACCAAGATTAGTGTTCTCAAGCTAAGAGGAGTGTTCTTACCGAGTGAAGCAGTTGATGTTATTCCTGTAAATCAAATTACTTTGTAAATTAAATATCAATAAAGAATCTGAATTCGAACCCTCCACAAAGGGTAAACTACTCCTGTTCTTATTTCGAGGGGTTTGGTGGATCCTAACGAAATACTCTGGACATGGCTGAGCTTACCTCAGTCCTAGGCAAAACCACGTTTTTGGCGAGCAGCAAAATCTTGCAGTGATAAGGAGGCTATATAATCTAACTCCATATTTTAAAAATTTTTAGATATCAATACAGTAAAACATCTTAATCTTGTTATATTTTAAACACCCTTATTAAAGTTAAACATTTTAATCTTGTCATATTTTAAACCCCCGGTCATATTTCAAAACGAAGGTGTAATGAAGAAGTATATTTTGCCCAAGCGTTCGTATTTAGGGCTTCCAAACTTCTTTACAAGTTTTCACCATGTTTTGTCTTTTTTACTTAGATCAGTTGGCGTCTGAGTGGCTCATGCAATACCTAGACCGTCCTTGGTAGAACTTAGTTTTAATGTCCTTGGGAACTTAGTTTTAATGCCTTGCACTTGTCTATCTTTAGCAGTCCCACACTGGGTGTTCATATTACCTTCGACGCCCTTGTCTGTCCGTGAAGATCTGTTGAAAGTGTGTACAATTGGACTATTCCTGAAAAACTATTGCTGATATCATATGAAGGGATAGGGAAAAGTTTAAACCCGAATCCGAACTGTTATGCATCGAGTGTTTGTTATGGTAAATTACCTGATACAGTCGTCTTCATCAGGCGGGGTGATCATGGTCAACAGACATCATAGATGTTGGAAGCAGGAACTTGACCCACGTTCTCATAGAAAAGAGTGGATACCTCTAATAATTGTAATACCGAAGGTAAAGTGGCCTTCGGTGGTGCAATGGCTAGTGTACGCGGTTGTTGTGCATGAAAACGTGAGTTCGACCACCTGCTCCGACCACCATAAAAAATGTCCTTCGACGACGGCCACCTCGGTTAGTGATGGCGACACTATCGAGTACTTAGCCATGAAAAAGCTTCTCAAAATACCGTTCGGAACCGGGGAAAAAACTGTAGGCCCTAATCAGTGCGTGAAAAATTAGAAAGCGCACAGCTCACTGGTTGGGAGAAGCTCTCCCCAATCCCTTCATGGGATGTCATGGGGAAACCATTTATTTTTAAAATGGATCATGTACTACCTAGGCCGGCCTTGGTAGAACTTAGTTTTAGTGTCCATCAGAACTTAATTGTAATGCTTTTGCGCTCGACTAACCTTAGCAGTCCCACACAGGGTGTTCACATTACCTTCGCCGCTCTTGTCTGTCCCTGAAGATCCAAAATCCTAGCTTTTGCAATGAAAGTTCTTAGAATGAAAGCATTTTTATGAGATATAGATATTATTTCTATTGGTAATGATGTTCCCAAACCAAACGTAAACCAAAATAATTTCCACAACCCCAATTAAAAATGGGCGCCACAGAAAAATGTCCAGCCAAACCACTGTGCTACAGAAGTTTTCCCTTTACTAGTGTCCTGGTGTTCACTTTACTAGTGTCATATACATGTGTATAGGAACTACTTCACATTCGAAAAACTCGGCATGTGTTAGTGTGAGAATTGTTATCTTATAATTAATTAAATAACTGTCATCTTATTATAATAATCTGTAGTTATAATATTTTTGAGATGTTATTGTTTTTGTCGAGGGTGAGGGTCGATGGTGGATACACCCACTGCAAATCTCTTAGGTTTTGTTTGATCATTTTTTATCCGCATTGGTAATTTATTTACGGGGTCGTTGGTGTGAATCATTCGGTTCATATGTGGGAGTATGACCTTGTGTGTGTAAGATTTTTTTTTCTTTGTACGTATAATTTATTTTATTTATTTATATGTTCATTAATTTTTGTTACTTAACAGTTCTGTACTTTATTCCTTTTTCTCTGTTGGTTTTAATCAACCAACCTAAATGTGCCTTTATTTCGCTGAAATTGAGTTTGGAGAGATTTCATACGATTCTTTCATTTATATCAGAAATAAAAATATTTTATATATTATTGCTGCTGTTTACTTGTTTCTTTTTTTTTTTGGTTAATTTGATTTTTTCTGTTTTTTGTTAATTTGGAAATATTTGTTCGTTTCATCTGTTCATCTGGTGTGTAGTTAGTGTTTCAATTATATTAACATTCATAATGAATTCGAAAGCAATTTCATTTCTATACTTGACAGCAGGCAAAAGACCACAGGACCTTGTACGAAATGGTATTTAATAATGGGGCTGAATTTACGTTGATAAGGTCAGGAAATTTCAAGCAAACACCCTTAATCTCTCTAGTGTAATTCAGAGAAATAATATCTTTTAAAAACAGCAGTAATTGGAGAAATAATTTATGCACAAATTTTTAAAAAACACGATGTTGCCTATGGAAGGTATATAAAGTTTTGTATTCATACAAATACTTAAACTTTATATTCATTGGGAAAATTCGAGATTTTTTTTGATCATGAATAATAATACTACGCGTATACGTGACTCAGAAATTAAAACGCAACAGTACGTATACGCCACCGTGGGGCATTCCATAGTTCCCCTACATATTTGTGAAACAAAATACAAACACAATTCTGTCACTGAAAAGATGGTTAATTCGTATGTGTATGAAAATTAAATGACATTATCCTATAGTAGTTATCAAATATAAATGTTTGCTACGAGTTATAAGGACAGCAACGATTTCCTAAAATAAAGAACAATTTTGAATAATTTTTAAAACAAGTCGCTCAAATATTCTGTTGGATTTCGGTTCACTTTATTTCGAAGAAGCAAATATATTTAAATTGTTTGTTAGACTAGTACTATATTGGCGATGCCCTGCATATTGAATATTTGAGCTTAGCAGTCGATCAGCTCCATGCGAATAAAACAAACAATTTTTATTTCATGATTGATTCGTCAATTTTTTGTTGACATCTTCAGAATTTAAATTTTGTATTAATTTTATTTGATTATGTATATAATCAAAGTGGATATGCACTTATATTTAAACGACATTCTTCAATTTGTCTAATTGAATACATTTCTAGAATAATTTTAAAATTTTCGTAAAATATTGTTCCATCTTAATTAAACTATTGCTTGTTAGTTTTAAACCAAGGAAAATTTCGAATTTTTTAAAATTTATTACACATCATACGGGACCAAAGTATCTTGCAAGAGAAGGCAACCTGTCACATGTATATCTCTCGCCAAACTATAAATTATCTTGTCCCTGAGAACCAATGAAATTATCTTGTCCCTGAGAACCAAATGTCACTATTTTTTTGGTTGAACTGAATAACTCAATCAAAATATTTTCAAAAATTTCGGTCTAGCCAATGATTTCTAAAGAATTCAAAACCTCTTTATGAAGTGGATTTACTCGTTGGTCCTTATATTGTAATGGAAACATCCCAACAACAAGTTTAAGGTACCATTAAAGAGGTTATTAACTTGCCACCAAATACCATGTTATTATCTTGCCACAAATACTAATATAAATTGTTAGTCCGACGATGTTATACATATTCAAACTTTTCAGAAAAATTGTAAACAAAATTCGAAACATCTCGAGATCTGTTTGGACTAGAGACATTAACCGAACAAAGAGTTATAGATACCCACGAAGGAAATTCCTTCATAAAAGAAAATATCATTCCAATTTTAACAAAGTACCAGTACTAGTTGTCGTCGGTGGTGCAATGTTTAGTGTGAGCGCCTTTTGTACATGAGATCTTGAGTTCGATCCCTGTTCTGACCAGCTTAAATTTCTGTCGGCGGCGGTCACCTCGCTTAGTGACGGCGACACTATGGCGTATTAAGCCATGAAAAACCTTCTCAAAATACCGTTCGGAACCGGCGTAAAACTCTAGGTCCCAATCAGTGAGTATAAAACTAATAAGTACACAGCTCACTGGTTTTGAGAAGCTCTCCCCAATTCCTTCATGGGATGTGATGCGAAACCAGTTATTTATTTTGTACTTACCAGTACTTGCATTTTCCCCATTTTCTATATAAAAACTTATATGGGCATTTCCACAGAAAGTGCCACCCTGTGTCGCATCACGTCACCATCGTAAATTGTTTATATTTTAGAACCATGAAGTTCGATTGTTACATATTCTTGTACTAAATACAGAATATAAGAAGCTCTATATTTAATAACAGATGAGAAAACACTCTTATTAACTTGTCTAAAAATATAAGAAGTTAATGAGGGTCGAAATTAATGAGGGACCATCAGTGGTTCAATGGGTAGTGTGCGCGCCTCTTGTACAGGAGATCCTGTTTTCGATCCCTGCTCCAACCACCTTAAAATTTCTTTCGACGAAGGTCACCTCTTTAGTGACGGCGATACTATCGAGTATATAGCCATGAAAAAGCTTCTCAAAATACCGTTCGGAATCGGTATAAAACTGTAGGTCCCAATCAGTGAGTGAAAACTGGAAAACGCACAGGTCAGTGATTGTGAGAAGTTCTCCCCGGTCCCTTCGTGGGATGTAATGGGAAAACATTTTTTTTTAATGAGGGTGACGTGATGGGACAAGAGGTAGACCTTTCTGTGGAAATGTCCATATATGACCTGGAGTGAGGAAAATGACCCAGAGTGTCTAAAAATCCATCAGCAGATATTGGCCGAATCTGATGAAGAAAAGTATGCCACATGGACAGGTATGTTGTCTCAGAAACCTGTTGTTCGCTCACTAGATCCCTCTCTGCATACCAGCACCCGAATTCCGTAACTTTTTAGCGACAAAAATTGAAATTGAAATAAAATCGAAAATGTTGTATTGGAATTTTATGAATTTTGACAATTTAACTACTGATTTTAATCGTTAAATGTTACAGTTTTTCAATCAATATCCGGTTGAAAATATTTCTTGCCCTATTAAATATTATTTCTAATAGAAAATATTTATAAAAGAAGAAGTGAAATTGATTATTTCGGTGGAAATATAGCTATTTCGATACCTATCGATACAATCATCAGCTCCCTTCTCCACAAGTATTTAGGTATATCATCACATATTATAGGGATAAAACAGGCTCAAATTAACGAGAATTGTTTCAATACCACCTACTAGTGTGAAAACATCCAAAACAATACTCTACCGAAGAAAATTGTATTGAACCGGATAATGATTGAATTAGATCCCTACATTCTCAAAGATCGATAAAATGAAAACAACATCGGAAGTTAAATATTATATTTATATTTCCGGTCTAAGCAATTTTAAATGTAGTCAGTTTTTAACCCAACGGCGCTCAGAACATGTTGACGTGCGAGCATTATATCTGTTTTTTTCAGTGACTCGAAAAATGCATCTCAATCAAAAAAATGGATTTAACTCGTGGACAGTATTGTGCGATTATTTTTTCACAACTATCGGCGTGGATTATCCAGAGCAGAATGTATTGATGAACTGTAATCTGTATATGCCGATGATGGTACTGTGAAAAACTTATACCGGGTGTCTGAGTAAGAATGCACTTTTTCATTTAAAATAAAGACTCGTAAGACTTGAAATGGTTGCGATTTTTTTTTATTGGATTGTAGAGAAGTTATGTTCCGATTAAACGTGAATTAAAATATACGTCAAATAGTCCCCACAGCTCTGACGGCCTGGCTGTTAATCTTTTCATGAAATTTTCCATGACTTTTTCACAGAGATGTGACAGTATCTCACCGATGACGCGTCGGATCTGAATTCAGGCATTGATTCTGGTTTATTCGCATAAACCTGCGATTTCAAAAAACCTCAAAATAGGAAATCGCACGGTGTTAAATCACATGATCTTGGTGGCGAGTTGACATCAGAATTTGTTGAGATAAATTATTCCGGAAATCGTTGCTGCAAGAAATCGATTGTTTTATTCGAAGTGTGACAGGTGGCCTTGCTCCAACCACATGTCGTCCAGATCCCAGCCGTCCAGTTTTTAACCACTAAACGTATGAGACATATTAAATATATTAATAAAATGCATTTATTTACATCCAACAAAAAAACACACTTTGTTGCTTGAATCCATGAAATGCAATATTAACAATTAGCAAACAATTAATAGGCCATGGGTGGTGTACAGGTAGTATACGGGGCGAACATGGGTTGGGTACCTGCTCTGACCAACCTACATTTCTGCCGACGGTGGTCATTTCATTTTTCGTTCGACTGCCTCTACGATTATTCCGAAATGACAGCACATTCGAAATAGAGGAACTCGAATTTGTACTGACTTGTGTTGAACAAATTTATATTTCCGTTCGATCAAAATCAACTTTCTTTCGCCTAGAACATGAACGAAATCTTTCGTTCAAGGTCGAACAAAAGACTGTTAGTTTCTTTCAAAACTGTCTATAAACCTAAATATTTCTAAAAATCTAAATATGATCACTAGATCTCTTAAAGGAAAATAAATGCAACCAGTTAACTTCGTACTAAAGATTGATTAAAACTCTCCAGTTGGGGAATACTGTGCGTATGAGTTATTAAAAAGAAACATGTACAGAAATTAACTGACTCGCTTTGATGTCTTTTTGCAAATAATTAACTAAAAATGCTCAAAAGGTTTTCATCTAAATGTGACTATTAGTCTCTTTAGCTAAAAAAAAACAGAATTTAACACCATGCGTATGAGTTATAAGAAATATATTAACATGCAGATATTTTCTTTGATTCCTTTTCAAAAAATATTAATTTTAGAATAATCGAAATTTTCTAAATTACATTCTACTATTAAGATTTTAATAGAATATTGACTAGTCTGCACAGGAACAAACTGTATCCTTAAATCGTATATTCACTGGGTTGCAACTGAATAAACTTAAATTATGGTTTCTGTATAAATTTTAAAAATTCTGAATGACTGTTTAGTTGGATTTTAATGTTAATATAAATGGTATTTAGTGGCTCAATTACAGATATTATATATAACATTTTACTAAGATCTGGTCTTAACATCTGAGTGGGGTCAAATGAATTGAGCTGACGTTAGGGTTCTGAACCCCACTGTTAAAACACAAACGCCCCATAGACACGGTAACCAATTTCTATGCAAGGTGTAGATTTTAGAATAATCACACGCTCTTAATATTCTGGGCACGAAAGTACAAGTGAACGTTCCTTGCCCTAACCACATATTTCACATGTCGAAAAAATCATTCAAGTGTTTGGGATTATTAAGGTGTTGCAAGACATACTTAACTACATCTGATCTTCTAACTATTTTCACTACATTCATACGCCCTAAACTGGAATACAGCGCGCACATATTGGGTGGACCTACCAGAACGTTTCTGAATCTACTTGACCGCATTCGAAGGAAACCTGTGGTGCTGATTGGTAAACTCCGGTATCTGACTCAATTGCTTTCCTTGAACATCATCAGAATCATCAGAGAAATTTAGACACTTTAGACACAATGTCACATACTCATATCTATGTATACTAATATTATAAAGAAGAAGTGTTTATGAGTTCACCAGGTTGTATGTAAGGGGTTAATTTTCCATCCGATTTTAAAAATTCTTTCACCAGTAGAATGCTGCGTTTTCACTGAGTGCTATAAGCTATATTTGTTTTTGATTTATTTTTTTCCTATTTAACATTCAGGACTAATACTAACAATCAGGACAAAGTCTGTCTGGCTTGCTAATATTTTATATAGCTATCACTTTATTGAGACAGCCCCTGTATTGAAAATTATAGATTTCTGTGAAACTTCGCATAGCAGAAATTCCTATATGTGTCCCTGCAAAAGGAAACCCACCCAGTGTGTCAGAACAAGTTTTTCAGAAAAACGCATTTAAAGTTCCCTCCTCTGTGTACATTTCCATAGTTTATTGCTTTATATAATTGCATTTTTGCATTACTTTGGATTGGGTTCATCGAATTCGTTCCTGCATAAGAAGACGTGGAGGCCATTTGAAAGACGTTTTATTCAGAATTTAATTGTATCGATTTTACTTCTTATTAAGTAAAAACTATTTGAATTTCCCTAACAATTAAAGTGTTTTTTTTTAAGGAAATAGTATCACTCAAATTGGAAAACTCCTTTATATTTTGTATGAAACCGTAAATGTACGCAAATTAGGGTAAAACCATCCTCTCCTGCCCTGTCTCGTTTTACGACTTCGACAGCGTTATTAACCGACATTATGCATTAGATTTTTAAATTTCAATTGATGTGTTGTAAATTTCAACTGTTATGTTTTAAATTTCAATTGTTATATTTCAAATTTCAATTGATGTATAGCAAATTTCAATTGCTGTTTTAACAATTTCAATTGATATATTTCAAATTTCAAATAGAATTTATAAATTTCAATTGATTTTTTTCAAATTTCAATTGGAAATGATGCAAGTAGTTGTAATGACATATCTGTGGTCACAAACCATAACAGCCTAACTTGAGTTAGGACAAAATTGAAAAATATTGTTGACAAGTCACCGTGCTTAAATTAAAAAAATTCGTTTCCTTGTTATCTCTAACAAAGTTATCACCAAAACTTCGACTCCTGATTTCCAGTAAAGATATTAAACTTTAAACTGCTGTCCCTGAAAATTTTAGAATCGACTTATGCCGTGCACACACGTAACGAGTAGAGTGGCGAGACAGTAAGAAGGCACTCGGTCGATAGAGTTGTGCGGGTGAGTCAAAGCAAGTAGGTGTTCCCACGCATTTTGTTACGTGGCGAAACAATTAAGTTTAATAACAATAATTGGAACGAAGTTCCTTATCGCACGTTGCGGGATGGGGGCTAAATTAAAATTTTTAAACGACTTTTTTTTTAACTACTTTATTACAACCCATTATTATCAACTATATTGGGTACTTTTGGTTTGGTTTGGTTTAAAGGGAAGTTTTCTAGGTGGAGCCTGTGTATTACATATTGTAGTTTTGAACCTAATAAAAAGTAAATTTAGAAAAGCGAAAGTGCAAGACTGGCAAATCCATGAAATACAACCCTGATCATGAAGTTACATTTGGCAGCACCCTTACCCTTACATTCTTACGCTCGTACTTTTGGTTTGTGTCTAGACTAACATATCGGGGGATATTTTTTGTTTAATGGGCAATTTTCTAGGTGGAGCCTGTATGTAATAATATTGTAGTTTTGAAACGAATAAATAATAAATTTAGAAAAGCCAAAGTGAAAGAAGTTTAAAAAATAGCATTTTCTTAAGAAAGTGCGATTTCTTAAAAAAAGGAAATTTTCTGCAAAAATACCTATTGACATTCTTAAACAATTACCTTTTCTTAAAAAAACACCTTATCTTAAAGAAAATAGCAATCAAAAATAAGTACATTTTCTAACAAAAAGTACATTTTCTTAAAAAAAAGTAATTTATTTAATTAATTTTTTTTCTTAAAAAAGTACATTATCTTACAACAAATTGCCTTTTCTTAAAAAACTACATTTTCTTTAACGAATACCTTTTTTGTAAAACTAAAAAACTTTTCTTGCGATAAGTACCTACTCTTAAAATTGTATCTGTTTTTTCGTAAAAAAAAAGCTTTTCTTCAAAAAAAAAATACCTTCTCTTACAAAAAATACATTTTCTTACAAAAATTCGTTTTCTTAAAAGTACCTTTTCTTGAAAGAAATAACACCTTTTCGTTTCTTGTCTTGAGATAAGTAGCCTTCCTGAAAATAAGTAAATTTTCCTAAAAAGAGTCCTAAAAAGAGTACCACTTCTTTAAAAAGTACCTGTTCTTAAAAAAGTATTTTTTGTAAAAATAAAATCATACTCTTAGGCTTAGTTTCTTAGCTTAGTGACGAGACTATCGAGTATTCATCCATGAAAAAGCTTGTTAAAATACCATTCGGAACCGGTGTAAAACTGTAGGACCCAATCAGTGAGTGTAAAACTAGAACGCGCACAGCTCACTGGTTTGTGAGAAGCTCTCCCGAATCCTTTCACGGGATGTAACGGGAAACCATTTTTTTCATTTTAATAAAAGAAGTACCTCTCATCAATGAAAGGGCCTTTTCGGGAAAATACAATACATATTCTTAAAAAAAGGGGCCTAAAAAAATACATTCAATAAATCAAAAATTTCTTAACAAAAGTTTATCATTTTACAAGATCCATTTAAATTACAGTATTTTACAACAGTGGCCTTAGTTGTGTTGGAACTAACTAGTACATAATATATAGCGAAAGGAACTTTGTTCCAACCGGGCGTCCCCTGACACCTCATGTAATTGTTTTTGAAATGAATCGCGGTAAACAAAATTTTAAACGGGTTTTTAAGCAACTCTTACCGTTGATAATAGAGGAATTATTGGATTTATTAAACGACGAAAATAAGAGTACACGTCCATGGATGATTTTATATTGATGAATACATTTCACAGTAGTTTCGTAGTTCCACTTGTTTGCCATGTTGATGCACAAAATAAAGTAAACAGACAAAACACTTTCAACAGAGTGGAGACTGGAAAGTGGCTGCCGAGTGTATCATGTGACGAGCGAGTCAGTGAATTGTGACGAAGTCAGTGAATTGAGACGAAATAGTACTCGGCCGAGTAAACAAAATGTGATTCTAGTGACTCTCTCGCCACTATACTCGGTTACTGAAACCGGTTGACTACTCGCCTCAGTGTTTAGACGAAACGAGCACTCGGCCGAGTTACTGCTTCGCCACTCTACTCGTTACTTGTGATCTAGGCATTAGGCTGTTATGACTTGTGACCACAGATATAAGTACGTATGAGTAATATTAATTGAAATAATTCAATACATTCCATGCGTTTTTTTAAACCACGGTTTCCCAGAAAACCTTACAATGATCGAAGTAAAAACAAAGCTCAATTCCCAATACTGCCTACATGCAAATGGTATTTAAAGAGATTCTATTTTACTCAGAACATTCATACTATCATATGAGAACATTAAATATACAACGTATCCTTGGAAGGAGGAAGTAAGAAAAATCATTGTTAGAGCTGTTAGAGAAATGATTTTGGTGTTGGCTGCTTTGTTATCCAAGAACTAAGATTTCAACTATTCAAACTTAGGGAGTTAAATTTAACACTTTAAACACCTAAACGCAAGAACCTTGGAGTGCACCATCCAAATCTCTGAACCCATGAATATAAGTATGTAACATTTTAAAGACTTGACTTTGGAATCATAAAAAAAACAATTTATCTTTAGAATACACAAAAACTAAGAATTCTTGACAATAAAATGAAAACTAAATATAAATTACACTGTAAGTAAAGTTTGAAGTTTTGAAATGACACACAAAAACACCGAGACACCCCAACTAATATGTGGGTCATAGAATGCAGTGGTATACTCCGTTTTGAAAAAGTTAGCTCAAAATAACGAGATATTTCGATTTTAAATTTGTAGTAGATTTAAGGTGATTTTTGATTTTATTTGAGGGAAAAACCTGCAAAGGCACTTGTTAAATGGTGACCGGTCATAACGCCCAACGGTCATAACGCCCAAAGGTCCGAGGGCGGGCATAACACCCAAATTGGTTTTAGGCCTTATGACCGCTCCGAGGGTGGTCCAACAGATGAAAAGACACAAAGCCCAAAGTTCTTGGACTTCTCCTACAGTACTTGTTATATGGGCCTTGTACAAACGGTCATAACGCCCAAATTTTTTTTGGGGCCTTATGACCGCATTTCGGATGGCCGTATGGCCCAAAACCAAATTAGGCGTTATGGCCACCCTAAGGGCGGACATAAGACCCAAAAAATATTTTGGGCCTTATGACCGTTGGGCGTTATGATCGGTCACCTTGTTAAATCAATTTATATATTTTTTTTTGACAAAATGTAACCGTTGAAATAATAGACATGTATTTGGAAGCAGAATTAGTTTACCTCTTACAATTTGGGGCCATAATAATTATAATAATTTTGGGATTCAGGAGTTTGAGATTCGGGATTTTGGGATTGGCATCCCTATTGCAAACAGATGCTACAACATATATATCAAAGTGTCCACTGTGATAGATTAGTCCCTATCCGCCGCTATAGATGTTAACACATCAAAAATATAAACATTTTATTGGCTATTTTGAAAAAATAGAAAAATGATTGACGAAAAATGCAGATCACATTGCGAAAAATTAAATATATTTTGTTTTGTTTGTGGAAAATTTACACCGAAATATCATCGACGACATTTGGCTGAAGATGCCCTCAATGCTTACAATCAGTATTTTTTGGTAACCCCCGCGAAATGTTCATCATGCACCAGAATTTACGTGCATCACATGTTTTAGTGCATTAAACAAATGGTGAAAATTACGGCGATATTCGATGTCATTTGGACTTCCAATGATATGGACCGATCCAGGGGAACATGATACAGAAAATTGCTACGCGTGCAAGAACGATGTAAATGCTCTCAATCGAAACACTAAGTTCACTTAGACAGACTATATATGTGGAATACACAATAATTCATTCTTATGGAACGATCCGGTTTTATATACAAGGGTGTGTCAAGTGCTCACGTACCAGTTCCACACAGTGATGTATTGCCTGTCCCAGTTGCTCCATCGACATACCAATATGATACTGCGTCCTATGAAGTACAATCATAAACTTCAGCAACATCGTTCCATCATGCTGATTCTGATTACCTTCATTCAGCCAGTTATACAATATCCATCATTAATTTCGCAGGAACATTTAGATAGAATCGTTCGAAATCTGAAGCTATCGCAAAATAATGCAATGACTTTGGCTTCGGAACTAAAAAGCGTCAACGTGCTGGCACCAGGTCTAAAAGTTACATCTTACAAATACCGGCAAGAACCATATATGCCTTATTGCATGCTTCCCAAGGATGCAGCTTATGCAATTTCTCAAGATATTCCAGGTTTAAAGAATGAAATGGGAATCTGCAACTATAATCCATCTTTATGGCGTCTTTTCATAGACTCTTCCACCAGAAGCTTAAAAGTAGTGTTGCTATTTCAAAACAGCAGTGTTAAACCAGTGCCATTGATGTATGTTCTTGGAATGCATGAGCCGTATGATACTATGAAATTAATTCTGGAACGCAGCAGTTATGACGAGCACAATTGGCGCGTAAATTGTGATTTTAAGGTTCTTTCACTATTAGCTGGAATGCAAACTGGCTACACAAAGTACATGTGTATTTTTTTGTAAATGGGAGAGCCGTGCAAAGTGCAACCAGTACGAAAAGCGAGATTGGCCAAAACGCGATTCGCAAGTTGTTGGCGAATTTAATGTAATTCGTCCACCATTCAACCCCCGTTCAGAAAATAATGCTTCCGGATCTTCATATCAAGCTGGGAGTTGTAAAAAATTTTTTAAAGCGTTTGGTTCGCATTAACAAAAATGCATTACCATACTTGAAAAACAATGCTTTTCCAAAATTATCAATTGAAAAATTAAAAGAGGGTAATTTTGTGTAACTAAAAGTGTGTGACTGCAATATATTTTATATCAATTTTTTTGAACAGGTGTAGTTAACGGTCCAGATATACGGAAACTTTTAAGGGATGCAAGTTTTTATGAAATATTAGATGAAACTGAACTAAACGCATGGAACTCAATTCGTGCGGTAATTGAAAACGTTCTTTGCACAAATCGCTCACCAGAGTACCGTGATTATATATACTGACAACATGTTGAAGTCTGTCGGACAAACTTGGCGTTAATATGTCGTTGAAACTCCACATGTTACATGTACATTTCGATTTTTACGAACGACAATTGTCCATAGAAGCAGGTGAAACTGGCGAAAAACTTCATCAAACCATAATGGCATTCGAAGACCGTTTCGCTGGAAAAAGAATAGATTCAATGCTTGCTGATTTCTGCTGGTCGACTGCAAACAAAGAGTAAAAATTGAATAAATCCAAAAAAAATTATAAAATGATCAAAATAAGAGCAAATATAGTTCCATGTCCGCTTGAAAATGGATGCCCATTATTTCTAGATATAAATTTAACATCTAACATCTATAAACAAATTGATTTCAAACAAGTTTTCATAGTTTTTTCATTCAAATAAAATCAAAAATCGCCTTAAATCTTCTACAAATTAAAAATCGAAATATCTCGTGATTTCGAGCTAACTTTTCAAAACGGGATACACCACTGGATTCTACGATCGAAAATTAGGTTGACGTGTCTCGGCATTTTGGTGTGACATTTTCAACTACTTACAGTGTTATAATCAAACACATACTTAAGCAAATACATAAGTAGTATAAATATTTTCCACCACATTCTAGATTAATGGAAAAATCAATCAAATGCTAGTAACCAGATGTATAGGACTTATGGTAACTTAGAGTTAAGAATTTCAGTTTGTCTAGGTAAGCAATTAGGCAACAGTTTTCGATTTTGGAATGAATGTCCATCAATCAATCAATCTCTTAACAATATATTGAGTTTGAAATATGTATATACAGGATGACAAATGTACAAAAACAGGAAGGAAATCATAAAGATCTATATGTGTAGGTGTATACTTATATAAATAGAGGAGGACGAGAGAGAGAGAGAGCGAGAGAGAGTAAATATATACAAAACAACATATGTATATAGTATTCAAACCATTATTTTTGTAACTGTTTTATCCTATAAACGTGTAAATACATATGTCGTTACATGTACATAGTGTAATAGTGTACGTACTTAAAGTCAATTAGGTTTGTGGTTGTTTTTCGTAGATGTTTTCGTATGTGTTTGTATAAAATAACCTCTTTACATAGAACATTATGTATATATATATATATATATGTATCTCTATACACTAGATTATATTATGTATGTATATATATAGATAGATTGTTGGTATTATCTGTATTGTTTTTTCGAGATTTCTCTTTCTAGGTTTTGTCTTTTTTTTTTACTTACTTACTTTCATTTCATCATTGTGTTCAAGCCATATAAAAAAATATTCGAATATACAACAGAACATAAGGATTTCAATTTGTATATATTTATATATATTTAAGAGTATGAGTACCATATTTTGTTTTCTTCGTTTAATGTCATTTAGAACCTTTACTTTATTTATTTTCTTCATATACTATACTATACTATATATATTTATATATAGAGCTAAAGTTATAGTTTTTTCGATTCGTTAGATTCCGTATTTTTATTCTCTTTTCATTTTCCTTCAATGTGAGCTAAGATTGAGTAGGTTTTTGTTTGTTTTGTTTTATAGTTGTTGTTTTTTTTTTTTTTTTTTTTTGTTCTTTCTTTCATAATACTAGAGTCATAATTTTTGGTTTAGTATAAAAACAGAGCAGGGTGAATGCGAGCAGGATGAATATTAGTACGATGATATCATCGCTTATTGGATGTTGAAAGTGGCACTCACCTTATATCCGACTCACTGAAGAACGTTGATTGTGGGCAGAAACACTTGTTAGTATTATCGCTGGCCATTGCTGTACAATAGCTGCATGTTATATTGCACGGGTTGTTGTTGCAGCAGGAGCAGGATAAGAAGAAACAGCAACAACAACAACAGCAGCAGTAGTAGTTATAACAGCATCTGCAACACCAATGGCCGCCATAGATACAACAGCCAATTGCACAACATGTTGCTGACGTCGTGTTGAAGGTGGAGAAGCATGATGGCAACGAACTAAATAAATAGGATTTTTTTGAAATACCCCTATAAAGCTGGCCATAGGTTGTCACTGATGCCGCCGTGTATAGTGATGATGAGTGGCAGTTAGTCGTTGAGCGTACAGCCGTTGCTGTTGATTTTAGTGACGCATTGTTGGTTATTGTAGTTTTAACAGGATTCTCTCTTAATTGCATACAGTAGCAGCATTCTCGTTCAGTGAAATTTTTCAAATTGCTATTCAGCATTATCGTTGTCGTTGTCGTTCTCGTCGTCGTCGTCGTCGTCATCGTCATCGTTTTCATCATCTCTGTTGTCAGTTTCTGTTGCCTGCGTAATTTCTCTCGGTGGCATTGCAGCATTTGACTGGCATAGACCAGCGTTAGCGCTACAAATCCTAGCAGCCGCAGTAACATTCCTATCACATGATCGCCGATTGGTGTACACCAGCGTTGATAGCCACCGGTAGCTTTATGTAGTGCCTGACATATGCTAAGGTAAACAAGTACATGGACAGGTACACTAATATATAATGATTTGGAGACATTAGATGATGTGCTTGTACCGCGCGCTGCATTGCTGCTGGGTATTCCCCTGGAAACAGAATGAGAAACACCTGTTTAATTGACATCTTAAGGCTGTTCTATGACACAAGCATGGTTGACTTAAATAATATATGTATGTGGCCTGGAATGAAGAAAGTCAGCAAATGTGGCAAAAAAACAATTTTCAGCTTTAAGCTGACTCTAAATGTCAGCCGACTAGTGGACTCAGATGTCAAGTCGACTAATGGTATTATCTTCAAATCCTGTTTTCGCGTACTAGGTCCCTTTCTTCATTCCAAGTTACATATGTATATTAGTTAATTGTAGTCATTTTAATTAATATATTCAGTTCAATTTCAAATAATATTTAAACAAAATAATTGCATTATAAGAGATTTTGGAAATATAAAATTAAATTAAAATTCATTTCTTTTCAATTTAAAAAATAAAACACTTATCGATAATATTAACTGTTTTACTAAAATTTCAAAAAATTTGTAGTTACCAGGCCAAAAATGTGTTAAGATGCCCTATACGTATGATTAATATTAAATTCATCGATTGAAGGAATACATTCCGTAACTTGCTAGATACACCATTTTCCCATACAGTAATATAAGATTAAATTAAAATTCATTTGTTTACAATATAAAAAATAAAACACTTATCGACAATATAAACTGTTTTATTAAAATTGAAAAAAAAATTTGTGGTTACCAGACCAAAAATATGCTGAGATGCACTATACGTATGATTAATATTAAATTCATCGATTGAAGGAATACATTCCGTAACTTGCTAGATACACCGTTTTCCCATACAGTAATATAAGATTAAATTAAAATTCATTTGTTTACAATATAAAAAATAAAACATTTAACGATAATATTAACGGTTTTCTTAAAATTTCAAAAAATCCTTGCGATTACCAGCCCAAAAATATGCTAAGATGCACTATACGTATGATTAATATTAAATTCATCAATTGAAGGAATACATTCAGTATCTTACCAGATACACCGTTTTAAATTATGTTTTCCCATACAGTAATATATCAGGAGTATGCAACATCTGTTTTAATTTCACCGAAAATCTTGCGATGTCACTGGGCTAGTTGGAGTTTTCATGGAAAATGACACAAATCTTTAGTTTCACCAATTTGTGTTTTTACTGGAATCTTGTCAATAATTGAGCAGCTTCTTTTCAAAACTTGACTATTCCACTTTTTGTGTTTTGCACAATTTGAGAAAATAGTTTTTTATGAATGCAACTTGTGACGAAAATTACTTTTATTATTATAGACAACAAAATTTCCACGGAGCATTAAGAGGGAGTGGTGATCAGTATTCCGAAAAAGGTGATCTAACACTGTGCAGATTCTGGAGAGGTACAAGGTGTTTCAAAAGAAGTCATCCGATGTTGTTTGGCTCTCATTTTTTTCTAAATGAAAAACTTCGATTCTGTTTTTTGATTATGTTTGTTTGAACCTTTAGAATTCTATTGGTTAAGTTGAGAAGATGATATCGGTTAACTGGGCGCCGTCACAATTGATTACCATACCGGCTAGTTTTATGGCATTTTTCATCACTTCAGCGAGAACTTCGGGCGACAGATTCTCGCACTCGTGTCGAATATTGTTCCATAGCCTCGGGCTTGTTCACGTAAACACGGGACTTCAAAAAACCCCACAAAAAAGTGTGGAGCGGTTAAATCGGGCGATCTTGCGGGCCAGTGCAACGCCGCCTTCAGAATATCGGAACGCCGCCTTCAGAATATCGGTTGTGGCCCGCGAAGTGTGTGCCATTGCGTCATCGAATTGCGGCAAAAAAAACTCGGTTAACATGGTCCTATAGCGCGCACCGTCCACTGTTGTCGTTTGACCAGCGGCGTTCTCGAACAAAAATGACCCGATGACTCCTCCAGCATGAACAGCGCACCATGCAGTCACTTCGAGCGGGTGTAATGGCTCCTCGTGCATCACTTGTGGATTTTCGGTGCGCCAGAAGCGATAATTTTGCTTGTTCACGATAATTTTGCTTCTTCACGAGCCTCATCGCTCATTATGATTTTGGAGGAAAAATCGTCCACTTCGTCCCCGAGATTGAGGATGGCTTGGGCGCAGGTTACACGCGTTTGGCGGTCGACAGGCTTGGGCGTAGGTTACCCGCTTGGGCGTAGGTTACACGCGTTTGGCGATCGACAGGCAGCAGCTGATGCACGGACTGGACTTTGTATGGAAACCTGCGCAGGTCTTTGACCAAAATTCGCCATAGGGACGACCGGCTGATGGCTAATTGCGAGGCACGGCTCCTGGTCGATGTTTCCGGCGACAGCTCGACATCCTCGGCAACAGCGGCGATATTCTCGGCAGAACGGGCGCTCCGGGGCCGGCCACTTCTGGCAACGTCTCGTGTGCTCCCATACTCTTCAAGGTTAGTGGCCTAACGGCGCAGTGTTGGCGCAGTCGGTGTCGGACGGCCGAAGAATCGGCGACGGTTTTCGCGCTGCGCCAACACCACAGACGAATTGTTACGCTAAAAAATAGACACGATTATTTCGCGTTCTTGGGGAGTGTATCGCTCCATGGCTTGTTTACTTGTATTCCACATCTGTCTAGTCCACAAATGTCAAAACAGATTTGACATTGGCGGTCATTTGCAAAAAAAATTGCGCACTTTTGAAACACCCTGTATTGCATTGCTCAATGCAATAAACATCGTTAGTGGATCCCGCCGGTGGTAGAAATTGTGCGAAAGGAGCAGTCGGGTTTCAGGCCTGGTCGTTCGTGTACGAACCACGCAAAGACACTCCGTATAATCATAAAACAATCAGTTTACCTTCATTTACTTCTGTATCTACTTTTCGTAGACTTCGAAGAAGAGTTTGATTTTTAAACCGTAACTCAATTTGGTCCAAATTAACCACAAAGGGGATACCGGACAAGATAGTAACAGTAAACTGTACAAAAATGCAGCGCATAAAGTTCGTTATAATGGAAACTAAAGCGAATATATCAAGACAGGGATGTGTCTTATCTCCCACATTATTTCTTGTGCATACTCACGAGGTAATGGAGGTAACTAATGCATAAGCATCATTCGGCACTCAGTGGGGTATATATGAACATCTACATGATATCGACTACGCAGATGACATATGTCTTATGGTCCACAAATTTGATAACATCGAGGTGAAGATAAACAGACTTGAGGATAAATATAAAGCTAATGCGTATTCGTACAGAATGGAATACTCCACTAACACTTGATGATTCGGTAATTGAAGACGAGGATTCAATAAACTGTTTAAAAATCAATCTGCATCAACTGCAAGACTTCCAAGGATAGTTGTTTCTTGACGGATACAGGTGATTGTATAAATAAGGCTCATCTTGCATTCCTAAACCTGCACAAAATTAGGCGCAATAAGAGGATATCAAAAAGGACGAAATTTCGAATATTCAATTTGCGTTTGTATTGTGTGATGTTAAAGTTTTATAGTAAGTTTGTACTGCACTTGTACTACTTGGAGCTTAACGAAACTGACAATGAAAAAGGTCCAAACGTTTGTTGTCTGAGACAAATACTCATTATATACTGGCCCAATACAATTTCTAATGAAGTACTCTGGCAACATACATGCAACAGTCCCAGTCTATTTTCTTTTACGTATATCCAAGAAGAAAATGGACTTGAATCTGATATATACTCAGGCGTCTAACATCAGATATTGCTAGAGTGTTATTTGTATTGAACCCTCAGGGCTATCGAATGCCAGGAAAACGAAAACCACTAAAGCCATGATGCTTGGAAAAGGAATATAAGGATATAAGACTATCATGGAACCAAATTAAATTACTTGCCAGAGACAGAAATTGATGGAGAAAATTCGTGGACGCAATATATTCTTCGCGAACCTTTTATTTAAACTTTGTATTGTACCATTGGTTTATATCGTTATATTTTTTTGTGAAATAAATAAAACACATATATATAAACGGTCGTCCAACCATAATGCACGATGTTAACTGTGAGTCACATCTTAACGTCAAGTTTTCTTAATTTTACATTTCTTTGTTTCAGTGTTTGACAAATCCAACCATGAAGAGGGACACAATCGACCAGCGTGTTAAGGTTGTTGAAGCCTTTTGCGAAAATGGGTGTTCAAATCAAAATGCCTTTCGTGCACTTCGTGATTTTTTTGGTCAGGATGATATCGGATTTCTTGTGGCTAGCAATTGAGGATGTGGACCTAGACGATATGAGGTTCCAACAGGATGGTGCCACTTGCCATACAGCCAATGAAACAATGCCTCTTTTGCGCGAGAAATTCAATGGCCGTGTTATCTCACGTCGGGACCGCCACGATCATGTGATTTGGCACCGTTGGACTTCGTTCTTTGGGGGTATTTAAAAGAAACAGTGTACGTCAATAAGCCAAGAACAATTCAAGATCTAAAGGATGAGATAATTCGGCACATTAATGACACTGAACCTCAATTATGTCTCAGAGTCATTGAAAATATGGACCATCGGATAGAGCTATCGCACCAAAGCTGTGACAATCATTTTGTCGATATTTTGTTTCACACATAATTGTCATAGATCCTTTTATGACACTAAACAATATTAAGATAATTCTCTGAACACTTTTTGTTTTATTTACAATTAACATCATGCGTTTTGGTTGGACCACCTTTTGTATCTCAAAATTCACCATTGACTACACAACCCAGCTATCAAATAAAGGATGTCGCAATAAAAGTGCATGACGGTTTTGCCACCTTTGATTGTAAAGAGTGTCCTAATAGATATTATATTCCGTATATAATCTTGCAGTGCAATAAAAATATCACCAGCTGGTCAAAGGAAATATGCGTTATATTTTTAAATCAAATCCTGCAATTTCCCTGGGACATCCTTTATTTCAGTGCTGATAAATTGGAGTAGTTAAAGACCTGGAGAAATGTTAAGACTATCAGACTTTTTAGCACTTTAAGTGATTAAAATCTGATTTTTGATTCTTCTGTAAGAACATTTCAAAATGTTTGTGCTCAAAAAGAAAATAATTACATACAAAATTATAAGTCTTTTTCTTGTCTCCGGAGAGAGAATGTTCAAAAATATCAGGGGACTATTTTAAAACAAAAAAAAAATATTGTTTCTATGTTTTCCGTAAAACGTGGCAAAAAGTCTGCGGTAAATCCTTCAGAACTCTAAAAACAATCACCGTAAAGTTTAGGTGCAAGGACACCCATTTACAACATTTTCTGTTGAGGCGGCTTAAGAGTAGAGTGATTACACATACACGTTCATAAGACCCAAATCCAAAGCTAACATTGGAAAGCTACCAAAGAGAGAAATCCATTATGTACATAATAAATTTTATTAAATCCAGCTACTTTTCTAACAAAGATAAATATCACTTTATTTTTTCTTTTCCTTTCGTTGTAATATTGTCGTGCAGCCTGAAAGTTGTTCTTACATGTTGTACAACATATACATGACAAATGAAGTACAATAGAGGTGAAAACGGCAACAACAACCACCTTTACCGCATTCTACCAATCTCCTTGAAACCCTGACATTATTTGCATAATTTCAATTTCTTTTTTTTTTGGTTTTGTTTTTTTTTTTATTACAGCCAAAGTCCACCGGCGGCAAAGGGGACGACGGCGACAGCGACTGCGACGACTAAGGCAATAAGAATTACAGAGCAGCGGCAAATTATTATCCCTCGTGTATTGCTTTACACTCGTATACAATAATTCTCTATAATCTGAAAGTAATAGGATTACGGCTGATGATGGCTCAGTCAAGTCACTCATAAAGTTGTGATTTTCTTCAACAAGATTTACCAACACAAGCAGCCACTAGAAAACGAAATTGCCCAGCAAAAAAAAAATAAAAAGTTTAGACCGACCGACCAACCAGCCAGCATTGACAATAAAGGGAGAAAATTCCGGTCATGAACCTTCCACACAAAAGGATTTGAATACAGTATAAAAGAGAAGCGATAAGGACAAAACCCGAAATGTAATCCTCAAATAATTATGGTATTTGAAGTAATGACAGTCAGTTAGACAGTCACTCAGCCACCTCATTTTAGGTTTCAGCTTTAGCTTGTGTTTTTGTTTCCTCAAATCACTAAATTTGATTGCATTAGACATTCAATGGAAAACATTTCGATTTTATTGGCCAAGATAAGTCAGCCAGAGGTATTAAGAGTGAGTTGGTCATTTCATACTTACCATTGAGCACGTGAACTGTAACACTTTTTTGTTTAGCATTCGATGGATTACATTGATAATGGCCAGAATCCGATGGCCGTGCAGATTTGATCAGCAGAAAGGATGTCGTTGTTTCGCCTTTATTGGTTACAACGGAAACACCACCGCGCGGTGAATCGTAGTTGATAATCTATAAAATGGAAGTGAAAAGAAAATGTAAAATGAAATGAAATGAAAGAATGTACAAGGAAATTGCAACAAAAAAAAACACAAAATCGAATAAGAACATCATTATTATCAACAACATCAACATCAACATCGTCACTGTCAACGTCATCATCGGCACCATTCTCATGGTTATCATAGTCTAAAGGATGAACACTGAAAGCCATTTGGCACAACACACACACTGGACGATGAGGTTTTTCCTCAGTTTTGTTTATTTGGGATAGTGATAAAATGAAAAATTTATACTTAATGGAAATGTTGGCTTTTAAGCGTGTAAATAAAGAGTCTCATGGCTGTGGATAGGGGAAAACCCCCATAATATTCCATCGCTTTTTACGCTACCACAGTCACAGATAACACGGTGGTATAACTGATAGAAAATTCTGGTTAAACTTCCTTCAAGTGTCGAAACTTGTCAATGTTGGGCGGGGCAATAACTATTATAATACAGAATCCCAACACCCTACGGGAAATTGCACTGGTTCAAAACCACTCACGTGACTGGTTCCTTGGGGTTTAAGAACCAGTCCAACAGGGTGGCGAATAAGTAACGTTATCAGTTTATTAGTGAGTACATTTTTTGTTTTGTGGACGTCGATGGTACAATGGCTAGTGTGCGCGGCTCTTGTGCATGAGAACGAAGTTTCGATTCCTGCTCTAACCACCTTAAATTTCTTTCGACGACGGCCACCACGCTTAGTGACGGCGACACTATCGGGTATTTAGCAATGAAAAAGCTTTTCTAACTACCGTTCGGAATCGGTGTAAAACTGTAGGTCCCAATCAGTGAGTAAAAAATTAGAAAGCCCCAATCCCAATCTCCCCAATGCCATCATGGAAAAAAATTTTTTGTTTACGTATTTTTTCGTTTTTGCAGTATTAACTTGGGAAATTTATGATGGAAACTCTCAGCATAGACGAAGGAACGAAAATTGTTTAATTTTATTTTGAATGTCAGCATTCGATTATTCAGATACACAAATCATATTGAAATTGATATCGATATCATTGGACACACAATTAGAGAGTTACTGCGGTGTTTTCGAGAATTGAGAAGGAATCAGCAAAGGTGGGTCTGACGGTAAATGAGGACAAGATAAAATTAATGGTTTCAACGAGCAGGGCCTCCATGCGATTAGACTAACCGATATAATTTCGAGGTAGTGGACGAGTTTATATACTTTGGATCTGCCGTAAATAAAAGCAACAACGTCATCTTTGAGATCAAGCGTAGAATTGTGCTTGGGAATAGATGTTATTTTGGGCTAAGCAAGCACTTTAGAGATAAAGACCTCTCTCGAGTAACAAAAATCCAGCTATCGCAGACTCTCATACAACCTGTCTTGCTTTACGGCGCAGAATCCTGGGTCTTACGGCAAGCAGACGAAACATCTGCAGTGCACAACGGCGAGTATCGGCGACGCATGAACCATGAGCTGTATGAGTACTCCAGGAAAATGTAGAGTAGAGAAGAGAACATCAGTGCATCTATGACATAGAAATGATATTTTCTAAATCAGCACTTTGATGAGTTCTTACACCAACTGCCCACCGAATCGGACGAAAAAGGAGAGCGATTCCATCACGTCACCATGCCAATGGAAAAACGATAAAAACGAAAAAATTTGAATGCATTGCTTGCAGAAGTTTCTTGGCGGAAGATGGAGATGCAGGCACGGAAATCGCGAAGGACGAAAAAAAAGTTTCAAGGACACACCGAAAGAGATATGCCATTGAATTTGTTATCAAGCTCAAATGATGCTGATGATTTAGATCATGGACCTGAACCGCCAACGAAAAACTCAAGAGCATCAACTTCACAGGCTTCACCGAGACCTTCAACTTCAATCAATTTTGATTAATTTATGTTTTTTTTGCCTTTATTTGGTGATCAGAGCAGGATTTGAACCCAGGAACTCATGTACAAGAGGCGCGCACACTATCCACTTCACCACCAACGGCCACACAAATACATATATTATAACGTATTAATCATTGTGTCTCAAACATGTTATATTGAATAGCGAACACATTGTGTTTGGCCACAAGTACACTATATTTGCGACAATCTACAAACACCTTATATTTGCATTCAAATAGCAAAACCCGAAAAATTTTTAACCGTGTAGCCGTGTAGGATACAAATACAATGTGTCTGTTGCATTTCGGAAATGGAGTATACTTGTGTTCAAACACATTGTGTTTGCTATTGAATAGTACATGTTGTAGACTCAATGATTAATATGTTTGCATGACCCAAATATATCTTTCTTAGTTGAAACTAGATGAAAACAAAAAATTGTCAAACAACAAAGAAACACAAACCCCGCACATCTACAATTCATGAAACCAATGCTTACAAACATATACATGGTTCCTGCGATATGCTATTTTTTCAACGTGTATACCTCAAGATTAATTAATTTGTTTTATAGGCCAGTGTAATCTAAAGTTTAAGCTTGAGTGTTCTTGAAATTTGAGTATTGGAGTGAATTGTCACCAAAAGCATCAGTCGAAATAACGAATTAAGTAATGGAAACTGATGTTTAAGCACCCTACGGCCCCTTTTTTAAGTGTGTTCATTTTGGGGAGTATGTATTTGGTTGGTAACGAATAAATAAGGTTTCAGAATCAGAATGCCGATTTACTCCGGTTTGACTGCCAATCATATGTTTTGCAGCAATTTTAAAAAGATTCCAATCATTTTGCCTACACACAGAGAAGAGATTGGTTGTCACAACTATATTTACAGCCAACTAAAATTTGGCGGTTCCTTGGACTATCACATTATTCTGTTGTGATTACCAATAATTGTGTTCTATATCACCAAATGTTGCAAGAACTGAAATATTTAGTTGAAGCCACAGCAACAAGAATGAAATGTGATCTGTCAATCAAGTTTTAGTGCAAGCAATCAAATTATCCTGTAGTGGTGAATATTCTATTTGTTGGATGGACGAAAAATGTAAAATCCAATTCGGTTGTACCAAATAATATATTGGTATGCTCAACTAATTATGCACTTGAATTTGATGGCTGTCACAACCATTTGGTGATGCTTTAACCCATTATGAATTTTATAGAAGAAAGTAGAAACAAATATTTTTTTATTAAAATTATGTATTTTACATTTAAATATAAACAAAATTATTATTTATAACCAGGGTTCGTATTTTGTGCCCCTTTTTGATCTAAAATATAAAAACAATTGTTTGCATGTGTTTGTGAAGGAGTCAATACTGGCGTCATATTCAACGATTATGTTTAACAGTCTCACTTCAATTTATGATAATATGTATTCTTCGCTGGCTGATATCAATACACTTTATTGTTTTTTCACACCTTTGTTTAACACTTTCTGTTTAAAATATTAGTTTTTCTCTTAAGTCCTGTAATTTTTCAGCGTGTGCTCCTGTAATATTCAAATATACGTAGTTTCTCATTAACAACAAAGCCTCTTGTGAAAAAACGAATCCATAACTTTGTAACAAGTGTTTTTGTAACAAAATCTAAATTATGATTACAGTAACTAATATTTGAACACGAACTCTAATATTGTACTTTTTATTAGTTGTATCTTCCATTTCAGATGAATGAGGTTTTTGAAATACTCAAATTGGTTAACACAACTAAAATTTGGTAGTAGCAACTTGTATTTAGTAAGACCGATTTTTAATCTATCAATAACATCGACAAATAACTCTGCTGTTTGACAATGACGAATTCTGATCAAAATATAGACTTTATCATGGAATTTCCAATGCCTGAATTGATTTCCAACTAATCTTTTCCCTGTGTGCAGTGACACGACGACACCAACCGGTAATGATCCATGAAAAGGATCATACAATCCTTTGGTTTTGATATAAAACTTTAGAGCCTGGTCCGAAAGTGTACAAATTAGAAAGCCTACAACTCACTGATTATGAGAAATACTACTCTATTGCTTTATGGCATGTAAAGTAAAATCTATGTTTCCATAATTTTAAATCAAACTAACTAACGCCCGACCACTGTGCAGCCTTGGCTAAGAAAGCAGGCTACATAGAGTCAAGCGCCACGACACACACACACACGCTGTCACTCACACCAAGAAAGTAGGAAAATATAAAATTCAGCAGAATGAAATAGTAAAGAATATAAGTATAAAGCAAGTAAAAAAGGAAACCCATAAAATAAAATTAAATTGATGAAAAGAATACCGGAACTATCACAATACACCACGACGTACTCGATGTCGGGATGTATTGAGCGTGAAAATTCGCAAGGAAACGAAATAAGCGACAATTCACACAAACACACACACACACACACCCTCACATTGCAACACTTTGTATAGATTCCTCCCACCCCACCTACAAAAGGACATACACACACACACACACAAAAATCTAACATTCCTACAAACGTCCAACTCTACGCTGGCTTTATATAACTTAGAAGCCATTGAAAATTTTAAATGGAAAAAGAAAAAAGACTAAAAATAGAAAAAAGAAACACTTTCCAAGGATTCATAGTCAGGCAGAGAGATAAAAAGGATTAGATTGTATTTTATGGAAAATAGCTATACACTCAAACACACACCACAGGAATATAAATAGCAGCAGCTAAACCGCATACTGTCAGATACAAAAATACACTAACGCCAGTTAATGTATATAAATACAGGACATCATTAATACGTATGTAGTAGTATCTAAACACATAAACATTAGGATATTCTTTATTTTGATGAAATCAAAACTGTTGGCGACCCGTTTAACTTGTTTAACGGATTCACCGAAGTCTCTTAATGTTATTTTATTTAAAAGGCGTCGTACTTGTGAGGCAGCAAAAATATTAAGCTGTTATTATTTTAGATCTGTATTTCACTGAATAAAAAAAAATCATTGATTTTAATTCAAAATAAATTTAAATAATTGAATTGAAATTGAAATTGACTGAAATCGGAAGTTTTGTAAAGACTTGATTTTGATTCTAAAAAAAATAAATAAATGGTTTCCCATTACATCCCATGAAGGGACAGGGGAGAGCTTCTCACAATCACTGAGCTGTGCGCTTTCCAGTTTTCACCCACTGATTGGGACCTACAGTTTTACGCCGATTCCGAACGATATTTTGAGAAGCTTTTTCATGGCTAAATACTCGATAGTGTCGCCGTCACTATGCGAGGTGACCGCCGCCGAAAGAAGTTTTTAGGTGGTTTGAGCAGGGATCGAACCCAGAATCTCATGTACAAGAGGCGCACACATTAACCATTGCACCACCGATGGCCAAATTTTTGATTCTAAATAAATGTAAATATTCACACTGATTGGAACGAAGGCTTTACAAAAATTTAGAACAGTTGCTTCACCTAAAGAAGTGATCTTCGCGGAAAAATGAGCGATCATAGAAAAATCTCATTTCGAAATTGCGTTTTCCTGTACATAACTAAGCCACACAAGCCAACCTTTACAACATTGACGACCACAGGAAATTTCACTGCATGTGCATTTATTCCCCATCATTAGAAGTTCTTTCGAACAACTTCTAAAGATAATATTACGGATATTATTCGGTGGGGTTAGTGTGCACGGCTCTTGTACTTGAGAACATAGATTCGATCCCTGCAAGCTGAAAACTAACCGCCCCAGCAATATATTACAGGAAGCATGTACATGTTTGCAAGCATTGTTTTCGTTAATTGAAGATCTGCTGCTTTTTGTTTCTTTATTTGGGGCAGATACCAGTGTTTTCAGCAGTTTTCGACAAACAAATCCACATTTGGATCACAAATATATATATATTATAACCTATTAATCATTGTGTCCTAAATATGTTATATTGAATAGCAAACATAATGTGTTTGGACACAAGTATACTATATTTGCGGCAAGCTACAAACACGTTATATTTGCATCCAAACAATAAAAAAGGCAAATTTTTCAGCGTGTGCTCAGACCACCCAACATTTGCAACACTGACGATTACTTAGCTATGAAAAAGATTCTCAACATACCGTTCGGAACCAGTATAAAACTGTAGGTCTCAACACGCCGAAAAATCTCTATTTTTGTTGCTGTTTGGATGCAAATATAACGTGGTTGTAACGTGTAACAAATATACTATACTTGTGTCCAAACACATTATGTTTGCTATTCAATATTACATGTTTGAGACACAGTGATTAATAGGTTATAATACATATTTTTGTGGCCCAAATATGGCTTGGATTGTTGAAAACCGCTAACAACAAAACCGAGACAGACAAAACAGCAGCGGATCTTCAATTCATCAAAACAATGCTTGCAAACATGTATATACTTCCTGCACTATGTTGCTGGGGCCCTTTTTTGAGCGTGAATGAATAAGTGTTAAATTTAGAAAGCGCACTAGAACTCACTGGTAGTCAGAAGTTCTCCCCAATACCTTCATGGGATGCATTGGAAACCCCTTTTTTATATTCAATACTTTAAAATCGGAGATTTGACTTTTAATATGTGTACACGCTGAAAAAACTGTACTTTTTTGTTGTTTGGACGCAAACATAATGTGTTTAAATATTATATACTTGTGTTCAAACGTATAGTATACTTGTGTTCAAACACATTGTGTTTGATATTCAATATAACATGTTTGGGGCACAATGATTAATAGATTATAATATATGTATGTGTTGTGACCAAAATGTGGCTATGTTTGTTGAAAACTGCTGAAAACACTGCTGTCTGTCACAATAAAGAAACTAAAAGCAACAAAAATATCGGCCCTAGCAACATATTGCAAGAACCATGTACATTCCTATAAGCATTGTTTTCGTGAATTGAAGATCTGCTGCTTTTTGTTGCTTTATTGTGACAGACACCAGTGTTTTCAGCACTTTTCAACAAACTAATCCACATTTGGGTCACTAATTATAACCTATTAATGATTGATAGCCATGAAAAAGCTTCTCAAATTACCGTTCGGAATCGGTGTAAAACTGTAGGTCCAAATCAGTGAGTGAAAACTGGAAAGCGCACAGCGCAGTGATTGTGAGAAGTTCTCCCCAGTCCCTCTTCATGGGATGTAATGGGAAACCATTTTTTTTTTTTTTATTAATGATTGTGCTCCAAACATGTTATATTGAATAGCAAACACAATGTGTTTGGACACAAGTATACTATATTTGCTGCCAGCTACAAATAACGTATTTGCAACCAAACAATAAAAAAGACAAATTGTTCAGCGTGTATAAAGGGTGCCCCAAAATTCACGCTGAATTGAATTGTAATTTGTCGCATTGTTTCTCGGGTTCTATGGCATGTAGCACCATCTTGTTGCCACCACATGTTACCAACATCCATATCATTAAATTTAGAAGAACTACATCATGATGTTGCGAAAGAGCACCATTAACTTTTATGGTTTGACCAACTGTATTTTTGAAGAAAAAGTATCCGATGTTGGCTCCTGCCCAAAAATGACACCAAACAGTGACAGTAACGAAGACATCAATTTGAATATGAGTATCATTACAAAATATAATTTAGTTTGAAACTTCTTCGTTATTTTTCAAATATGAACTAAAAATGTGATGGTGTTTAATTTAGAAATCAATTTTTAAAAACCCTGAACTGTCAGCTATAATGCTGCTTTTTGTTCTTCTACAACAACAACAACAACACTTTACCGAACACATGGCACGAAATTTAAATCATGTGTGAATTTTCGGACACACTTTATATATATAGAAAAAAGCAAATGTATTTGGTAGTGGGTAACAGCATACTGGGATATTTCCTGGATTTTTTTTTCCAAAACATGTTACATATATTTCAAAATTTTAATTAGTTTGCATCAAACTGGATCAAAGTCATTGTCACTATCCGGGAATAAAAGCCCCAAGTGGGTACACCAAAGGAAATAGACCCCTGGGTGTTATTTAAGACGACGAAGATAAATCGATATCCATTTATTATAGAGATAATGGCGAGAAATCAATATGTAAAATCTATACAAGTCCATTTTGGCCTTTTATAAAACAACTTCAAAAATGGGACAGTTTGAGGGTTAAATTGTTTTGGGAAAATTTTGTGAATACAGTAAAAGAGACAGCCCTCTGTGTGGTATTTAAGCTGACGACGAAATCGATATCGTTTTATTAAGGATAATGGCGAGAAATCGATATCCAAAATGGATTTGGCGTTTTATAAAACAACTTTAAAAATACAACAGTTTGAGAGTTAAAATGTTTTGCAAAAATTCTGTGAATACTGAAAAAGAAACAGACCCCGGGGTGGTATTTAAGCTGATGACGAAATCGATATCTACAAAACAATATCTACAAGTCTTTTTTGGCATTTTATAAAGCAACATTAAAATGGGACAACGTTACAAATTGTACAGTTTGGGGGTTAAATTGATTTACAAAAATGTTGCCATTGACATTTTACCACCGACCGACGAAAATAAAATTTGAATATCTTAAAAATATAAAAATTCCCTACACCATTTTCACCCCCCGCGAAGCTATCTGTTGGAATTTTATCATAACACCATTTCCTAATTTATATCAAACACGATTATTCAAATCTTCATCTCATATCTTCAAAATATAAAAATTCCCAACATCATTTTCACCCTCCGCTAAGGAATCTGTCGGACTTTCATCACAGCATCATTTCCTAACTTATATGGAACATGATTATTCAAATCTTAGTCTCCTGGCGGTGGTTAAATTATTTCCAAACTTCTCTAATATTATTCGTTTAATACAATTCAAATCTGACTCATGTTTCTACAATTTTACCAAGGATACATAGTCTACGTGAACCCAAACAAATTCAATGAATGACTTTTAAAAAGCTTTAAAATCGTCTTTCACACGAACACCCTAACTCCGACAGCTCATCTAAAAAGGGTTTCCCTTTAACATTTGTGTATTTATTTTCTGTATTCAAGTCACTTACGGCATTGTTATGATTCCAAAATATATAGGCGGGCGGTTCGGGTGAATTTAATATGACGCAGGTAAGATTTATAGTTGAACCACTTTCTATATATAGATCTGGTGCTCCTATTATTTCCGTTGATGGTTCTGAAAATAAAATTAAATTAAATTGAATTTAGTTCATTGAATAAAAAGTCTATTAAAGGGGGCATTAAAATATAAATAAATTATCGCTAATATTACAATTTTATTGAATTTACTTTGAGACAGATAATGCCAGCAAATTAAATTTAAAATCAAATTTCTTTAAAGTATTTTTTTATAAAAAAAAACTTGTTAGAAAACCCAATGAAATATATATTTTTATTTTTCATTCTCAATACTCGCAATTTTTTTTAAAATATTTTAGAGATATAAATGGAGATATATAATGGCCTCAGTTGAATAATAAAATGAAAAGGTACCAATAAAAAGGCCGCAATAACAAAAACCATCCCTGCTGAATTTAGCAGGTAATCATATTGCGATTACTTCCGTGATAAAGCAGGTCCCCACCTGATATGATATAAGTCATTATAACTAGAAGATAAAATATGATTGGAAGTGACTCGAGATATATTTGCATTGTTTGGTTTCCAACTCCTAGAGGAGTCCATAAATAAAAAAAAATCAATGTCTGTTCGAACTCACGGAAGATGTGTTAACACCTTTTGTGACACATTTGTTAAAGAAAAACTATATCTCTATTAATAGAGATATAGAATGGCCTCGACCTTGAATAATAAAATTAAAAAGTTACACGGTACCTCTTCGATTTCTATGAACATGTTAGTAAATGTTACATTGCAAAATAAAAAAATTTCAAGCTCTTCTAAACATTAATAAATTCAAACATTAACAAATTCAGTTAATAAATATTGATCAAGGTTTATATGATGCCCAGATTTCAATCAATTCCAAAAGCCATTATACGGACTGTACTTACTTCCATTATACAAGGTGGCGCAAAAGTAACCCTCCTATCAGAAAATGCTATAAATTTTGCGATTGGCCCCTAATGTCAGTTCTGTTTTGACATTTGTGTAGTAAGCACATGCGAAATACACGTTAATAAACAATGTTACGCTACACTGCTCCAGAACGCGGAATATTGCTGACTATTTATTTGACCAATGATCGGTCGGTGACTTTGGCACAACGTGAATTTCGTTGCAGATTTCCTGGCCGTTCAACGCCTACTGGTGAAACACTGCGACGTTTAGCCGCTCGCCTCGAAGAGACTGGCACAACACGAGATGCTGCCAGGCGTGGCAGACCCCGGAGTAGCCGTTCTGCAGAGAATATTGCTGCTGTAGCCGAGGATGTCATGGAAGCGCCGTCGACATCGACCAGACGACGTGCCACGCTACAGAGCAATGATCAACGAGTTCTTTTTGCCGCAACTTGATGAATTGGGATTGGAAACCATGTGGTTCCAACAGGACGGTGCAACGGCACACACTGCACGTGCCACACCCGATATGCTGAAGGATGCATTTCACGGGCGCCTAATCTCTCGTTTTGGCGATTTGCACTTGCCAGCAAGATCGCCTGATTTGACCGCTCCAGACTTCTTTTTGTGGGGCTTTTTGAAGTCGCGGGTTTATGTCAACAAGCCTCAGACTCTTGCAGCTCTTAAAGACAATATCCGTCAAGAATGTGAGGACCTATCGCCGCAAGTTTTGGCCAAAGTGATGGAAAATGCCATAAAAAGGGCTCAAATGACAATCAACTGTGTCGGTGGCCATTTACATGACATCATATTCTCGACTTGATGTAAAAAAAATTAAAAGACCAAATAAAAATAATCCACAAGAAGAATCAAAGTTTTTCATTTTTTTTTTAAATTACAGCCAAAAAACATCGGAAGTATACTTTTGCGCCACCTTGTACATAAAATTTAGTTTAAAATTGTTTTGTTGTGGTTTGAAAGCTGAAGGATCTTTGGCTATTGCACTTTCTTTTTTCTTACAACTGCTTTAACATTGATGTAATATTGTTAAAATAAATAAAGCAACATCTAGCTCACTGAAATAATTGTTTTTGTTTTGTCATAAACAGGGCGATGACAAAAAGTATTGAATAGCATAGAGAACTTATTGCACTCTTTTTCTGCTCCAATGTAGAGAGTCTGAGTAAAAGAGCAGAAATGAGTCTTAATCTCTTTATAGAATATTTCAATATAAATGCACCATTTCGAAAATGCTATTACATAAAAAAATACAAAAAGCATAAATGTTTCAAAGGGCATCAAAGATTCACATCAAAATTATGAATGGGCCAAGTTATGACAAAAAGAGAGTAATCCGTTTTGAATCATGCGCCAGATATCGCCAGTGCTTTTGAATCAGACATATTCAATACTCTATACTATTCAATACTCTTTGGCGACGACGTCCTGCTTGTTTAATCGCTGCCGCTACGTCAATACCATCATACTTATTATCAGGCAGATACTATTGTTGTACAATAAACTCGTATGTGATACTAACGCTGTGTGTTGGTTGCATGTGTTCACTTTGATAGATTGCCCTACCCGTGCCTATACGTGTTACTGACTTTACTTTACTATTTACAACATTGCCCTACCCGTGCCTATACGTGTTACTGACTTTATTTTACTATTTACAACATCATGAGGTCAGACGTCTTACATATATTAATTAAACAAACATATTAAACAAATTGCAACATATTCTTCCAATTGGCTCTATCCTTCGCCTTTCTCGCCAGTTCGTAAAACCACGGATACGAAGGGATTCTTTTGACTGGTCTTTCCAGCGGAGTCTCGGTCGTCCTCTTTTCCTGCTGCTCATCTGCATCCATTCTGATAACATGGCCTTGCCAACGCAATTGGCCTAATTTGATTCACCTTGCTATGTCCACGTCAGAATAAAGATTATATAGCCCCTGATTCGAGCGACGTCGGTACTCCCGTTTTATCTAACAGGACCATATATTTTACGGAGAATTTTTCTCTCGAAAACTCCAAGGTGTTTTTCACCCGCTTTTCGGAACCATATGTCAAGACAGGTATAATTAGAGTTTGATATAGCTGGACTTTTGTCTGTCGAGAGAGGGCTTTATTTCTAAACTGCTTGCTGAGCCCAAAATATCATATATTTTCAAGCACAATTCTCCCATTTATATCCTGCCTTACGTTGTTGTCCCTATTCACGGCGGATCCAAGGTACATAAATTCATGTACCACTTCAAAATCAAATCGGTTGTCAACGCTTAAGTGCGGACCAAAGGGAGAGGTTTCTCTAGTCGTTGACACCATCAATTTTATCTTGCCCTCATTAACAGCAAGACCCACCTTCGCTGATTCCTTTTCGATTCTTGAAAATACTGCAGTAACCTCTCGCAAATTTCGCCCAGTACTGTCTATGTCGTCAGTATACGCCAGCAACATATGGCTTTTCGTGTTAATGGTCTTGTTCATATTAACTGCAGCTTTTCTCATTATTATCTCCATTAAGATGTTGAAGAGATTGCACGAAAGTGTGTCGCCTTGTCTCAGTCTTCGCTTGGTACAGAATGGTTCGGTGAGGTGATTCCCCACTTTCACTGGTTATTTGGTGTTGGTCAGCGTCATTCTACAGAGGGGGATCAGTTTTGCTGGAATCCCAAGTTCAGACAGAGCTTCGTACAATTTTCCCTTATGGGGCTATCGAAAGCAGCTTTGTAATCTACAAAAAGATGGTACGCATCGATTTCCTTTTCGTGGGTGTTTTCCAAGATTTGGCGTAGCGTAAAATATTTGGTTAGTCGTGGAATTGCCCGGTCTAAAATTACGCTGATACGGTTCAATCAGGTTTTCAATAATTGGCTTTAATCTTTCACATGATACGCTCGACAAGACCTTATACGCGATGGATAAAAGACTGATACCGCGATAGTTGGAACGGACATACGGATCATCCTTTTTGAATACAGGACATAATGCGCTGAGACTCCAATCGTCAGGCATAGATTCCCCAGCCATATACCGCATATAAGTCGATGCATGTGGGCTATCAGTCCATCGCCACCTGCCTTAAAAAGTTCAGCGGGTAGGCCATCCGCACCAGCGGCTTTATTATTCTTAAGGCGGGAGATCGCCGCTCTAATCTCGTCTTGGTTGGAGGGGCGGTACAATCTATACTATCTTCCACTATCATTACCTCCTGATCTTCAGTGGTAGAATCTGAGTGGGGTAGTACTGAAAAGTGGTCTCTCCACATTTTGAGCAAACACTGCTTATCAGTCACCAGATTCCCATTCTCGTCCTTGCAGGAGGGCAGCCCATTATTACGCCCCTTATTCGATCTTCTTACCCTTTGGAAAAATTTTCGGGATTCACCATTCATCCTGCATAATTCGGTTTTTTCACTCTCCCTCAGATCCAACTGCCATTTTTCCACCTAAATATTTGGTTTTCCTCCCATCTCAGCTTCTAGTACCGCTCATTCGCAGCACGCGTTATAACTGACTGTTTCGTTGCCATACGTGCAGCGTCCTTTTCATCGGTTTCAGTTCGACATTCTTCGTCGTAACATGGCTTTTCCTTTTGCGGTTTTTGATGTAGATGAGCTTCTACTGCCCATCTGGGTCCTCGGGAGAGGAGGTATCCTGCTCTAGCAATAGAGAGAGAGCTTCTGTTGATAGGACTTTGATATCTCCGGTATTTGCAGCTTTTCAATATCTAGCTTTTCCTGTGTTCGGCTTCGTACGTTTTTCACCCTGTTCAGTCTGGTGCGAACTGTCGCAGCCACCAGGCAATGATCCGAGTCGATATTGGCTCTTCGACTCACACGTACATCCATTACACTAGAAGATTGCCTGCAATCTATTACCAAGTGAACAAGCTGGTTCTTCGTCCTCTGATCAGGAGATATCCAGGTCGCCTTATGACTCTTCTTATGCTGGAATCGTATTCCGCCGCCATGGTAGTTATGTTCTTTGAGGCGGCGAAGTCTATCAGTCTTATTCCATTATCGGAGGTGGTATCATGTAGACTGTGATTACCGATGGTTGGACGAAAGACACTTTCCTTTCCCAATTTGGCATTCAAATCGCCTAGAATAATCATAATGTCGTGGTCGGGGTATCGTTCATATACTTCCTCCAGAAGCTCATAAAATGTTTTTTGACCTCATGATCTTTATCCTCTGTCCGTGCGTGCACACAAATTAACGAGATGTTGAAATATTTCGCTTTGATGCGAATTGTGGCTATTTGGTCACTCACTGGGTTGAACCTTGAAACTAGGTGTCGCAGTCTCTTGCCAGCTATAAATCCGCACCAGAATTCGTGCATTCGCTCATGGCAGCTGTAGAAAATATCGAAGTTTTTCTCTCCGGCGCAACCATATCCTGTCCATTGAATTTCCCAATCAGTGAGTGTAAAATAAATATTTTTACAGCTACTGATTGTAAGAAATTCTCCCCGGTTCCTGCAAGGGTTGTAATGAGAAATATGTGCGTATGACATTACTCGATACTGTCGCCATCACTAAACGCTGTGACTGTCGTCGAAAGAAATTAAAGGTGGTGCGTTTGGAATTGAACTCGAATACTTATGAACAAAGGTCGCAAAACCTAAGCACTCTACCTCCGGCGACCACAGGTTTCACAGGAAATACATTACTCGATACTGTCGCCATCACTAAACGCTGTGACCGTCGTCGAAAAAAATTAAAGGCGGTGCGTTTGGAATTGAACTCGAACAAAGGTCGCAAAACCTAAGCACTCTACCTCCGGCGACCACAGGTTTCACAGCAAATACAATACTCGATACTGTCGCCATCACTAAACGCTGTGACTGTCGTCGAAAGAAATTAAAGGTGGTGCGTTTGGAATTGAACTCGAATACTTATGAACAAAGGTCACAAAACCTAAGCACTCTACCTCCGGCGATCACAGGTTTCACAGGAAATACATATCATGCTCGAATGCAACTGTGTACGAATAATAATGCAGGAATGGGGAACGATGGTAACGATGGTGATCGCACAAGAAAATTAGGTTGATATTGACTCGACTTACGCCCACGGTCTCAGTGCATGTGTAATTTAAATCAGGTGACCTGATCATTGTCTGCGGTGAGACTGAAGATGTTATGACGATGGATGTTATGACGATGTTATGGATGTTATGACGATGAGAAAGACTCTGCTGCGCATGTATCTACCTATGGATCTATGTACCTTTCCAGTACTTTTACTTTTATTGACAACCTCATGAGGTCAGACGTCTTACACATATGAATTAAACAAACAAATTAAACAAATTTCAACATATTCTTCCAACTGGCTCTATCCTTCGCCTTTTCTCGCCAGTTGGTAACACCAAGGATACGTAGGGATTCTTCTGCCTGGTCTTTCCAGCGGAGTCTTGGTCGTCCTCTTTTCCTGCTTCCATCGGGTACGTTATCAAAAATCTTTCGCGTTGGCTCATCTTCATCCATTCTGATAACATGGCCTAGCCAACGCAATTGGCACACTTTGATTCGTCTAGCTATGTCCACGTCAGAATAGAGATTATATAGCTCTGCGTTCCAGCGACGTCGGTACTCGCCGTTTTCCAGTACTAGCCACCCGAAAGATGTATACTATAAGAGCAACTGAGAGAATCCTAACAACTAGGTGTGATTTTGAAATTTTTCGGTGGTGCTAGCTCTTGACCTCACCGGACCATATTCGAAACCCTCAGTTTTTGAGATTTGATTTTCGAGATTTTTAACAAATGAATTCCTGGTGGCAAATGAAAAGACTTTCAACTCTCTTCGCCTATATTGCTTTTGTTCAAAGTGAGTTGTCATAAATGAAATACGTTAAAGACTGGAAACTGTCTTATACATAAATCGAAAAACATTCTCCCGTTGAATTTAAACTTTAAGTGGCTTCAAACTTTAAAAATTCACTTGAAATATTTTGCATGCGTTACCTCTTCAAAACCTCTTATTGACATAACAACATAAATAATCAACTTTTTTCATGGTTCTTTCTAAGTCATCACCATTTTTGCTTTCTTTAGTTAATACTTCGGTTATTAATTTAAATTTAATGTTTGTGGAAAAACTCATTTAACTTATTTATAACATGATCTTTACTTTAAGTGGCAATTTGCCCTAATACGTCCTAATTATTATAATTATATTCTGTTAAATCCAACGTCTATAAACGAAAGACAGCATTAAAAATAACCTCTTCAAAACAAAAAACCCTTAAACGAAATTCAAACAAAATGTACACAAGTCTGAGAGAATACAAAATTAAATTAGAGGTCTGCATCTAAATTAGATTTCTAAACCCGAATTCATTAACACCACAGACTTTATACTATTAACAAAGATTTATGATAAGCAATTCAATTATGAACCCTTTAATATAAAAAATATATAATTTCCGTTCAATTTTATATTGTTCGAATTGTAGAATGAAAAGAAAATAATTTAAATTAAATTTAAAAGTTATCGATTATAAATCATCAATTATCGCACTTACCCACAACATTCAGGTGTATATAATGACTCATATGCGGCGTTGTGGACACTTGACACTCATAAATGCCAGAATCTCGATGTTGCGGATATTTGATTTGTAAAATCCAGTCTTCTGTCTGCGGTTGATGTATGGCACGAAATCTCTGATCCGATGTGTATGTGTAACGGCCCACCGTCAGCAAATGGATATCCCGATGCCGCACCCATGACACTTGCAATAGCATCTGTAAAATCAAGACAAGACGATGGAGTGGTGAGGAGGAATTTTAGCATGATTAAATTTTAACAAACAAAAAAGCAAAACAAAAGTTTTCACATTTCAGCAAAAAGTCTTACAGAATCTTTACAAGAAGTTTTATGTTCAACTTTTCATTTTTGCAGTCGTGTAAACATTTGCACGCGTGTTGTGATTATGAATGGGGAAAATATGTGACTTCAAGAAAACATAAACGATTTATCTGATTCTTGGAATGAGAAACAACTACGAGAGGTTTTTGTAAATTCATAAATGTTTGTGTATGTGTAAGTAGATGTGTCAATGTCTGGTTGGCAGAGTACACGTAAAGAAATTAACTGTCATAAAGCTCGTTTGGCTTACAAATGTTTCATTTACTTCACAAATAGTTTGCTTGCTACTTAGTCTCATGATTGACGGCAAAAGTTGATGCTTTTCCTGCAACTCAAAATGTTGCATTCCAAGAACCGTAAACTAAATTACATTTTCCCCAAAATTGTCATAATTTACACCAAAAAAATTTGAGTCCAAAATAAATAGTAAAGGGTCCCCCAAATAACTTTTTTTTTTGGAAAATGCTATAAAAAAAACTACTGAATATTTTCTCAAATTTCTTGTGTTATTTGAAAGTGCAATCCTTCCGGTTAATAATGGAAAATAATTTCATTCAAATGGCTGCCTCGGCTGGCCATGCAGTAGCCTACACGATCGGTCCAATTTCTAAGCACATTATCGATTGTGTGCAGCTGTATTTCACCAATGGCTTCACGAATATTGTCCTTTAAAGCGTCAATTGTCTCTGGCTTGTCGGCGTAACACTTATCTTTGATGGCACCCCACAAGTAATAGTCCAACGGTGTCAAATCGCAGCTCCGAGGTGACCAAACGACATCAGCTCTGCGGCTGATAATGCGATCTTCAAAAACAGGGCGCAAAACATCGAGTGTAGCTTCGGCTGTGTGGCACATAGCGCCGTCCTGTTGAAACTAAATGTTGCCAATATCCTCCTCTTCAATTTTTGTGAACACAAATTCCTTCAACATGGCCCGATAACTATCGCCATTGACTGTAACGGCCACTCCTTGCTCATTTTCGAAGAAAAATGGCCCAATTATGCCTCTGGACCAAAATCCGCACCAAACAGTGACTCGTTTTGGGTGCATCGGCTTTTCAATGTTTGCGTGCGGGTTTTCTCTGCCCCAAATGCGACAATTTTGCTTGTTTTTTTTGGCGCTTTAAAGGACAGTATTCGTGAAGCCATTGGTGAAATACAGCTGCGCACAATCGATAATGTGCTTAAAAATTGGACCGATCGTGTAGGCTACTGCATGGCCAGCCGAGGCAGCCATTTGAATGAAATTATTTTCCATTATTAACCGGAAGGATTGTACTTTCAAATAAAAAAAGAAATTTGGGAAAATATTCAGCAGTTTTTTTTATAGCATTTTCAAAAAAAAAAGTTATTTGGCGGACCCGTTACATTTTTGGACTTTTTTTTACAAATTGCTCAAAAAAAGTTATCTAGTTAAGAAACCACTATTGTCATGATTTTTTTTGTATCTCAAGATGTCTAGCTTTTATTTCTATTTTAAAATTCTGCAATCGATTACAAATTGTAAAAGATACAGGCTGCTGAATATGGAATTTTTAGTGCCTGTAAATAAGTGTACCGGAGTGTATTTTGCGACAAATTGAATTTTTTATTATTTTTTATATACACACGCACACACTCAAAAATTATATTTTTATCGTTAAAAAGTTTCAGAATTCCGGTTCAGAATTATTTGACGATGCTATTGATAAATTAAAAATAGGTCATACTAAATACAAGTTGCTGCTATAAAAAATTAAGTTGTATTAACCAATTTAAGTATTTCTAAAACCTCATTCATCTGAAACGGAAAATATGATTAATAAAATGTACAATATTAGAATTCGTCTTCAAATATTAGTCACTGTAAACAAAATGCAGTTTCTGTTACAAAAACACTTGTTACAAAGTTATGTATTCGATTTTTCGTAAGAGGTTTTGCTTTAAAAGAGAAACATATTTTCTCTTTTTTTCAGTAAACTCAACATTTTCATCATGGTAAAGTACACGAACGAACAACGTTCATAAAGATTATAAGAATGTACTACCGAAATTCGAAGTCGGCGACCGCAACGTTAACTCCAATTTTCGGTCGTTAGTCTCGCCCAATTTTCGGTCGTTAGTCTCGCCCTAGTTTAGTGCAAAAATTTGAATCTACATATTTATTGTGTGATGCTGCCGTACCAGTGAGACAACGGGTTGGTCGAAGTGACGAAAATATCTCTGCCGTTCAGGCGTCCATAGAAATCGATCCAAATCAGTCGATTCCGCGGCGTTCTCAAAAACTGGGCATCGCCAAGACCAATTCATGGTGAATTTTGCGTAAAGATCTTGGTTTGAACCCATACAAGATCAAGCTGACTTAAGAATTGAAGCCAATGGACCATTTGACGTGACGTACGTTCTCCGATTGGGCTCTGGAGAAGATGCTCCAAGATGATGTATTTCATCGCAAAATCATCTTCAGTGACGAAGCACATTTTTGGGGCAATGGGTTCGTCAATATGTAAAATACACATGTGCTTCATGAATCACCACTTCATCCACAAGAAAATAACTGTTTAGTGCAACAACGATCGACACGTTACTGTGAATGGCGATCTTTATCGCGTCATGAGTACAGATTCTTTTTGGCCCGAATTGGAAAACATGGACTTGGACGACATATGGTTTCAACAGGATGGTGCCACAAGCCACACAGCACACGTTACAATCGATTTATTGAAGAGTAAGTTTGGTGAGCGTATTATCTCAAGAAATGGACCAGTCAATTGACCCGCCACGTTTGTGCGATTTAACGCCTCTAGACTTTTTTCTTTGGGACTACGTCAAATCATTGGTCTATGCGAACAAGCCGACGACGTTGGAAGAACTCAGAGCCAACATAGAACGCGAAAATGTGGGACCGAGTCATCGAAAATTGGGTCCAACGAATCGACCACTGCCGACTTGCACGCGGTGGCCATACGAACGAAGTCGAGTTTCATTCATAAAGGTTTTGATTGTATTTCAAGTCGATCATCAAATTTTGGAAATATCTCAAATGGTTTGCGTTTTATTTAAAACAAAAAGTTGTCGAGGCCTTATGGGAAACCCCTTTAGTAAGCAAATTCGTATGGAACAATTTTTTGTTTTTAAACTCGTCAAAATAGGATTATGGCTAAAATAAAAAATGGCCATAACTCGGAAACTGTGCGTGCAATACCAGAAATAGTTGCTATTGCACGCACAGTTTCCGAGTTATGACCATTTTTTATTTTAGCGATAATCCTATTTTGACGATGTATTGAATACGAAATCACTTTTATTTCAAAAAAAATCGCTAAAACTATAATTTATCGAATCAAAAATCGCACAAACGCCCTTATGCCAATATCTCTGAAACGAAGCGTCCAATCGAAAAAATACCTAACTTTTAAAGGTTTCTATGGAGTTTTCATAAAGTGGTCCAATCGTATCGAAGAAAGTTTTTTTTAAAAAAAATCACCTAAATAAGGAAATCGCTAAAACAAAAAATTGCTATAACTCGGAAACGGTGCGTGCAATAGCAAAAATTATTTTGTTGTACCTTCACAGAAGGCTTTAGCCTATGGATATTTTGACTACATCATCACTTTTATTTAAAAACAAAACGATAAAAATAAAATTTCTCGAATCAAAAATCGCTAAATCGCCCTTATGCCAATATCTCTGGAACGGAGCGTCCAATCGACAAAAATAACTAATTTTTTAAGGTTTTATGGGGTTGTCATAAAGTGATCCAATCGTATGGAAGAATTTTTTTTTTAATCGCCAAAATAAGAAAATCGCTAAAATAAAAAATGAATATGATGCGGAAATGGCGCGTGCAATAGCAAAAATATGGTATTTACCTCCACCGGAGGCTTTACCCTACGGATGTTTTGAATACATCATCACTTTTATTTAAAAAATAAATCGCTAAAACTAAAATTTATCGAATCGAAAATTACTAAATCACCCTTATACCAATATACCTTATATTTAATACGGCATCATTTATTTAAAAAAAAAATGCTTATACATAGTATGTGCGTTTTACCGGTTTTTTATTTGAAAATTTTTAGTTTAACGGATTTTAATTTTACTATTTTTGTATTTACTATTTTTTTATTTTTGCATTTGGACGCACCACCGTTTCCGAGTTATATCTATTTTTTATTTGAGCGATTTTCTTATTTTGGCGATTTTTAAAAAAAATCCATATAAAATTGGACCACTTTATGGAAAATCCTTAGAAACCCTCAAAAATTATTTATTTTTTCGAATCGACGCTCCGTTTTCGAGATATAGACGAATTGTACCACTTTATGAAAAACCCTTAGAAACCCGGAATATACCCGGTTATATTTCGATTGAATGCTCCGTTTCCGAAATATAGACATAATGGAGTTTTGGCGATTTTTTTTATGCGAAAAATTTTAGTTTTAGCGATTTGTTTAAAAAAAAGTGATGCCGTACTAAAGGCAATCGGACGCATGGTTGCCGAGTTATAGCCATTTTTTTTTATTTCGGCGATTTAAAAAAAACCATACGAATTGGGCCCCTATATGGAAACCCCTTTGAAACCATCAAAAATTATTTATTTTTTCGAATCGACGCTCCGTTTCCGAGATATAGAAATTTTTTCTAATTTGTTCATATTTTCGATCAAAACTGGGGATGGTTTACCCAACGTTACCCATTGCCCACGAAATACGAATCCTGGTTATAAATAATAACAATTTTGTTTATATTTAAATATAAAATACACAATTTTAATAAAAAATTATTGGAACGAAGTTCCTTATCACGCGTTGCGGGATGGAGGGAAAATGAAAAAAAATTAAACAACTTTTGTTTTAACACTATTATGCTACAACCCAGTATTATCAACTATATTGGGTAATTTTGCTTTGGTTTGTGTCTGGACTAACGGCTTGGATCATAGAGAAAGAAATTAACTAGATGTCTCACATATGTTGGGAAATTTCTTGTTTAATGGGAAGTTTTCTAGGTGGAGCGTGTAACCAATATTTAGTATGTATATATTGTAGTTTTGAACCCAATAAAAAATAAGTTTTAGAAAAGCCAAAGTGCAAGACTGGGACAAAAAACTATTGCATTTTATTAAAATTTCTTTTATTACCTTGAATTTGAAAAAATTAATTTTCTTAAAAAACTACTTTTATTTAAAAACAGAAATAAATTTTTTTAAATAACTGCCCTTTCCTAAAAAAAATTAATTTTCTCAAAACATAATACCTATTCATGTTTTCAAACAAAGTACCTTTTCTTAAAATCAATACCTTATCTTAAAAAAGAACCCTTACTTAAACAATTTGCATTTTCTTACAAAAAGTAACTTTTCTTAAAAAAAAAAAAAAAGTAATTTTTTTTAAGTAAGTCCTTTTCTTACAAAACACTATTTCCTTTAAAGATTAACTTTTTTGGTGAACAAAATATTCAAAAAAAATCGCATTTCTTAAAAAAAACATTTTCTTAAAAAACTACCTTCCCTTAAAAAAAAATATCTTTTTTTTACAAAAATTCCGTTTCTTAAAAGTACCTTTTCTTAAATATAAAATAATACCTGTTCTTTTCTTTTCTTTTCTTTTCTTTTCTTTTCTTTTCTTTTCTTTTCTTTTCTTTTCTTTTCTTTTCTTTTCTTTTCTTTTCTTTTCTTTTCTTTTCTTTTCTTTTCTTTTCTTTTCTTGAAATATGTAGCCTTTCTGAAAATAAGTAAATTTTCTTAACAAAGTAATCTTTTTCTAAAAAGAGTACCACTTCTTTAAAAAGTACCTGTTCTTAAAAGAATCACTTCTTTGTAAAATAAAAAAATTCATACTCTTATGGCATTTTCTTACATAAAGTACTTCTTCTTAAAAATAGTACCTTTTCTAAAAAAAACATTAGGTTTTAATAAAAGAAGTACCTCTCTTTAAAAAACTACCTTCACGGGAAAATATAATACACATTCTTACAAAAATTACCTAAAAATATACCTTTTTAATAAAAAAAATTCATTCAATAAAAACAAAAAAATTTCGTAAATAAAGTTTATCATTTTACAAAAAGTATATTGTTTTAAAGATTCTTTTAAATTATTAGTATTTTTCAACGGTTTCCTTAGGCGTGTTGGAACTAACTAGTACACAATATATAGCGAAAGGAACTTTGTTCCAACCGGGTGTCCCCTGACACCTCATGTGACTATTTTATTTGCATAACTGTACCATGCAATTTATGAGTCATTTAAATTCTTTGTTACAATTTTTCTCTGCCGTAACCAAATTTAAATCAACATCCTTTTGAAGACTATAACAATTTTTTAAATTTTCATAAAATAACAGTTCAATTAATCTCAATATCCCTTCAAACTTTAATTTATAAATTTCCATACCAATTTGTTATTATATCTATCCAAATATACAAATTTCTAACACAACTATGCATACATGTTTTGTTTCTAATCCACATAGCAACATCCCTAGCGACAAACCCAAGGACCCGTACACAACAAAACCCATTATTCATGCATCTTAAAGCATAAATTCTACCTATGTGCAAATTCAATCCCTGGAAATTATATCTACATACATACACACGTCAAAAAGCAAAATCGTAAGAAATTCACCATGGCAAACTTTCGCATTTTGAAAATGGTTGAGGAGACGGTGTGGCATGGTGGATTTCGAAAACATCAGCTCGACAATAAGTGAAAAAAGATGCCAATTTAAGTTTTACGTTTACGTAGCCCAATTCACCTGGGTGCTACCCGTAGTCAAAGTGATCTAATAACACACTGACACACATATTTATAAACATGTGGAAACACACACCGAGCGCAACTGTCACCGCTACAGCCACAATGTGAGTAATATTGTTGGGTTTAGGTGGAAATGTACATAGTTGTAGTTGTAGGTGAAAGCATATACAAACACAGTTGTCATGTTAACAATTCACAGGTGTATTGTTATGCTCGATGGCACAGTGTCTTGTAGGAGTTTCAAGGATGTTATAAAAAAATAATTGTAAACTTTAGGAAGCTTAATATCTATAAGAGAACAAACGATATTGGAAGCAGAGTGATAGATTTCGCAGGATACACAAAAGCTGAATTGAAAGAATTAACTTAACAAAGGTCTATCTGTCTTATTGTGTTTGCAAGGTAGAGTTATCCGCTTTTGGCTGGATAACAGTCAATTAAATGTATTCAGTGCGGGGTTATTACTCCTCTTCTCATGTGTAATAAGTGTGAACGCTAATCTTTGCAATACAGGCAGTAACTGCAACAAAATAAAATGTTGGTCAAGACATACATAAGGGTGCTTTTATGTTCCAGACCGATTTTTGGAACGAAGTTCCTTACCGCACGATGCTGGATGGGAGTAAATGAAAAAAATAAAAAAAAATTTTTAACACTCTTATGCTACAACCCAGTATTATCAACTTTTGCTTTGGTTTGTGTCTAGACTAACATATGTTGGGAAATTTCTTGTTTAATGGGAAGTTTTCTAGGTCGAGCCTGTAACTAATATTTAGTATATACAAGGTGGCGCAAAAGTAATCCTCCTATCAGAAAATGCTATAAATTTTGCGATTGACCCCTAATGTCAGTTCTGTTTTGACATTTGTGTAGTAAACACATGCGAAATACACGTTAATAAACAATGTTACGCTACACTTCTCCAGAACGCGGATTATTGCTGACTATTTATTTGACCAATAATCGGTCGGTGACTTTGGCACAACGTGAATTTCGTTGCAGATTTCCTGGCCGTCCAACGCCTACTGGTGAAACACTGCGACGTTTAGCCGCTCGCCTCAAAGAGACTGGCACAACACGAGATGCTTCCAGGCGTGGCAGACCTCGGAGTAGCCGTTCTGCAGAGAATATTGCTGCTGTAGCCGAGAATGTCATGGAAGCGCCGTCGACATCGACCAGACGACGTGCCACGCTACAGAGCAATGATCAACGAGTTCTTTTTGCCGCAACTTGATGAATTGGGATTGGAAAACATGTGGTTCCAACAGGACGGTGCAACGGCACACACTGCACGTGCCATAACCGATATGCTGAAGGATGTATTTCGCGGGCGCCTAATCTCCCGTTTTGGCGATTTGAACTGGCCAGCAAGCTCGCCTGATTTGACCGCTCCAGACTTCTTTTTGTGGGGCTTTTTGAAGTCGCGGGTTTATGTCAACAAGCCTCAGACTCTTGCAGCTCTTAAAGACAATATCCGTCAAGAATGTGAGGACCTATCGCCGGAAGTTTTGGCCAAAGTGATGGAAAATGCCATAAAAAGGGCTCAAATGACAATCAACTGTGGCGGCGGCCATTTACATGACATCATATTCTCGACTTGATGTAAAAAAATTAAAAGACCAAATAAAAATAATCCACAAGAAGAATCAAAGTTTTTCATTTTTTTTTTAAATTACAGCCAAAAAACATCGGAAGTTTACTTTTGCGCCACCTTGTATAATAGTTTTGAACCCAACAAAATATAAATATAGAAAAGCCAAAGTGAAAGAAGTTTAAAAAAAGAATATTTTCTTAAATGAGTATCTTTCTTTAAAAAAATTTAATTTTCTCAAAAAACCACAAAGTACCTTTCTTTAAAAAATACCTTATCTTAAAGAAGTACCTTTCCTTAAAAAAAGTAAATTTTCTTACAAAAAGTACCTTTTCTAAAAAAAATATTTTTTTTATGAGTTAACATCTATAAGCACGGGTAGGGCAATCTATCAAAGTGAACACATGTAAACAACACACAGCGTTAGCATCACATACGTGGTTGTTATACAACAATAGTCTCTGCCTGAAAATCAGTATGATGAGATTGATGTAAAGGCAGCGAACAAACAAGCAGGTCATCGTCGCCAAAGAGTATTGAATAGTATAGAGAACTCATGGAGCGAATTGTATGACTCCAAAGCACTGGCGACATCTGGCAACTGATTCAAAATGTATTACTCTCTTTTTGTCATTACTTGATTCATTCATAATTTTGATGTGAATCAGTGATGCCTTTTGAAACATTTATGCTTGTTGCATTGTTTTATGTAATAACATTGTCCACATGGTGCACTTATATTGAAATATTCTATAAAGAGTCTGTTACTCAGGCTCTCTACATGACAGCGGAAAAGAGTGCAATAACTTCTCTATACTATTCAATACTTTTTGTCGTTGCTCTGTTTATGACAAAAAAAATAAGTATTTCAGTGAGCTAAATGTTGCTTTTTATTCAGTTGAATGATAGCATACAAACAAGCAGGTTGTCGTCGCTTTGTTTATGACAAAACAAAAACAAAGTTTTCATTGAGCTAAATGTTGCTTTATTTATTACATCTAATGTTCAAGCAGATGGAAGAAAAAAGAAAGTGCAATAGAGAAAGAGCCTTCAGCACAAAAACTATTTTATTTTTTATTTTCCAATGTAAAATTTACTAATCTGTTCATAGAAATCGAACAGGTACCGTGTAACAAAAAGGTGTTAACACATCGCCCGTGAGTGCGACCACTCATTTATTTTTTAAGAGAAGGTACTACTTTCAAGAAGAAGTACTTTCTGTAAGAAAAAGCCATAAGAGTATGAATTTTTTTACAAAAAACTACTTTTTTTAAGAACAGGTACTTTTGAAAGAAGTGGTACTCTTTTTAGGAAAGGGTTATGTTTTTAAGAAAATGAACTTATTTTCAGAAAGGCTACATATCTCAAGAAAAGAACAGAAACGGCATTATTTTATTTTTAGCAAAAAGAACTTTTAAGAAAAGGAATTTTTGTATTTTTTAAGAGAAGGTATTTTTTAATTCCTTTTAAAAGAACAGGTACATTTTTAAGTGTGGGGGGTACTTATCTCAAGAAAAGTTATTTTGTTTCACAAAAGAGGTACTCTTTAAAGAAAAGGTAGTTTTTTAAGAAAAGGCAATTTGTAAGAAAATGTACTTGTTTAAGAAAAGGTACTTATTCTAACAAAAATTTATTTTTTTTTTAAAAAAAGTACTTTTTGTAAGAAAATTTACTTTTTTTAAGCAAATGTACTTTTTGTAAGACAATTTACTTTTTGTTAAGCAAATGTACTTTTTTAAGATAAAGTTTATTTTTTTAAGAATATGTACTTTGTTTAAGAATATGAATAAGTATGTTTTTGAGAAAATTTACTTTATTTAAGAAAATTTTCTTTTTTTAAACTTCTTTCACTTTGGCTTTTCTAAATTTACTTTTTATTGTGCTCAAAACTACAATATATAGGCTCCACCTAGAAAACTTCCTACTAAACTAGAAATTTCCCAACACAAACCAAAACAAAAGTAACCAACATAAAAAAAAATGGTGTCCCATAACATCCCATGAAGGGATTGAGGAGAGCTTCTCACAATCAGTGAGATGTGTGCTTTTTAGTTTTTACACTCACTGAATGGAACCTATAGTATTACAACAGCTCCGAAGGGTATTTTAAGAAGCGTTTTTCATGGCTAAGTACTCGATAGCGTCGCCATCACTAAGCGAGGCGACCGTCGTCGAAAGAAATGTAAAGTGGTCTGAGCAGGGATCGAGCCCACATTCTCATGTACAGGAGCCGCGCACATATACCATTGCACCACCGACGTAGTTGATAATACTAGGTTGTAGCATAATAGTGTTAAAAAAAAGATATTTAATTTTTTTTCATTTAGCCCCCATCCCGCAACGTGCGATAAGGAACTTCATTCGAAAAACAAGTATTTTCCCAAATACACTCCGGTTCACATATATGAAGGCACTAAAAATTCCATATTCAGCAGCCCGTATCTTTTGCAATTTATAACCGATTGCAGAATTTCAAAATGGAAATGGAAGCTAGACATCCTGAGATATGAAAAAAATCTTGACAATAGTCGTATCTTAACTAAAAAAACTTTTTTTGAGCAATTTATAAAAAAAAGTCCAAAAATGTGCCATTTTTCCTGGTTCACTTGAATAAAGACACTTTAACTAATTTTAATGAAAAACAGTTTTTCTTATTGTTATTTTAATTTATTGTACTTTATTTAAGAACGATTAGTAATGGGTACAACCCCTTTGTTTGTAATAACTTCAAATATACGGGTTTTCATTGAGAGATAAAGAGAATTTATGTAATCCGACGAAATTTGATTCCAAGCAACCTTAATGGCCTGAATTAGTGACTACTTGTCATCATATTGTCTACCTCCTTCATAGACCTTACGAGATAACCAACCCAAGACATTTTCGTCGATAATGTTTAGATCTGGCGAATAGGGTGGCCAGTCAAGAATATTAACATTTTGGCTTGCAATGAACTCCTTTACTACTCTGGCGTTGTGTATAGGGGCAATATCCAATATATGGAACCAAATTGTTCACTGAAATCCCGATTCCAATAATGTTTTATAGCTTGCACCAGTCATTTTTGCACTTTGAAATTCAAGATCGATGGTGTCATAGTACGTAATAGCGTCCCACACCATAAAGCCGCCCTCTCTGCTGTGATGTCGATCCAAAAAACGCTTTTCTTTACGCAGATCATGGAAATAATAGTTGTAGCCATCAGGCCCATCCAAATTAAACTTCTTCTCATCCGTAAATACAACGGTTCTCCAGTCATTTACATGACCTCTTGGCTGCACATACCATACCATGTAGTCTCATGCAAATTGAAGCCGCTTTTCCTTACGAGGAGCATTAAGTCGCGGCTTTTTTGTAATTTCGGGTATTTAAGATACTCACAGCTCTTGATATTACTCTGCGTACTGATGACTTGTTCGCTTCCACTCCAGCTTTTATTTTTGACAAGAATAAGGCAGAATTAGAAGCAATTCTGATGAATTTTCTTTTCTCATACGTAGATAAAGACAATGAAACCCTTCCTTTAAAATTGCTTCCTTACCCCTCGGGGTCCTTGATGTAATATTTCGTCAACTGTCGGTCTCCGTCCAATTTTTTTAGCTATTGCGCGGTTAGAATATCCTTCAGAACGGTAAACATCGATATCCGATAGATTTAAAATTTTTTGTTTTGCCATTTTGACTCGTAAAATGATTAAGATGTAATAATTTGTAATAAACGAACGCTCCCTACAAAAAATCATCGTTTACTTTAAAAATAATAAAAAAAATAATAAAGTGCCTTTATTCAAGTGAACCAGGAAAAATAGCACATTTTTGGACTTTCTTTTATAAATTGCTCAAAAAAAAGTTCTTTAGTTAAAAAACCACTATTGTCTTGATCTTTTTTTATATTTCAAGATGTCTATCTTCCATTTCCATTTTAAAATTCTGCAATCGGTTACAAATTGCAAAAGATACAGGCTGCTGAATATGGAATTTTTAGTGCCTTTAAATAAGTGAACCGGGGTGTATCTCGAGTATTCGAGTATTTAAACCTGTTAGCGCTACAAATATGAATGAAAATATTTCCAATAAAAACAAAGTTCAAAGTTTTGTAAGGTTTAAGTTTTTTTTTGATGGCCGTAGTAATCAAATCTAAATATCGCAACGTCGTACAGTCAAGGAACTATTGTAGGCCATGTTTTGTCGGATGTACACAGCGTTACATTGCGATAATGCAAACAGTATTCAATCGAATATGTTTCGAATGTTATCTCGTAGATTAAATTTTGTTCAAAAAATTGTTATTAAAAAGGCAAAAATATACTTTATCATGTTGTCCATTGTCCACGTATTTTGGACTTTCCATTGGTAATCAATTCGTAGAATGTAGAATCGACTCTTAAGGTGGTGGCTGCACTTTTTGGAAAAATTATGATTAAAATATGTAGGGTATAGTGAATTCTTAATCGAGGAGTTCAATAAAATTGTTGCATTGAATTGCTTTTGTTAACTGAATTAGTTCGACAAATTTGAATTGAGTACAAAATTTACAAAGAAATTTTTATAAAAAATGCAGCAGACAGTTGTCCGAGGCCTTCGGCTGTCCCTGCAGGCTGTGTCAGAGACACGGCCATTAAGTTTAACGTAGAATACGCCATCCGATAAGACAGAAAACATATATAACAATAAATGATAAATAACATAAGCAAATGAATTTATTTATTTGATAGTTACTTTTGATAATATACATAAGCTTATGGTAGGAAAAATAGGATAAATATGTTTTTAAATTAAAAGAGTAAGGATAAATGATAAATAACAGACGCAAATCAATTTGATTTATATTTTTTATAATTATATATCCATGTTAAATTCCAATTCACATTTAACATTTTGTTTCACTTAAATACATAAGTAAATATACGAAATTTCAATATTTCATCAATCAAAACAACAGCCGAAGGTTTGTGTCCACACTGAAACAGCAGCATAGTTTGTGTTCACGCTACAAACTCAAACACTCAACCAAACACCACACATATGTTTGAGTGTATGTGTTTAAACAATTTTCATTTGAGAAATTTAAATATTAGGAAGATATCAACCAATATGAAATGTATATTAAACGAAAGATAACATCTTCATTTACCTACAAAAAAATTTTTAAAAAAAGTTATCTCGCCGTTTCCTCATAGTCAATGAAATAAATATTACAACAATAACAATCTGGCATGACTCCCTATACCGTAAGGTAAGACGTATTCTACGCCAAAAACCACTGTGTCCTGGGTCTATTCGTACTGACAATGACTGTTCACCAAGCGTGAGTTACAATGATGAACATTTTGTTAGTTGTTTTATTTTTTTTGATTTTACGTTTTTCAAGATGTCACCTGTGACCGATGTTAATGTTTCACTAACAACAACAACAAACATACTAGTACTAGTCATGGTTTTCGCAGAAGTTCCATACCATAACCCCTTCACACCAAACTGAAAGTGAAAACGAATTCTTTAGAATTTTTGAAGCGAAAAAGAATGAAAATCGTGTACATTTTAGAGTAGACATATTGCTTGCTTTGAATAATCCAACATATTGGCAATTTAGTGCTGTTGTCACAATGCAGAGAAGGAGGTTAATGTGGCACAGGAGGTTTATATCTACCTAACCCCTTATAGAGTTGTTGTCGTATTCGTTAACGTATTTCGCTGAATATGAAATATTTGTGTGAAACCATAGAAGCCGCTGAAAAGTTTCGTTGTTTTCATTTTGATTCTTAATCTTGTTTTTGTTTCTTTTGCTGGGATCTTTTGTTTTGTTTATACAAAGGAATAATTATCACCTGTCATGTTAGAGGAGGTAGACGTTTGTTAGTGCGGCGAATGCGCTAGTGTGTGACAGACGTCTTAACACATACAAGCGCCCTCATTCAAATACATACATGGGTCTATATATGAGTCTTCAATTTCTTTCATCAGCCCTCAAAGAACTACCACCCCATTGACAAGCCATATGTTGCATGAATGAATGAACCCGAATACATTTATTTTGAAATCACACACGTTACTAAGTTTGTATATTTACCATCACTTACATGTGACATATTAAGAAGGCACAATTTTCAGATTTTCAAATCAAAATTCTAAAAACTGTTTTTTTTTCATCGAAAAAAGGAGGAAGGAGGTTCATTGATTGTGATAAGCTGTATCCCTTAAAGCTGTAAAATGGGAAGGGGGTTCCTACTCAAATATATATATACGAATACCTCGGAGAAATTTGGGTTTGAAATGGGTATTTAAAGGGTTTTTCAACAGAGACGCTACAAAAGTAAATCGATAGGGACAGCAAACGACGCCATATTTTTTCCCGTTCTTTTTTGACATTTCTCTTCAGTAAGGTTTTCCATTTCATCATGGAAAGATATACGAGCCAACAACGAGTCGAAATTATTAAAATTTACTACCGAAATTTGGAGTCAGTGGCCTCAGCTTTAAGAGGCCAACTTTAAGAGGCCTCAACAATCAGTGGTGAGGTTCATTTCTGGCTGAATGGCTTCGTCAATACGCCAAATATGCGTTGTTGGTCAGACAGCAATCCACACGTAATCCATGAGTCATCATTGCATCCCGAAAAAATTACGGTTTGGTGCGGTTTATGGGCCGGCGGCGTCATTGGGCCGTACTTCTTCCGTGATGATCAAGACCGGCACATTACTGTGAATGCGAATCGCTACCGTACAATGATAATCGAATATTTTTGGCCCCAATTGGATAATATGGACTTGGAGGACATGTGGTTCCAACAGGACGGCGCCACAAGCCACGCAGCGAATGCCACAATCAATTTATTGGAAACCAAGTTTGGTGAACGTGATATCTCACGAAATGGCCCAGTCGATTGGCTGTCTCGGTCGTGCGATTTGACGCCGTTAGATTATTTCCTGTGGGGCTACGTCAAGTCTATGGTTTAAGCCAACAAGGCAGCGTTGATTGATGAACTTCGTACGAATATCGAACGTAAAATTGCAGCAGTATCGGCCGATTTATGCTTGCAAACCGTCGAAAATTGGGTTCAGCGTCTGGACTTCTGCAAGCGTGCCCGTGGTGGCCATGCAAAAGAAATCGCGTTCCATACATAATGGCTCGAACGTACTTTCACAGGAATAAAGAATTTCATTGGTATCTAAAACCGGTTTTGTTTTATTTAAAAAAACTTTTGTAGCGCTCTTATTGAAAACCCCGATATATGTTGCATCAAAATTTCTGGTGAAATTGTTTGTTACAAAATAGCTAATGGCCGAGTCTGTTGTGGTATAAATTTGCTAATAATAAAAGCAACATCCTTCAAATACTTAATCAAGAAGAATATATTTCCACTTCCTATGAGCTATACAGATCAGGGGGTTAATTTCAGATCTAATCATATACAATATTAATAACTATTATGTTATTGGCTATCGAATAGAAAAATAAAATCAGCAACATCCTTCTTCAATAGTTTTTCAGCAAACTTCCATTACTTCACGCAGAAAAATCGGTCGTTTTTTGTTGTTTGGATGCAAATATAACATGTGTTTGTAGCTTGTCGCAAATATAATATACTTGTGTCCAAACACATTGTGTTTGCTACTCAATATTACACATTTGAGACACAATGATTAATATATTATAACATATGAGTGAAAGAACCGAAATATGCAGGATGAATGGTGAATCGCGAAAGTTCTTCCAGAGGGTAAGAAGATCGACCAAAGGGCTTAATAATGGGCTGCCCTCCTGCCAGGACGAGAATGGGAATCTGGTGACTGAGAAGCTGTGTGTGCTCAAAATGTGGAGAGACCACTTTTCAGCACTACTCCACTCAGATTCTTCCACTGAAGATCAGGAGGTAATGATAGTGGAAGATAGTATAGATTGTACCCCCTAACCAAGACGAGATTAGAACGGCGATCTCCCGCATGAAGAATAATAAAGCCGCTAGTGCGGATGGCCTACCCGCTGAACTTTTTAAGGCAGGTGGCGAAGGACTGATAGCCCACATGCATCAACTTATATGCGGTATATGGCTGGGGGAATCTATGACCGATGACTGGAGTCTCAGTGTATTCTGTCCTGTATTCAAAATGGGTGACCCAACTATCGCGGTATCAGTCTTTTATCCATCGCGTATAAGGTCTTGTCAAGCGTATTATGTGAAAGACTAAAGCCAATTATTGAAAACCTGATTGGACCTTATCAGTGTGGTTTTAGACCAGGCAAGTCCACGACTTATCAAATATTCACGCTACGCCAAATCCTGGAAAGACCCACGAAAAGCAACTCGATACATACCACCTTTTTGTCGATTACAAAGCTGCCTTCGATAGCCCCATACGGGGAAAACTGTACGAAGCTATGTCTGAACTTGGTATTCCGGCAAAACTGATCCCCCTCTGTAGAATGACGCTGACCAACACCAAATCAGCAGTGAAAGTGGGGAAAGACCTAGCTGAACCATTCTGTACCAAGCGAGGACTTAGACAAGGCGACACACTTTCGTGCAATCTCTTCAACATCTTAATGGAGATAATAATGAGAAAGGCTGCAGTAAATACGAACAAGACCATTAACACGAAAAGCCATATGTTGCTGGCGTATGCTGACGACATAGACATCATTGGGCGAAATTTGCGAGAGGCTACTGCAGTATTTTCAAGAATCGAAAAGGAATCAGCAAAGGTGGGTCTTGCTGTTAATGAGGGCGAGATCAAATTGATGGTGTCAACGACAAGAGAAACCTCTCGACTTGGTCCGCACTTGAACGTTGAACACCGATTTAATTTTGAAGTGGTAGATGAATTTGTCTACCTTGGATCCGCCGTGAACAAGGACAACAACGTCAGCCTGGAGATAGATAGGAGAATTGTGCTTGCAAATATATGTTATTTTGGGCTCAGCAAGCAGTTTAGGAACAAAGGCATCTCTCGACGGACAAAAGTCCACCTATATCAGACTCTCATTTTACATGTCTTGACATATGGCTCCGAAACTTGGGTCATATCGCAAGCGGATGAAAAACACCTGGGAGTTTTCGAGAGAAAAATTCTCCGTAAAATATATGGTCCTGTTAGAGAAAACGGCGAGTACCGACGTCGCTGGAACGCAGAGCTATATAATCTCTATTCTGACGTGGACATAGCTAGACGAATCAAAGTGTGCCAATTGCGTTGGCTAGGCCATGTTATCAGAATGGATGAAGATGAGCCAGCGCGAAAGATTTTTGATAAGGTACCCGATGGAAGCAGGAAAAGAGGACGACCAAAACTCCGCTGGAAAGACCATAGAGCCAGTTGGAAGAATATGTTGAAATTTGTTTAATTAATATGTGTAAGACGTCTAATCTCATAAGGTTGTAATATAGTCAATAAAAGTAAGTAAAGTAACATTGTGGCCGTCGGTGGTGCAATGGTCGTAAGCGTGGCTCTTGTGCATGAGGACGTGGGCTCAATCCCTACTCTGGCCACCTTAAATTTCTTTCGACGGCGGTCACCTCGCTTAGTGACGGCGACACTATCGAGTATTTAGCCATGAAAAAGCTTCTCAAAATACCGTTCGGAACCGGTGTAAAACTGTAGGTCCCAATCAGTGAGTGTAGAACTAGAATGCGCACAGCTCGCTGGTTGTGAGAAGCTCTCCCTAATCCCCTCGTGGAATGTAATGGGAAACCATTTATTTTTTTTATTTTTTTAAGTAACATATGTGTTTGCGACCCAAATATATCTGTGTTTGTGATACAAATACAGCCATGTTTGTTGCACGGTTTATGCTCTCTCGAGAGCAAGAGAATAAAAGAGGGGCAACGAGTGGGTATATCTTGTAAGTTATTCTCTTAGTGAGTGATTCATAAATATTCTTGAATGTGCGTGGAAATTTCAGATGAAGTCAGTGTTTCTTATTTTGACTGATATATTGCGTTTTAATTTCATGTATTCAGTCATCAATGGTTCAGCGAAGAAAGAAGAATAAAACAAACGCTCGGACTGTTAAATGGTTTGTGATGTTGCTTTGGTTTTGTGTATGTGTTTCGTATATATATATGTTTGTGTGCTACCAAAGTAAGAAACTATTTTGAGGAAAGAAACTCGAAAAGGCAACAACGTGAAGCCCTTTGTCTGTTCGAGCCTTTACTGAGAAAATCGGAACGGCGGACCATTTGTGAAATAAGTGTAATAAAAAAGCACAAGTAATTAATCCAAACTTGGCTTGCATGAACTTGATTTGTATATAAAACCTTCTGAAGACAAAAACGTGAGAGACAACAAAGAAAGGAGAAACAGCAGAGCAAATCACTCACACCGAACACCTCAAACAACCAACAACACCCGTGAACAACAATCACTCACACCGAACACCTCAATGAGCCAACCGTCAGTCGCGAACGACCACATGCACTGATAAAACTGGCCAGTGTGCGACAGCGACCGCACAAGAATAAGCGGTTTGCTGTAATTCTCATACACATTAATGCGGCTGGAGTACATAATGTTGGGGTTGACTCGCATCATGAACCAATCGCTCCCAAGCGAACAACCCGAAAAGATCATTACACTGGGTCTGGGGCTCTAGTTCTGCATAGAACAGGAGTAACATTTTCGAAAACTGTTTTTTTTATAGCGGTCACGGCTGACTATTCGTTTATAGCGGCTTCGGCTGACTATTCGACGATAGCGGCTTCGGCTGACTATTCAATTATAGCTGCTTTGACTGACTATTCGACAATAGCGGCTTCCGCTGCCTATTCGATTGTAGCGGCTTCGGCTGAATTTTCAATTATAGCAACTTAGACTGACTATTCGACTGTAGCGGTTTCGGCTGACTATTCTATCATAGCGGCTTCGGCTGACTATTGGATTATAGTGGCTTCGGCTGACTATTCGACAATAGCGGCTTCGGCTTCCTATTCGATTATAGCGGCTTCGGCTGAGTTTTCAATTATAGCGACTTAGACTGACTATTCGACTGTAGCGGTTTCGCCTGACTATTCTATCATAGCGGCTTCTGCTGACTATTGAATTATAGTGGCTTCGGCAGACTATTCGATTATAGTGGCTTCGGCTGACTATTCGACAATAGCGGCTTCGGCTTCCTATTCGATTATAGAGGCTTCGGCTGACTATTCAATTATAGCGGCTTCAGCTGACTATTCTTCTACAGCGGCTTCGGTTGACTATTCTATCATAGAGGATTCGTCTGACTATTCGATTATAGCGTCTTCGGCTCACTATTCAATTATAGTGGCTTCGGCAGACTATTCGATTATAGTGGCTTCGGCTGACTATTCGACAACAGCGGCTTCGGCTGAGTATTGAATTATAGTGGCTTCGGCGGACTATTCGACTATAGCGGCTTCGGCTGACTATTCTATCATAGCGGCTTCAGCTGACTATACGATTATAGCGGCTTCGGCTGACTATTCAATTATAGCGGCTTCAGCTGACTATTGGATTATAACGGCTGCGGCTCACTATACCCCATAGTGGGTCTGTACTGTTACTACACAATCAATTCAATCAATTTAGAATGTAAAAGTGTAAATCACATACCGATTCAGTAACCCGAATACCCGATCTACACAGCTAATTCGAATAATCGCATGTGCAATACACTAAGTTTCCGATCACCTTAAAGTCGACCAGCCCGCGACGTGCCCTTGTAGAGTATTGCTAAGCCACTTGTCTTGGAGAAGAGTGTCCCAAGTGTGTCCCAAGAAGATTGTTGTTAAGCCAAGATAAGTGCCGCCGGAATAGTGTCGTCAATCTAGACGAGTGTTCTCAACGAGTGAATCAGTTAATGTTATTTCTGTAAATCAAATTATTTTGTAAATTAAAGATTAATATAGAATCTAAATTGGAACCCCCGCAAAGGGTAAACTATTCTGTTCTTATTTCGAAAGGTTTGGTTGGTCCTAACGAAATGCTCTGGACATGGCTGAGCTTACCTCAGTCCTCGACAAAACCACGTTACAAGATATCTTGCACTATCCCTTAGACATTAATATGTCAAGCAAATTTTTGTGTCACATACAGGCAATGGTCGAATATACTGAACTTTCTACTTACAACCAGCCCATAATCCGTGGCGCTTTTAGAGAGTCTCCTGATTAAGTCCTGAAACCAGAGCTCGCAATAATTGGTCTCTTTCGTGCTTGTTGTCAGAAAAAAACAATCGTTCACTGACACCATGCGAAACTGTCGCCAAAAGACCCTCAAACTTCGTTCTTCTTTGGCTTGATCTTCGCTCAACCGACGACCGTTTTTGTTGGCTCGCTTGGCTCATGTGTTCACTCGAGACACTTTACGTCGTAAAAACTCGGCAAACGGTCTACTGAGCGTGTATGTGTGCGGCACCACTGGCTATTACTGCATACGCATATACACACAAATTAGCGCCCTATCCTCCTCTCCCTTCCTCTTTAATGCTTTGCCTGTGACGAAATATCTAAGGCAGCAACATAAGGCAAATGCAAGAATAAAAATAAAGACCTCATTTGCGGACGTTTTGTTGGCTTTGCTCACTTACTGACTCTCAGTAGCTGAGCGACGGACGGTTCTGTTCATTACGAGCGGTCAGTAAGAGACCGATATGTGTGTTTTGCGTTCAACCCGAAACCGAAGAGCGAGAACACGAACGAAACGATAAAGAGGGTTTCTGTTCAGACACTGAGCGATTCCGTCTCATTTTTTCGGTCTTTTGAGTGACCAGACTGCGCAAAGAAATTTGGTTGAGCATATTTTACGAGCTCTGCCTGAAACACATATCTGCCCATGCAAAAATATTTTACAGTTCTATTTATACCATTACCAGATCGACGGCATATGCTACAACTACGCATCCTGATTCCTGCAGCTCAAACAAAACATCATTCAGTGTTAAATTCCATTTGTTCAATCTTATTCAATGATTTTTTGACTTCTTTGTAGGTGTAGTCTACATTTTGAGAAAGCAGTTTGAATTTTTTCGAATACCGTAGCTGGAATTTTTGGGTCTGATTTTATTGGGTTTAGAAACAAAACTCCTTTTTTTATTCCATATGGCAAAGTCATGAATTTAGTCATTATTGTTGTGTGTCTTATGAGCCGGAACTGAATGTGTACAAATTGTTATGACTTCTAGTCGAATTTCCAAATAAATATGAAAATCAAATACCATATTTTCTTATTCACAAAAACGAGCCACTCTATAGCATTTAAATATGTAGTAACACATACTAACAACAAAACATATACATATATACGCTATTCTCTTGTACATGTTTTGTTTGTTTGACTCTACGTGTGCAAACACACAAAATAATCGCCTAATTGAAAACAGGTGGCAAAATTTCTTCCAATTCAAACCGCATCAGAACGTGTTAACAAAGAGCAAACAATAACAGATGAATATGGAAAATGCTCGTAACTTAAACAGCGTGAAATACCAAACGACTCTTTGAAAAATTTACAATACAAAGGACATCTTATTCCACAATTTGCAAAAAAAATAAACCCTTTCTTTCTCTGACGATTGTTTACTTTGATGTGTGAAACAAAAGAATGAAATCAACAATGGTTGATAGGAAGGCCGCCTATCTTCGCAGGTAATTCTATCTTTGATATTCGTAATTGTCAACGTCGTTGAAATTCCACAGAGAGTCGATTCACATGAGTTCTAATGCAACACCCAATGTGAAGCGTATTTAGGTTAACCAATGTGTGAACGCAGTCATCAAATCACATTACCGTCATTGGATATGGTAGAGTAATGGGTTTTGAAATGAATTCATGGAAAGCTTTAGTGTCATAATTGTTTTGGTCTCGTATTTTTCTAGGGTAAGAGTATTAGCGAAGCCAGAGTTTGAGACCAGAATATTCATATTTATTCAAATGTTTCTCGTATTTTTCTAGGGTAAGAGTATTAGCGAAGTCAGAGTTTGAGACCAGAATATTCATTTTAATTCAAATGTTTTTTTTTCGTATTATAAGGTAACGATGGAAAACAATGACAGTCGCCATACACACACACTGTGATGTTAGGTCCCAATCGCTAAACCTTAAAATAAAGAAGCGTTAATGTTACAAAATTGAATTTATTCGTTAACTCGACAAATGTTTTCATCGTCAGTGAGCTAACGTTCACATTCACCGCCGCAACGAATATTATTGTATTAAACGAAACAATTTCTGCACCGTCACGAGTAATATTTATTGCTGGGATTATTATGTTTCATTAATGTATTAAAAAGACTGGTTTCGAAGTTAAATATAAATGGTGTATGAACATAAACATCAAGACCTCCTTTTGAATACGAAACTATTTCTTCTCAGTTTTTCATTTTGATGAAGATTTAATTTTATTTGTTATTACGAATTGTTTTATCATTTATTTCCATAAACTTTAATTTCTCTATGTTCAAAATGAATGTACAAGTAGAGAAGAAAAAACCGGCGCAATTTGGCAACCCTAGTAGAAGAGAACCAAAAACGTCGACGCGATTCACTCAAACGCATTTCTTTCCCGCGTCATAACTTGATTATTTCATACTTTTTACACACTTTATGTAATTTTATTTGGGGCCGTCGGCGGTGCAATGGTTAGTGTGCGCAGCTCTTGTACATGAGATCCTGGGTTCGAACCCTGCTCTCAAAGACGATCCTGGTAAAAGAGAACCAAAAAGTGCTAGAAATTCACTCAAAGGCATTTCTCTCACGCGTCATATCTTGATTATTTCATACTTTTTGCATAGTTTATGTAAGTTTACTTCAACATGGTTGGAATTTTTTAATTATATACAATAACACTATCAAAAAGCTGCTCGTATATTGAAATATTTAATGAAGAGCGTAAGAGAGAATGACTAGGGTTTCAATTGTTGTGTTTGTTGGCATTTGAGTGAAGAGAAATTTTGACTGTCTACTTATACATCGTTTTTGCTTCTCTATACCACAGTTGCTTTATGATATGTTCATATATGGTTGCAAAAGAAAGTACTGCGTGCATTTATTGAAGTAAGCACAGAGTCACATACGATAATGTTGTTGCGTCAACACTTCCGTTTCATCCACTATACATGATTGACAAATCACCTTATCAAATAAATGAACGGAAATCTCAACGCAAATGTGCAGAAAATGTTGGGAATATCCACAGATCATTTCTCCGCGCTACTGGTATCTGAGATATCCAATGACGAGACAATCGATCAAAATTTGAACAACGACGTCGATTGCCCCCTTCTAACCAAGACGAGGTCAGCACAGCTAATGCCCGGCTTAAGAACAACAAAGCCGCAGGAGCCGATGAATTACCGGCAGAGCTGTTTAAGGCTGGCGTCGATGAGCTGATAAGGTGCATGCATCAGCTCATTAGCAAAATTTGGTTAGATGAATGCATGTCCGGCGATTGGAGTCTCAGTGTACTATGACCCATATTTAAAAAAAGGTGACCCGAGTATCTGTGCCAACTACCGTGTAACAAGCCTTTTATCCATAGCATATAAGGTTCTATCAAGTATAATGTGGGAAAACTAAAACCAATTATCGCTGAACTGATAGAACCATACCAGTGTGGTTTTTTGTCTGGAAAATCGACAACTGACCAGATTTTCATAATATGCCAAATCCTTGAGAAGGTGCACGAAAAACAAATCGACACCTATCATCTATTTGTCGATTATAAGGCAGCCTTCGATAGCCCGATACGGAAGAAATTCTGCGAAAAAATGTTTGGGCTTTGGGTCCCTTACACATTTGCAGGATGACCTTGACGAACACCAAATCCGCAGTGAAGGTGGATAAGATTCTTACCGAGCCTTTCAAAAGTAAGCGGGGCCTCAGACAAGGCGACACTCTATCGTGCGATCTTTTTAACATCTTAATGGAGATCATTAAGAGAAAATCTGCAGGCAGCATGAAAAAAATCATCAGCAGTGTAGGTTGATGATATATATATCAGTGGGCGCACAATAAGAGAAGTTACTGCGGTGTTTTCGAGAATTGAGAATGAGTCAGCAAAAGTGGATCTGACAGTCACTGAGGACAACACAAAATTAATGGGTTCAACGAGCAGGACCTCCATGCGAATAAACCAAAGCGTGAACGTTGATAACCGTTATAATTTCGAGGTGCTGGACGAATTTATATACCTCGAATCTGCCTTGAGATCAAGCGAAGAATTATGCTTGCGAATAGATGATATTTTGGGCTAAGCAAGCACTTTAGAGATAAAGCCCTCTGTCGAGTAACAAAAGTCCAGCTATATTAGACTCTTATGCAACCTGCCTTGCTTTATGGCCCGGAATCCTGGGTATTATCGAAAGCAGATGAAACATCTTTAGGAGTCTTCGAGAAAACAATACTTTTAAAACTTTATGGCCCTATAGTGCACAACGGCAAGTATCGGCGACGCATGAACCATGAGCTGTAGGATCCTTATCCTGACATTTACATAGTTAAGCGGATCAAAATAACGCGATTGCGCTGCTGGCTAGGCCATGTAAGTAGAATCGAAACCGAACCCGAAGGAAGAAGAAAATTAGGAAGACCAAAACTCTGCTGGAGGGATTAGGTTGTCGAATCCCTGCCTACACTTAGTATTACCATTTGAAGAGATAAGGCAAAAGATCGAACTGGTTGGGGAAATATGTTATCGTCGGTTGGTAAGCTTCCTGACCCCCCTGGTTGTTCGAAACCGGAATAGTAAGTAAGTAAGTAAACCGAATGAGCTTGTATATGAGAGATTGCTCCTGATCGAACTCTAGAGAGAATTAATTATTGCATTTGGATCTTTGAGCTTAAATGAATCCCTTTGAGCAGCTAAAGCTGAAAGACAATTGAAAAAAATACAATTGAATAGAAACATTGAATTTCAATTCAGTTTAAGGTTAAATGAAACTGCAAGGACAACTATTATCATATCTACATCTACATCTATACATACATCTACATCTGCATATAACTGGAACAAAAATAAGATGTGTAGTGAAGATTTAAAAATACAATAAAAATTTAAATAATATTTATATTATTTTATTGAATATGTTGAAAACAATATGTTGAAACATATATTATTTGAAGGGTGGAAATATAATTAAAGTATTTTATTGATATTGGTGACCGTCGGTGGTGCAATGGTAGCGTGCGCGCCTCTTGTACATGAGATCCTAGGTTCGATCCCTGCTCAGACCACCTTAAAATTTTCTTTCGGCGGCGGTCACCTCGCATAGTGACGGCGACACTATCGAGTATTTAGCCATGAAAAAGCTTCTCAAAATACCGTGCGGAATCGGTGTAAAACTGTAGGTCCCAATCAGTGAGTGAAAACTGGAAAGCGCACAGCTCAGTGATTGTGAGAATCTCTCCCCTGTCCCTTCATGGGATGTAATGGGAACCATTTTTTTTTTATTGATATTACTTATTGAGAGTACTTCAATATGTTATACAAGGTGGCTGATGAAAGCCGCTACCAAAAAAAATTTAATGAATCTGGTTAATTTTAATTTTATTTTGCAGATTGATTTTTAGATTTAACAAAAATGGATAACTGGGACACTGAAACAAGAATTTGGATTGTCCGTCTCTATCACGCACTGGTGTCCGTAGTTTCGGTCCAAAGAGAGTATAGGCGCACGTTTGGCGGCAATCCTCCGAGCAGATGGACCATAACGAGACTTGTTAACAATTTTGCCTAGCATGGGACAGTCAACAAAAGACCTTACCATCGAATCCTTTCAGTGTGGATGGAGGAAACAATCGCTGCTGTAGCTGCTGCCATACAAAACAATCCAAGAGTTTCGACAAGAAGCTTATCTGCTCAAATGGGTATAAGCAGACAGTAATTGCAGTCAATTATGCACAAAGATTTGGACTTATTTCCATATGAAATTCAAATGACTAACAAACTGAATGCAGCAGACTTCCCGATTCGCTTGGAATTTTGCGAAAAGATGCTTCAAATGGTGGAAGAGGACGGACACAAGTTGAACTCTCTTTTCATGTCTGACGAGGCCCATTTTGATTTAAACGGCAACATAAACAAACAAAATTGTCGAATATGGAGTGCTTCCAATCCACAGATACTCCATGAGACGGGATTGCATCCACTTCGTGTTACAGTGTGGTGTGCAGTTTCATCACCCTGCATTGTCGGGCCCTACTTTTCGAAGAAAACGGTCACACCGTTACGGTTACTGGAGACAGTTACTTGAGCATGTTGAGAAAGTTTTTCTATCCAGAATTACGCCGAATGAGAATTTCTTTCAGCAAGATACTCCTCATATAGTCCTCACATAGCCCGCCCTGTTATGACAGAATTGCGACGAAAATTTCCCAATAAGCTGATATGCAGAAACTCCACGTTCTGTTGGCCCCCCCCCCCCCCAGGTCGCCTGTCCCTACTGCACCTTACTTTTTCTTGTGGGGTTATTGCAAACAGGAAGTCAGTCTACAAAGCAAAACCAACAAATTTGAATGAACTAAAACAATCCATTCGAGAAACAATTGCGGCTATTCCTGTCTCAACCCTCCAAGCAGTAATGAACAAGTTTTTGATAAGATGCCGCACATGCATCAACGAGCAGGCGGGTCATTTAAAATCCATTAAATTTAAAACTAATTAAGCTATATTTAATAAAATTTAATGAGGTTTAACATGAATACAAGAAAAATGAATTCCATACACTAAAAAAAAAGTTATTTGAGTTTCTGAATGTAGCAATATTCATCAGCCACCCTGTATACAAAATTTTAAATTAAATTATAAAGAACCCTTTAAACTTCTAGATATAATATTGATTCCCTCGTGACTCTTATTTCCCTGCCTTATCGCTCATTGTAATAAAAAATCACGCAATCATAATTTGTGTTTAACCTTTAACTTAAATTCATTAATAAATTCAAAAAAGTCAATAAAAAAATTGCATAATTTTCAAAACCACAAGATAAACATCCCCTCCTGCTACTGCCAGGAATATGCCAAGATAGAAATTAAAAATGCGTAAAATTTACGCAAAAGCAATAGCAAAGAATTTCCAATAGAATTTATGAAATTCTAATGACATTTTTCACAATTTTCACCGCAAAAAAAGGAAAAGCCTAAAATATTCAACGAATTTCACACATGACAGCCGAAACAAAATCCCCCTCATACTCTCCTGCATGTTGATATTAAGGACTCTCTAATTCACATCACACACACACACAGAAATACTACATACCAACAACATATACACTTGTGTATACTTTATATATGTCAAGCAGAAAATTACAATTGTTCCTTGTGGAAAGCCCAATATGTGCACAGAAAATTAACGCCATGTCATTCATGGCCTCCACCTACATCGCCATCTCCTTGTCCACACCCCACTAATTTTGCTCCAACTGTCAAACTGCTTAATTGTGAAGTCATCAAAGAAGAGAGTGAGCGTTTTCCACCTAAGCATATGAATGTTTGAACAAGTTTGTTAGATGAGTGTGTGTAATCTGTGTTTACGTTCGGTTTGTCAACTAATTAATCATTTCGCTGGACATGGGATTGAGGACACTCTCAGCGTTCCCACATTAATTACAACTAGAATACATGCGGGGATTTCAACAGCAACAATGTGTGATTGGTCAAATTAATAAGTCCACTGGGAGTGTCAACCCATGACACTTTGATTGTGCAGGCGATTGAGTTTGTACTGGAATATATGGATATTTGAAAGTGTGTGTTGTTGTTTTGTTGTACTTACCGTTTTATTGCCCAAATTTTTCACGCGACAATTTAAATACGCCGTCTTTCCCAGCAATGCGGTGACATTCTTCGATGCAGCCTTATCGAAATACGGCCCATTCTGCACAATTGCTGGCTGTTCGATGGCATTACGATTACCGGTCGCATGAGAAGTTTTATACGACGAGGTTGAGACCAAGGAGGACGTGCCCCCTCCCCCTCCAAAGCCACTACTACTGCTGCCGGTGATTAATGTATGGTTGGCTACACTCGCCTGTGTTGTGGAGCTGGTGGTGGTGGCGTAACCACCACCGCTGCCGCTGCCCGACTGCCACGTACCATGTCCTGCTGTTGCTGTGGTGGCGCTGTGGAATGTTTTCGCTGTGTTTACATTAGCCTGTCCCCCGGCTCCGTTGTGTTGTTGTGGCTGTTGACATTGTTTGCATTGGAATTTCCGTTGCTAATGCTATTGGAATTACCATGGCTGGCAGTATTTCCGCTTCCGCCGCCACCGCTATTTCCACCACTAACACCAGTCCCACTACTGGAAATCTCATTTAAAATCGCATTCGCATTATTATTTATTGTATTTGGATCTTTGGGCTTAAACGAATCCCTTTGAGCGGCTAAAGCTGAAAGACAAATGAAAAAAAAATACAATTGAATAGAAACATTGAATTGCAATTCGGTTGTTTAAGGCAACATAAAATTGTAAGGACAAATATTGTCAAACTAAATAGTTTCCAAAAAAATACCTTCAGGCATTCCCGAAGTCGTGTCTGAATGTTATTTACAGTTGCTAGTGTTGCATATCTCATATGGTATTATGCAAATTCTCCAGCACAGTGGTTAGCACAGTAAGAAATTTTGTCAAAAATACTGTTGCTTAGATTTATAAACCATTGTAATACTACATGTAACTTCCAGCTTAGTCTGATTTCGAACTGGACCGCTAACAACGGACTATCACTTAACCCACTTAAAACCGAGCTCATCTTGTTCTCTCGAAAATATAAAATACCCGCATTTGAACTGCCGTCAGTTAATGGGGTGCAATTACAGTGGACGGAAAAGGTCAAGTATCTGGGGATAATTCTCGACAGAAAACTGTTGGAAACTGTGGAAATGTGGAAGAGAGGATGAAAAAGGCATCTGCTGCTATTTACTACTGTAAAGGGGCGACAGGAAAGCGCTGGGGACTGTCTCCTAAGATCACCATGTGGATTTATACGGCAATAGTCAGACCAATACTTCTCTATGGCTCTATGGTGGAGGTCCCTCCAAAAGAAATATATTCTGAATTCCTCGATGAAAATTCAAAGATCATCACAGATTAGCGTTAGAGGGACAATGGGTTCGACGTCAGGCACTGCACTTAGTGCTATCCTGAACATCTGTACTGCTGATATCATGGCCGAATCGGCAGCCGCTACATCCCTGCAGAGAATCAGAGATTGTGGCGGTATGATATCGGAGCATTCCGGACACGCTGAATTACTACACCGGATCAAATCTGTTCCTGTAAAAACGGACTACTGTATCCACTACCTTCTACCAGCGAAAATCTAAGGACTTCTATTCCGAACAGGAATACCTGGGCAAAGTCACTGGAAGGAGACACCAGTAGTATCAGATTTTTCAAGGATGGTTCAAAGTTGGACCAGCAAGTAGGCTATGGGGTCCATTCACCGGACCTAAATGTAAATATCTCCATCAAGCTGCCTGATCACTTTAGTGTATTTCAGGCGGAAATTACCGCCATACTGGAGGTTGCTGAACTACTGAAAAGTAGTGTCGCAACCCTCCGGAAAATATGTATCTACACAGACAGCCAGGCTGTCATAAAATCCCTGGAAGCCATTTTTGCTTCCAGGGTGATGGCAGAGTATTTTGACATCAGGCTCATCTGGGTACCGGGACACACCGACATTTCAGGCAATTGCGTAGCGGTTGCGTTAGCTAGACATGGCACTGCGGCACAGGTTCTTCCGGCAAAAGAAGGTGTTAGTATGCCAGTCTCTACCTGCCGTTTACAGATCAGGCAGTGGGCCGATAATATGTTCAAGGACAAGTGCAGACTTACTTCAACTTGCAAACAAGCCAGGGTCCTCTGGCCACAGGTGGACAGCAAGGGGACTAGGCAACTACTTAACTTGCCGAGAGGCAGGGTATCCACAATGATAGGAACACTTACGGGACATTGTCTTGTAGAAAAACACGCCCTAAGATTGGGATATAGAAACTCCACTCTCTGCAGATGCTGCATGGAAGAAGACGAGGAAACGACAAAACACCTTCTCTTGGATTGCCCTGCTCTGGCAGGACTGGGAAGTAGGATATTCGGAACACATTTTGTTAGCACCGTAGCCCTACAGGATATTCCTGTAGGTCTTATAGACAAATTTATTGAAAGGGCAAATTGGCTGAACGACTAGTCAATAGTTGCTATGGAGGAAACTGCAGGTATCATAATGGGCTTCTTCAGCCTAAGTGTGCTAGACAGCGTGCTGTCTTCCAGCCTTTTCAACCAACTTCGGGCTCTCTGATTTGTTACGCTTGACCATATAACAAATTTATTACGTATGTTTAACGTATAAATATCTTTGGTTGGTCAAACTTGACCACAAGATCTGCTATAACACAAAGTGTAATAGTTAACAAAATTGTATTGGTGTTGCTGCAACAAAAAGGAACTACCTCCACCGAAGTTATCCTTTTAAATCTTTCCTTTCCAAACAACCTACAAAACAACAGAAACCTCTTAACAGAATGCTATTTTCTCAAGTATAAATATACATGTCCATATGAGTGCATGCGTGCCAGCTACTTTGCCTTGGGTGTTTTCTTTACACTCTCTGCTATTTGGCAGCCGGGGCATTTGGGATTCTATAGCCTTAAGGAAGTCTACCATTTATTACATATATGAACATATACATGTGTCCATGTGCCCAGACAAAATAGGTTTGTCAGTTTATTTAAATTAAAAAAGGAGCAATTTTTTCAGGATCTAAATATATTGCTGTTGTTGTTGTTTTTCTCGTTCATCAATATTTCATATTTTTCGGTCTGTCTCATGTTTATTCAGGCATTCATAAATTGTTTTGTTTTGCCCAACGTCCAGTGGCTGTCACAACAACAAAAATCTACAACCCAATAAGGCTCCTTTCGCACTCTATTCCGGCCATTGGCCATTTCCTATTGTAACAGAACCTTAAACAAATATATATATACATACATATGCAAGGATATGTGTGCATGTGTAATACATATAGTCCCTTTTTGCATTTCTTTTATTATGTGTGTCCTTTAATTTGTATATTTTGTTCTCTCTTCTACCTTCATCCTTATCCACTTGCCAAAATTTATTATATATTGTCATCTTTAGGAGCAGCAGAAATACGTCGCTAGTGTAAAAGTTCCGGGTGTATCTGAAAGAATGAGAGATACCATTTTCACGGTTGGCATGAAGTGTGGCCTACCCACCCACACCCCCCTGTGTGCTGCTGGGTCAACAATAACGAATGACAAATATGCAGAAATATGAAATATACATTACGTTGGAGAAATCTTCTGGAATTTTAAATACATAAGGTCCTTTCTTGAGTCATTTATCACTACAAATGGAAAATATTGAAAGAGGACCATTTTATTTTTGTCTTCTTATTTGATGGTAATTATTGGAACGGGGACAATGTATTTTCGTTACCACAATGTTTCGATCAAAGGAACTTTTATTAGCAAAAGAAGAATAAAGTTGCTGAGATTTTACTGCAGCAATGCATTTTAAAGCGATATTAAATTAAATTTGAAATATTGCTTATTTGCGAAAGCGAGTGTCATAAATTAAAAATTGTTTGGTTTGGGATATTGACAGTTTATTTCAAAACTCGATATCATCGACATTTTGTCATGTGGTGTAAATTTCTTTAGAAAATATGTTTGTTTTCCATCAGGGACGATTTTTATTTATTCTTGTTTCTTTTGCTTGTACTTTTTATTTTATGACACTGTGTGTAATTTTTTAAGTCATGGAAATATAACCTTATACGGAGACCAAAAAAAAAAGACGCGTGTCTCCTAGTTTTGCCCAAAGTCAAGGCACTTTTTTTATGGGCCCCAAAGATTTGAGGCCTCCGTGTCATTTTTGCAAAAAAAATTAGCATTTTGAAAGGCTCATATCTTGCAAACCGTTCGTAATTTTGATTTACTCTCTGAGGGAAAGTTGTAGCTCTTATCATTGTGAACATATGAAATCAAAAAAAACTTCATCTACAAGGTCAAAATCGCAAAAAACTTTTAAAAAAGTTCGGAAAATTTTTCCCCCTGTTAAGGTCCATGGGTAGAAAACCATTTAAACTTCAAGGAAACAATCAGTCTTTTGTTTTTGGTCTTTTATCACGTAGTGGTGTTATATATTTTAGTGTTGCACTGTGTTATTCAAAATCAATACCATTCTCTACATAAAGTAACGACGTATAGAGACGTCAACTCTCTCAGTGTATTGATGACATTTGATCTGATGCAGATGGGCGGTTGGATGTTGGAAAGTATTGCTTTAATGCTACCAGATAGAGGCAATCACTCAAACCAACCAACAATAAATCAACAACGGCATTTCGTTTTGTGCCTTAAAATTATTGTGTAAATACACCACAAATATATACTACCAATAAAATATAACAAAAATGTCCAAAATGCGGTTAAATTTGCATCGAAACCACATGAAAAATTTAAGCCAACAATTTTTATAATTCCACTGTGAAAGGAAATGTCAGATGAGAAGAACTGCAGCTCAATATGACATTACTCTATGATTCTATGTCTCTGTTAATAGATATACTGTTTTATATATAAAAAAAGGTTTGCACAATGCATTCTCATGTTTGTTTCTCGACTCTTTAAGAGCGGGCACCTACAAACATTAATTTCTTAATTATTACTGTTAACTAACTTTTCTGTCTCTTTAGTAAAAACAAGGCTCCAGCCAAGTTCAGGGGGGAGGTTCAGTTCTATATTCCTATATTCAGCAGTCTGTATCTTTTGCAATTTGTAACCGATTGCAGAAATTTAAAATGGAAATGGAAGCTAGACATCTGGAGATATAAAACAAATCATGACAATAGTGGTTTCTTAACCAAAGAACTTTTGTTGAGCAATTTATATAAAAAAAAATTCCAAAAATGTGCTATTTTTTTGGTTCGCTTGAATAAAGGAACTTTATTATTTTTTTATTATTTTTAAAGCAAGCGAAGATTTTTTGTTGGGAGCGTTTGTTTATTACAATTTATTACATCTTAATCATTTTACGAGTCAAAATGGCAAAACAAAAAATTTTAAATCTGTCGGAAAAAACTAAAATCGATGTTTGCCGTTCTGAAGGATATTCTAACCGCGCAATAGCTAAAAAAATTGGACGGAGCCCAACAGTTGTCGACAATTACATCAAAGACCCCGAGGGGTATGGAACAAATTTTAAAGGAAGGGTTTCATTGCCTTTATCTACGTATGAAAAAAGAAAATTCATCAGAATTGCTTCTAATTCTGCCTTATCCTTGTCAAAAATAAGAGCTCAAGTTGGAGTGGAAGCGAACAAGTCATAAGTACGCAGAGTAATTAAGAGCTGTGACTATCTTAAATACTTGAAATTACAAAAAAAAAGCCGCCACTTAATGCTCCTCGTAAGGAAAAGCGGCTTCAATTCGCAACAGACTACATGGTATGGGATGAGCAGCCAAGAGGTCATGTAAATGACTGGAGAATCGTTGTATTTAAGGATGAGAAGAAGTTTAATTTGAATGGTCCTGATGGCTATAACTAATATTTGCATGATCTGCGCAAAGAAAAGCATTGTTTGAACCGACATCACAGCCGAGAGGGCGGCGTTATTGTGTGGGGTGCTATTACGTACTATGACACTATCGATCTTGAATTTCAAAGTGCAAAACTGTCTAGTGCAAGCTATAAAACGTTATTGGAATCAGCTTTTCCGAAGTTCGTAGAACTATTTGGTCCCATATCTTGGATATTGCAACAGAATAATGCCCCTATACTCAACGCCACAGTAGTAAAGGAGTTCATTGCAAACCAAAAAATTAATATTCTTGACTGGCCACCCTATTCGCCAGATCTAAACATTATCGAAAATGTCTGGGGTTGGTTATCTCGTAAGGTCAGTGAATGAGGTAGACAATTTGATAAGAAGCAGTTACTAATTCAGGCCATTAAGGATGCTTGGAATCAAATTTCGTTGGATTACATAAACTTTCTTTATCTCTCAATGAAAACCCGTATATTTGAAGTTATTAAAAACAAAGGGGGTTGTACCCATTACAAATAGTTCTTAAATAAAGTAAAATAAATCAAAAAAACAAGAAAAACTGTTTTTCATTAAAATTAGTTAAAGTGCCTTTATTCAAGTGAATAGAATATTTTTGGACTTTTTTTATAAATTGCTCAAAAAAAGTTCTTTAGTTAAGAAACCACTGTTGCCATGATTTTTTCTTTATATCACAAGATGTCTAGCTTCCATTTTTAGTGCCTTTAAATAAGTGAACCGGAGTGTATCATAAAAAAATATAGTTCTAAATTTATAAACCTTGTATTTACTATTTCTCAACTTAAGAGTTACTTTAAGTCTGATATTTAAATTCCCTTTCCCATTCTATCTGTTGTCCTGAATTTTATTTTCCCTTTACCATTCCATCTGTTGTCCTAAGTTTTATTTGTATATACCAGAAAGCCAGTGCATCAGTTTAATTTTGACATCCACAATTTTTCATTCAAAACTCGATTATTTTTTTCTCCTTTCTCATGTGTTCATTACACACGGGAAAAATGCAAACCATTTGTCATAGTCGAAATCAACTCGCACTTTGTTTTAATTCACATACACACCCAAAGCACACCCTGTACACAATTCAAGGATTGTTTGAACTCCATCAATCATTTTGTGTATTTATATATGCATGTATGTATATGAACATGCTCCTTGTCCATTCGCCTGACTATTACCAAGAGGCGGTGTATGATTTGTGTTTAATTTCACTTTAGTTTAGTTCACAACAGTTCAGACTAATAACAAAATAGCAATCAATACGCCCCAATAAACATTCATGTTAATGATTTTATAAAAATATTTCTTCTATCAAGTTTTCTATTGCGTTCTACTTCTCTTCTCATCGCCTTCTTTGTGGGCTTAAATGCTTTTCAACATTTTTTCACTTCTTTTGAATTTCTACGGTAACCGTAACTGTCTCCGTGTTTTTAGTTCAGATACATGCATTTTTTTTCGCAGAGAAATATTTGTAAGGTTTGAATATTTGATGTCGCTTATGTGCAGTTTTTCCTTTGCTGAGGCTATTTGTCTTCTTCTTAGCTGGCTTTAGTATGACTTCCCGGCTTTATGGAGTATTAACTACTTTCGAGACGCTCAAAGTATTAAAGACAGTGGGGGAACAAATAAATGTAACAAATTTATTATAATTATTGTATTGATGATGCGCTTTTATATAAACAATAGTCACGCATAGTTCGTTCATACATGGCAGCTTGGTTCTGATTAACGCTTTGAGACACAGCCACTATTTTGTTGCAATTTTTTGACAAAATTTTGTTGTCAGTGTAATATTTAGAGATGTGCGCCTGACACGAATTTGTCGTGCCACTCGATGTTGTGATTACAATTAAAGTCAATCACTTAATCTTAGGTGGATGTGATTTAAAATTTCAAATCGAATTTTTAGTTTTCATGCACTCGAATCAAGCTCCCGAAGCACAGTCACGAAATACGATTACAAGCATGTAATCAGTAAATTTCTACACAACTCTCAAACTAGTATTCAGATTTAGGTAGATACATGTTTTTAAAAATTCTTCCCGTAATTTGATAGAAGGTGATTTTTCTGTTTTTGAATAATGGGTGTTTTTTACAGGCCCATAATTTTCCTTGCTTTAATACTTTGTTTGACTACCGGTTTAACGGCTAATAGTGGCTTTTTGTTGAGTTTGGTTTGCCATTTCATCATAGCTAGACTTTGGCGAGAGCAACGCCTACAAATTGTTGACATTTTCTATCAAAATAATGGGTCTGTTCGTCAAACTTATCTTGCACTTTGTCCATTTTATGGTAGTCATAATCGTCCATCAAAGCGCCTAATTCGAATGTGAACTGACCGTTTGCGCACCACGTTTACTCATCCTTTAAGACGCCAAACACTGCACACCAAACAAGCTGTAGCCTCTGTGTAGCAAAACATTGAAGAAGACTAACATCAATCAATTCGGCGTCATTCTCAGCAAATGGGGATGTGTCCATCCACTTTATGGAAGATTTTACGAAAGGCTTTGAGATTCGTTCTCAGCAAATGGGGATGTGTCCATCCACTTTATGGAAGATTTTACGCTATGAACTTTTACGATTCAACTTGTGCTAGAATTAAAGCCAAATGGTTATCGTATACGGCGCCAATTCGACCAACGTGCTGAAGCACAAATTGATATTGATTTTGATTTTCCATACATAATTTTATTCAGCGAGAAAGCTCATTTTTGTTGCATGGGTACGTAAATAAGAAAAATAGTTGCATTTGGAGTGAAGATAATCCACAAGCTTTTATCCAACAATCTATCGTTTTTTGTTGTTTGGATGCCAATATAACATGTGTTTGGAGATTGTCGCAAATACAATATAATTGTGATCAAACACATTGTGTTTGCTATTCAATATTACATGTTGGAGACACAGTGATTAATATGTTATAATATATATGTTTGCGACCCAAATATATCCGTGTTTGTGATACAAACACATCTGTGTCTGTTGCACTGTTTATGCTCTCTCGAGAGCAAGAGAATAAAAGAGGGACAACGAGAGTGTCTATCTTGTAAGTGTGTATCTGTATTTTTGCATTATTCTCTCAGTCAGTGAGTCATAAATATTCCCGAATATGCGTGTAAATTGCAGATTAACAGTGCTATTCTCGAATTCGTGACAACCGTCATTCCTGAGTTTATTGTCATTGAATTCTTGTCACTGGTATTTCAATTACCTATTCTGGAATTGCTGTGACAAGTTTGAAGCTTCTTTGTTTTAAAAATAATATCATTGTTACCAAAACTAAAAACTACATTATTAAGAGCTTTTGTGTTTGTAGAAAACAATTGAAATTCATACAATAAATAAAAACAAATACTTATTACTAGGGATGAGGTTTTTATGCTTTTATTGTTGAATAATATTCTCCTAAGACATGCTTGTAAAAGATCAAAATTTGCCTAAAAATTCAAATAAATGCATTTAAAAATATGTTTTTTAACATTTGTTATTACTCAAGGCAACAAAAAATCATCACATTGTAAATTCAGCAATATGGGGTCAATAACGTTTAATTGCCAGTCTACGACGGAGCTTATAACTTGGTACAAAAACGTTATTAGAGAAAAATAAAGAACACAAACATTCTTTTTATATCCGTCGGATATATGAGGCTTACAGTGACTTACTGAAATGAAAGCCATTCTTTTCGCAAATTTTATGTCTTGTGTTTTATGGTCCGTCGTTTGGGGACTCAAATAATCCTAATTTACCACGAGAAAGAGGGTCTTGTGAATCGGAAACAAATCCGGCGTTTGACCCGGTAACTCATCGAGTTATCTAAAATTGTTATATATTTTTTATTGGCTTATTTTGAGGCATTCTACTAAAGAGTACATACATAAAACCAGCACATCGTCCTCGCAATCCTTTTTTTGTACCAAGTGGGTTCCATGCTCTAGTATCTTCGACTAATTTCTTGGCGTAAGTTTGAGCCTCACCGAAGACTGACAATTTTGCCTAATTTTGTTATACATAGACATAGTTTTTTTAACTGTGGTAAAAAGATATGCATTTAGAGAAAATAAAGCATTTATCATAAAAAATATGCACCAAGTCAATGTGGTTTTTCTGCAAATTGTGTGATTCATCAAGATAATTAGTGTAATTACTATTAGTGTAATTTTGAGAAAAAACCTGGAGCATGGAAATCCCAACCCTACTTATTTCAAACTAGAAAAATTGCTACATACAACTATTCTTTAAACGGGGGGTCCAAACTACAATTTAACCAATATTCCGCGCTTACAAGGGTTTTAGAAAACTTCGTTCAATTCACATCGTAAATTTGTTTTCAAAATCGCCAAATCTTTTTAGCATATGCATTGAACCAACTTTTCTTAAATCCTTGGAAACCATTATAAATTGGGTAATTTTTCGTTTGGATACTCCGTTTGCGAGTTATAGCAATTTTTCTAATTTTCTGCTGTTTATTTATACAATATTTTTATTGTCATGTGCTATTGAGAACGTTATAACTATAATTGTCAACTAAAACAAAACGCGCTTTCATTTGACATCCAGAATAGCAAATTGAAGTTCTTGTCACAAATGTATTTACTGTCACGACAAATACGCTTGTCACTCGGTCGAGGATAGCATAGGTAAGTCAGTGTGTATTATTTTGGCTGATGTATTGCGTTTTAGTTTCGTGTATTCAGTCGTCAATGCTTCATCGCACAGAGGATATCAAAAGCGGTTGATCAGTGAAAAGAGAATAAACGAAGGCTCGGACGCTGAAATGGTTTGTGATGTTACTTTGGCTTTTGTGTATGTGTTTCGTAACTATGATTATGTGCTACCAAAGTGAGAAACAAGAAAGAAACTGGAAAGGGCAACAACGTGAAGCCCTTTGTCAGTCTGAGCCTTTACTGAGAATATCGGAATAGTGGACCATTTGTGAAATTAAGTTAAAGAAAACACAAGTATTTATCCACGCTTTTCTTACATGAACTAGATTTGTATAAGTATATAAATATATTGTTTGCTTACCAACGTACAGTGATAACCAACGCATAGTTGAAACCTTCTGAAACCAAAAACATGAGAGACAACAAAGAAAGGAGAAGCAAAAGAGCAGCAGATTCTCATTTCATGAAAAAAAAACAAATAATGCATCCTTTAATTCTTTGTATTAATTACACTATGAATCGAAATTTAGGTTTTTGCTTTGGGGGTGGACGATTCCTGCGTCAAATGATCACACTAGGTGAGTATAGTTAAACCCAAAAAATTTAGACCGCTGTGTAGCTACACTTTCTCATATGAGCGTGGCAAGTTTGAATTTTTTTATACGATACTGTTGGACATAAATTTAAAAATCAAGTATAAATATTGAATTGAGCTAATTCTTGTGGTATCATGTCTTCAGTCAAATTTGACAGGAATATTTTCGTAGAATATTCAAATGCTCTATTTCAAAGTTTAAAGGACCCTTCTCGTTCTTTCGCCAAAAAGTACCAAAAAATTACACTAAAATGGACAGTTACGGAACCAGAAAGTTCCATGAATTGTTTCCCCATTAAATTTCATTATGGGTCGTCATAGACAAAAACTCTCTTTCCTTTTTGTGCTTTTTTGAAACAAGGTCAAGAAAACTGCACCAAAATAACCGGCAAAATATCCAAAAGTTCTGCCAATTTATTGTGGAATAGATTTTACTAGAGGATTTCGCAGACGAGAATCGTTCACCTTGAATTTGAATATGTCCTTTTTTTAAAATTTGAATCATGCAATCTTAGAATTTAAATTATGCAATTCCAAGTTTAATATGAAGTGGTGGGTGGCATCAATATTTTTTTCTTTTCGAACGAGATGTTTGTTTAAGATGTTCCACAATTCAAAAATTTAATTTTTTCAAAATACATCAATTCTGCCATATTTTACCAAGGGGTTTATGGTATTTTTGTTTTTACTTTTGGTGGAATTTTATGGCATTTTTTGAAAAGGGACTAAAGGACATGTAAACAATAAAGACAAACTTCTTGCGCAATATATACATATTTGTCTGACAATTTGGTTGTGTTCAAAATAAACCATTTCAGACCGCAAGCTACAATTAATTTACTCAAAGAAACTTTTGATGAACAAACCGTTTCAAGTAATGGTCCTGTAATTGGCTATGAAGATCGTGTGATTTACACCCATTGAATCATTTTCTTTGCCATTATCTAGAAACCCATTTTCAATAAAACCATGATTTCTGAAAAAGCTGTCACGCCAGTTAAAAATCTGTATATTGTTAAGGAAAATGTTCTTAATTTTTAGCTAAGCTAACATTTGAATCATAACAGTCATCTGTTGTATACATGTTAATTAAATGTAATAATGTGTTAAGCTAACAGAGGAATGTCGACATAACGTTTGTGGTGTGATTGTACTAACAGTTTGTCAGATTAGTGAAGCTTAATGATAATGAAAAGAGGACAAGCAAAAACATATATACTACGATGTTGCATAATGTAAAATTTTTGATCCCAAATGGCCACTTCATGTAGATGGAGTTAGGGTAAGATCAAAAACGATGTACTAAAGTAGACAATTAAAATTTCTCTTCACTCAAATGCCAACAAACAAGACGAGTGAAGCCTTAATCATTCTCTTCTCTCTCTCTCTCTTACTCTCTTCATTGAATATTTCAATACACGATTCCAAACATTCCATCCATGTTGAAGTAAAATTACATAAACTATGCAAAAAGTATGAAATAATCAAGATATAACGCAAGAGTGAAATGCGTTTGAATGAATTGTTACCACTTTTTGATTCTCTTTACTAAGGTTGCCAAATTGCGCACATCTTCTAGTCGTCTACTTCTTGATCGTCTTTGATAAGATGGGGAATTAACTGTGTGTTAACATCGACAAGCTGAAATAGCGACAAAGAGTTGCCACACCGCAGCAATCGAAAAACAAAAATTTCATTATAAAACACATATTCTGTTAACATCGGCAAGTCTCTTTTGGTTGTGTAACTGCGTGAGTTTACTTTATTCTTCAGTATTTGTTAACGTGTCCTTTTTACTTTCCAAAATAGCTTTTAATTTTTTGCGTAATTAAAAGGTAGACACCATATAATTAACATATTGTCAAATTTTGAACATAAATTCACCGTCTACTCTCATAATTTTCTTCTTGCAACATCTTGGTATATATGTCATTGCGATAATGGCTGTAAGTTGCAACACTACATTTAATGATTTCGTTAAGAGGGATTGATGAATTCGGTAAGAAACGTTCTGGTAGAATCGAGATATAGATGGCGCTAGTATACGAGCTACTTCAGGAAATAACTGAATTCTGGTGCCTAGAGTCAGTTGCAAAACTACATTTAATGATCGCGTTACGGAGGATTGATGAATTTGCTAACAAATATTATGGAAGAATCGAGATATAGATGGCGCTACTATACGAGCTGGTTCGAGAACTAGCTGGATTCTGTTGTCTATAGTTGAGGTTGGTATAAATAGACAACTAAGCGGCGCATTTCGAGTCAATCTGAAGGCGCACATCTGCACATCGTCAAGTAGTAGTAAAGTGGTGAATATGCAGTAATTATGAATGGAACTTGGTGTATATACAGAGAAAGACTGTCGGTTAATTATGGTTGTTCATTAGCGAAAAATAAACCCATAGACTAACATCTTAGAGATAATTCAGCTTGCTATATTTGTGTTTTGACTGAAGAGATGATTTGTGTTGCTTAGGTTTGATAAACACAGCCTAAACTGTTACTGTGAATGTGCAATAAAAGAACATCGTGAATGTACAAAACATTAAATGAAGAATTTCGTTCGATGTTCGCACATTTTATTGAATTCAAACAGCTGACAGGAAAATAATGGTTTCCCATTACATCCCATGAAGGGATTGGGTAGAGCTTCTCACAACTGCTGTGTGCTTTCTCGTAGTATACTCCCTGATAGGGATCTACAGTTTTACAGCGATTCCGACTGGTATTTTGAGAAGCTTTCTCATGGCTAAATACTAGATAGTGTCGTTGTCACCACTAAAGTGGCAGCTTTTGGTTTTACTAGTTTTTTACATATTTGTGAGGTTTTTCAAATAGCTGAATATTTTCAATTGGATCAGTTGGTCATCTAGAGTCAGTAGGTCAAATCGGCTCATATTTTAACCCGGTAAGAGCCAGCAATATCGGCGGCGTCGTGAGCTTCAAAAAAATGTTGTTGAGGGCGACGCGTCGGAATATTTTCGATCGGCTTCCGTCTGTCAAACAGTTGATTTTTTGTGTATGATATTATTATGGTTGCATTTTTTGATACTTAGCAGTGTTGCACCAAATTGTACACAAGTTTAACCCACAGATTGCACCGTACGATTTTTTTTTAAATTGCTCAGGAAGCTTATATAGGCCATAGAAGTTACTCTGCAAAATTTCAGATTTGTAAATATCACCATATCTGAGATCTGAATTGGGTATTTAACTACCCAATCGGCTAATCCGGGTTCTTAGAGCAAATAAAAACTGCATATATGGCAACATTCTTTTGTCATAATGAACAGCTGACGTCAGCTTCCTTACGAAGTGAAAGCAAAACAAAATGGGCTACAATAACCCTTTCTGTCAAACCAAAATACTTTCAGAAGAATTTCATTTTAATCATGTTCAAACAAAAAAAAATTATGACTGTTGAGGAACTGCAAGCAGAAGTGGATAGTTGGAGCAATGAAGAAAATGATGGTCAATATGCTCAATAAATATTGTTATAACGCCGCCTGAAGAAGCTGATGTCATAAGCGACGCAGAAGATTTGGACGATGACGTACAAATTCTCAATTTTGCAAATGAGTTTCCTCGCGAAATAGCAGGCAACTTTGAAGTGGAGTATAGTTTCAATGACGACAATGCTAATTTGGAAGAATACGTTGAAAAAGACGAAGCCATCAGCTTCCAACCACCTTCATTCAAACCAGCTTGCAACAATCGCGAATGCCAGAAATCGAAATGGAGCCACCGCGGAAATTACAATTTTGAACACCAACCTTTCGATAACACTGCAAATTCACACAAAACCCTATACGAAAAGATTGGTAAATATTTTCAAATATTTAGTGATGAGTGTGGATATTTAATTTATTAATTTAAAGGATTTATTCATTTAAAGGATTATTTATTAATTTAAAAAATTAAAATTCAGTGTTTACAGATTACAATAGTGTGAATAATCTTTTGAGTAAGCGTGCACTGAAAGAAAAAACATCATCAAATTTATGAATGAACATTTTCGCATTTTCCAACCTACGACACATTTCATTGAATTGGTGGAGAAGATTTCATAAATAGTTTATGCTGATTCAACGACAACGTTACATCAAGTTGATGTACATTTTTCATCAATTTACTGCGCATTTTTCGTCAATTACACGTAGGGTTGTCATCAATTTGATGTAAGTTCGTCATCAATTTGATGTGAATGATCATCATTTTGATGTAAATTGTTTGTTAATCTTGTTCTTAATCAAATTCTTTGGACTACTTTTCATTGTAACAAAATCCACAAGAACAAGGTATAAGACCACATAGAAAATGCTCATAGCGTGGATAATGTTTTCTGTCCACTGCACTATTTTCTATTATGTATTTATTTTTAATTTTCTACTAGTTTTTTTCTTTTTCTCTTTATTTTTTCAAAATTACATCCATATTTTGAATCGACTCTACTAATTATTTCTAAATTCAAATGATGAAGATTAATGTAAAAAAGATCATTAATTCAATGAAGCTGTAAAAGGTAAAGAAACGCGCAATCTTCAAATTGAAGTACCTTTTCAATGAGTTGGTGAAAATTGCCATCAATTCAATTAAGAACAAGTGACGAATATTTATCATCGATTTTATGTAAAGATTATCTTTCAGTGTGGGTTAATGGAGTTAACCTTTGAAATGCGACCATCTTCGTCGGTGTAAATGCCGTATAACACTATGTTACCTTTCGATATTAATCGTGGCGCTATATTCGTCACTGTGCACTGTCGGACTGATATTGTCTAGAAAAACGTCATAATTCGTTATGATATGCTGGATGATATATTTAGAAACATAAACTTTCAGACAGCTTGAAAATACTATTACTACACTAATTTCCATATTTCTCCCACTGTGTTGTTCGAATAGACTCTACTATTACCTACATTCTTGCCGCAGCTTTAAATGGAATAGCACAAAAGCAAAATGACAGATAAGATTACACACAGCCTTTCGGTTGCTTGTGTGCCACTACTATATAAAGTTAATCTGAATTGACACCATCGAGGGAATGGCCGTACCAGGAAATGGAAATGGTTGGTTGAATGACTGACGAAGTATTCCCAACATTTCTTGGGAAATGCTAATAACAACGACAACCACCCACACCTTGAAGGAAATGAAATGAAATTCAATTCGTACTCACCTGAATTCCCCGTTAACACAATTGATATTACAAACAGCATTGTCACCATAATCGACGTCCAACGGTCATGGCCCGAATATTGGCTGTGATGTTGTTGCCGCAGTCGTTGACGCTGGTGTTGGATCTGGTAACCTGATGACGTTCTGTAACGCCGCCGTATCGTCCAACTTGTTCGTATCCGTTTATCCGTTCTTAAGAGCGACTCTACGGGAGATTGAGGCTTTTTTGAATGAAATGCTTCCATAATATTCCAGGGGAAAAAGCCACCAAGTTGTTGGTTGGTTGAATTCTCTTACGACCTTGGTGGGGTAGCTTAAGAATATTCTAACGCCCAGTGATGGACCTGTAGTAGTAGCTTATTTGCTGTGGGTGGTAACGCTGGCAGTGGGAATCATATAACATCTCAATGGTGTGATGATTTGTAGCACATGAAAATGTTGCTGCTGATGCCAGTGTTGTTGGTGACGGTTGGCAAACATGTTGCCGGCACTGGTGCTTGGTGTTTAGATGACACCGACGAGATGTTATTGAGGTTGCTGCTGATGTTATATGTTGTCCCCGTGTTTCGCCCCGTAGCTTTGTATTAATTTTAATATTCCTTTGAGGTTTTCGTTTTTGTTGTCCTTTTTTATCGTGTTTGTTTGTATTGATTTTTATTTGATTACTTTTAGCTATCCATTACTTTATTGATTGTCCTTGTAACCTGAAAATATTTCAAAAGACAAAATGATCAACAAAAAATATTAACAGAAAGTGGGTGAGACAGAGAGTGAGAAAATTTACATCAATGATGAATTTCAAATTAGTTATTCATTCGTTATGCAAATGTCGCTTCATGAGCAGCCACACAGATTGAGGCTCATTTTATGGAAATCTCTTCCAAGGGAATATACACTTTTTCGTTTTCTTTTTTTTATGAACTTTTGTGTTTTCATCCATTACCCCAGTGGCTGTGCCATGGTAGGGTGCATTGGTAATTTGTCATAAAACTAGGTGCGTAATATTGTGAAAGAGGGGGGCGGGGGGGAAATGAAAATAGGTTACGTTAAGCCTTTGGTTAATATTTAAGAATGAATTTAAAAATGGCGGAGATTAATCAGGCTTCACGCGGGTAAGACAGAAAGTTGATTTAATATTAAATAAATTTTATTGAGGAATCTTGTTTTGGGATAACAACTAAATTTGAATTTGAGAGAGCTACTAAATATTTAGTCTCAAAAATATTTAGTCTCAAAAATTATGCAAAAATTGTGTGCCAAAACAGTTCGAAAGTAGCCGAAACCTTAGTATGAAAGAAGTCCTTGCATATGTCTTTTTTTGTCGTAGTACAAAAGTCGTTTGTTTCATATTCTTAAGAAACTTCCTATTGAAATTTAATCAGTAATTGCACATAAAAAAACATTTTTTTTTTTGAAAATCGAAATAGTCTGCTTCACATTTTTGAAAAATAACATGTTGAGTTATTTAATTCTAAACGTAAATAAGTCACAGTTTACCGAATTGACGCCCAATGTCGTTCGTGAACCTTTCATTTAAGATTTGTATTGTAATATTGTTTTATATTACACAGTGCTACACGAAAAAATATAACCATATACGGACACCACTACGTTATAAAAGACCAAAAAAAGACCCGTGTGTCCCAGTTTTTCCCAAAGTCATGCACTTTTTTTATGGGCCCCCAAAGATTTGGGGCCTCGGTATCATTTTTGCAAAAAAGTGATCAATTTTTCAGGCTCATATCTTGCAAACCGTTCGGAATTTTGATTTACTCTCTGAGGGATAAAGACGTCGTAAATACCAAAATTTGTGAACAGATAAAATTAAAAAAAAACTTCATCTCCAAGGTCTTTTTTTATGGAGCCCCAAAGATTTGGAGCGTCGGTGTCATTCTTGCAAAAAAGTGATCATTTTATCAGGCTCATATCTTGCAAATAGTTTGGAATTTTGATTTCTTCTCTGAGGGAAAGTTGTAGCCCTTGTCATAAAGAACCAAAATTGTGAACATATAAAATCAAAAAAACTTCATCTTCAAGGTCTTTTTTATGGGGCCCCAAATATTTGGGGCCTCGGTGTCATTCTTGCAAAAAAGTGATCATTTTATTAGGCTCATATCTTCCAAATAGTTTGGAATTTTGATTGGCTCTCTGAAGGAATGTTGTAGCTCTTGTCATAAGGAATAAAAATTATAAAATCAAAATAACTTTATCTTCAAGGTCAAAATCGCAAAAAAAAAAAATTTAAAACATTCGATTTTTTTACCTTTTTCCCCCTGTTCAGGTCCATAGGTAGCAAAACCGTTCAAAATTCAAGGAAACAATCATCTACAGAAATGTACCTAAGATCTAAATGTAGAAAGAGCCATTTTAAATCTATTAATTGTTTGTATTACTTATTTATAATTGTGAATTTTTATTGATAAAATTAATTATAATAAATAATATATATATATTGAAATCGAAGAATAACTCGCTTCTAAATATTAATATATTTGGGAGGAAACTCGCATATGTTTCCACGTAAGTATATGTAGTTTGGGGGAAACTCGCGAATGCTTCCACGCAAGTGGACGCATATGTTTCCACGTAAAAGCAAACATGTTTGTCAGTAAACATGATACTGTTTGCATTTAAATACAAGTAAATTTGGGACTTGCAAACGTATGAATGTTTGAAGTGTGTTCTAAATATATACATGGTGCCTGCAGATTATTTTTAGAAGAATATGTTAGAGAGGCCGCTATTTTTCAGCGTGTATATGTATCAACGTGCTTTACAGGCAGCAATTTTAATTCAAGTCCAAAGCTACATCCTGTAACTCAGGCTGAAGTTAATGATTAGGTGACAGATTTGGAACTCGCAAAACACAAATAAGTGATATTTTCATCTCGTAAGTAACAAACAAAAACTTCCGGGTGTTAATGTATCATTCTACAGAGATCTTGATACAGCTTATAAAAAATTGTATACAACTTCAGATAACATACACGCTGAAAAACACCCACTTCAACCGTTTAGAGTAACTTCTCCACTCATATCACGGGCTGACAGGTCAGAAGGGGACGCCTATTAAGTTATAACAGGTATGTAGATTTATACACTGATGGCTGCACACTAGATGATAAAGTAGGGTTTGAAGTCTACTCTAAAGAGCTGGTCCCGACTTTGCTCAAAATCTATCATAATGTTGTAGTTACTTTCAGGCTGAGGTCATTCCAATCATGACAAAGTTGCTGTTTGGCTGGGAGCAAACGCCATCACCTTCTGGGATATCAACAACTACTCTGACAGTCAGCCTGCTAGAAATATCTGCAATCTGTATTCCTGACTTGAAGAACTTCCCACAACTGTCGCGCGTCTCTAAATGAAATGACCTAGGAGTGCAGTATTCACCTCATAAGGGTGTCGGGGCACAGGAGCATTCGAAGCAACCATAGATTGGATGAGCTGGCAAGAATAGGAACTACCTTGCCTATTTCACTGCACGCTGAAAAATAACGGCCCCAGCAACATATTACAGGAACCATGTACATGTTTGGAAGCACTGTTTTCTTGAATTGAAAATCTGCTGCTTTTTGTTTATCCATTATCCTATCACGTTTTTCTTTTCTGCAATTTTTAACAAACAAAACCACATTTGGGTCATGAAATCATATATTATAACCCATTAATCATTGTATCCCAAACATGTTATATTGAATAGCAAACACAATGTGTTTTGACTCAAGTATACTATTGTTGTGACAAGCTACAAACACCTTATATTTGCATCCAAACAACTAAAAGCCTCAAAATATTGCTGCTTTTTATGTCTCTGGGTCAGTTGCTCTGGGGATGAGCAATGGCCTAAAAGAGAACACGTTAGAGTGGGTGAAAACAATATTAAGTATACTCCTCTCGTCATGAAAGAAAACATTATCCTGGAGCATGTGAGTATGCCCTTTTCTACATGCAAGCTCATGCTTAAAACTAAAGCTCTCAGACATGCGAATGTCAGATGGTCGCGTGGCGCAAAAAGTGTGGCTAAGATATGACCTAAATCCTAAGCTTAACCTGATATCTATTCCTCGACAAGATATCTCTATACCAGGTAGCTGTGATCACTGATCAAAACACGCATCTAGACTTGAAATCTAAGCTCATTATTACTCCAGAAGCTTTGGCGATGAAGAGTAAGAGGAGAATGTCGAATATCTCATATGCTACTGCCCGGCCTTTTGTATGAGTAAGAAAGATGGAATATAACTCTCATATATGGTCAGGTGCTCCTAGGACATCTTTGGTGCTTCTCGACCATGCCCAGAGAAGAGCCACGGTGTTGATAGATGACAGTAGGGTATCCAACTATATTGTCTCCCTTGAGCATCGTCGAAATGTGGGTTGCGTGTCGCTGTTCTATCGATATTTCCACGGTATGTGTTCCTCCGACATCCGTCAACTTATGTCAGACATTAGGATATTTAGCCGAAGTATGCGGTTTTCCAGGAACTCTCATCCGTTTTTTATCGAGTGGCCGGTTGACCGCACTACACACTATAGAGAAAATTCGTTCTTCAGCCGTACAGTCCGTATTTGGAATAAACTTCCAGTTAGTGTCTTTCCCACCAATTGTGACATACAAAGATTCAAGGCAAATGTCAACAGACATTACTCCCTCTTCCATCCTCCACTACCTTAATTTTCTTTCGCCAACTTAATGCACTGCATTTATAGGGTGCATCCCCTGAGTGTTGGCTTGAAAAAAAGAGAAAATATCTAAGATCCTTCTTCATGTTGGATTTAACAGACATTACGAAAGTTAAGCTGAATGATCTTAGGACCTTTCTGCGAAATACTAATTGGTAGGCCAAGGACCAATGTAAGTCTTTTCTTCAGCCACATCCTGGGATATCCGGTTTGCACGCCCCGTAAACATACCGGGTCATCTTGCAGTATCAGCGATGGGAAGAGAATATGACGTCCCGTGGTATTACAACGGTCCTCATTGAACCAAGTGTGTCAATTGGGTACACCCGCTTTTTTCTAACCTAACTTAAATAAGTGTATTCCATAATCGCGAATACATAAAATTCGTTGTTCAGGGTAAAAACATGTTCAGTTCCTTTATATAAATAATACCACAGATTTCAATAAAAATTATTAAATTTAAAGAATCACATTTTATAGCGTTTCTAGTAAACAGTATCGAGTTTATTAAATCCTTTTCTTAAGATTTCCTAGTTTCGAATATAAACTCTCTCTCTCTCTTTCAATATAATTAAGATGAATAAGGATTTAAATAAGAAATTCCCTATGCATCTACATAGGTATTTGTTTTTCCATAAAATTTTTAGTTAAATTAACAAAATTAATTCTTGGCAAAAAGTTTTGTCTTAAGCAAATGTTTTCACACACAAAAAGAAACTCAACATTTTTGTCTTAAATTGTAATGGAATTTTCTTCAGTACATCAATGGAATTCAATGTACCAAAAACCGCATTCTTGGAATTTAAAAAATATTTTTATATTTTTCTTCAAAGTTTTACGAATTTCAGACAGAAATTCCTTTAGTCTATTGCATTTTTCCCTTTTGTCGTCCAATCGTCTCATCTTGTCATTGTGGTTATGGTCAGTATATTTCTCTCTCTCTCTGTCGGTCTCTTTTGAATGTAGTTATTTGTTAAAACACGGAGGAAGACAACCAGTAAATTAAGTTAAAAGTTTTCATTTTGGCTTTTGTGTTTGTACACAAAGAATTTTCTTCTTTTTTTTTTGATGGAAAAATTTATTCTCTTTTAATTTAGACTTGCAAACAAATAATTATCTCTCTTTTGGCTGCAATTATGCTGTTTTTGTTGGCTGGCAAAAAAAAAAACACCCTCAACCACAACCATCGACCACTGGCATTTGTAAGCCTTTCACTTGTTTAGACATAAACGAAAACTAGAAAATTAGGTCATTTTTGTGTTCAATTACCATTAATTGCTACACAATACGACAATATGATAATAAAAACGTTTTCATCTTTTACGCTGTTTGGCTGTTCAGGACCTCGTCATCCTTTGCTTGTTCTAATGTTAACTGCCCTTGAAGAGATAACAAAGTTAGGCAACTGAAAGGGAATTTGAAAATGTTACTTAAGTATGGAATTTTGGTTGTTTTTTTGTTTCTTCTTCTATTTCCGTTGTGTTGTCTTTCGACCGATGGAGATAAACAATTTCGTGTTACTCCCTAGTAGTTGTAATTGTATGTGACAGGACTCGTACACATACACAGCCCCAAACACATATACACACAAAAACACATACATATTAGTAATATAATGAAGTGAATGCTGGGTATCCTGACACACTGACACTAGCTTGGTTAAGGATAATGACAGGACACAGGAAACAACAACAATAATGCCACCATCAACGGGTCTACTACTACTACTCGTACTACTACGAATGATTATTATGCAAACACTCCCGTTGTTGACTGCTGTCAGCCTCCATTGTTTGTTGGCGTCCACAACAATGGCTGTGCCCTAGTGTTTTTAATGCTGTCATTGAAGTCATCAGGCCTCATGAAGGAGACCCAAATAGAGGAGATACGAAATACATGTACCCGTTAACAGCGAACAGTGGGAGAAATGTTAAATATTTGAAAATAATACGAAAATTTCTCAATACAAGGTCAATTTTACTTTTTTATGCAAACACCATTTCAGCCTAACATCAAAATCGCAACATTTTCAGGTCAAAACCATACAATTTAGAACAGCTTACAACTGCTAATGCTAAACTATTTGCCAGGGCTCGTATTTCGTGGGTATTGGGTTATCCTGGATTACCCTGGGTAACCCATTATTATTGTCGTGGGGAATGGGTAGCGATCATTTACCCATTACCCTCAGAGAAATGAAAAAAATAATGGATAGTTACCGACGACGATGGGGAATTACCCATCATGATTACCCAATATCATTTGTATAATGAGAAAAATAAATGGTAGTTACCCACGACAATGAGCAGTTATTCATCACGATTACCAATTACCCTCAGGGTAATAGGGAAAATAATGGATAGTTACTCACGACGAGTGGAAATTACACCTCATGATTACTCATTACCCTCTGGGTAATAGGGAAAATAATGGGTAGTTACCCACGAAAACGGGGAATTGTTCATTAAGAATACCCATTACCCACAGGGTAATGGGTAGCTACCCACGGCAATGGGGAATTACCCATCACGGTCAATCATTCAGGTAAAATCTTTTGAAACTCTTAAAAACCACCGCAAGATTATTAAAATGTAACGCAGAAAAACTAATTGAAATTTACCATTATATGTGCCCTATAAATCAGCCGGACCTGACGGGATAATTCGTACGCAACTACAGGAGGCACTACACCTATCTCGTAGTTGGTTGGAGGCCATCTTTAGGGGCTGCCTTATGGTGAGAGTCATTCCTAGCATTTGGAAGGAAACCAAAGTGGTTTTCGTCCCGAAAGCAAGCAAATGCTCTCATGTCAAACCAAAGAACTTTAGGCCAATCAGTCTATCATCCTTTGTTCTTAAGACATTTGAAAGGTTACTGGACATTCACGTTCGAAGTAATCTTCCACAGAATCTACTATCGAGTTCTCAGAATGCCTATATCAAGAGCAGGTCAACTGAGACGACTCTCCACTCTATAGTCAGCATAATAGAAAACTCTCTTGAGAATAAGGTCTTCGCTCTGGGGACCTTCCTGGACATCGAGGGAGCCTGCAATAACATTACAGTCGTTACAGAATCTAGGAGTCGACAGCTTAGTGACACCCTTAATTGGGAAGCTTCTGGTGGATAGATCCGTCAAAGTTGAATGGGGTGGTGTTACAATTGCTAGGAACGTTAACAGGGGGACACCGCAGGGGGGAGTTCTGTCTCCACTATTATGGTTAACTTCTGTCAATGAACTGCTTCTCGAATTGGACAGTGCCGAATGCCAGGTCTTTGCCTAATGCCAATGATATTGCTATCATCTGTACGGGTAGAAACCTCAATTTACTTAGCATTCGTACAACCAGCCTACTTAGTCTGATTTCGAACTGGACCGCTAACAACGGTCTATCACTTAACCCACTTAAACCCGAGCTTATCTTGTTCTCTCGGAAATATAAAATACCCGCATTTGAACTGCCATCAGTTAAAGGGGTGCAATTACAGTTGACGGAAAAGGTCAAGTATCTGGGAATAATTCTCGAGAGAAAACTGTCTTGGAAACCGAATGTGGAGGAGAGGGTGAAAAAGGCGTCTGTTGCTCTTTACAGCTGCTGTAAAGGGGCGACAGGAAAGTGCTGGGGACTGTCTCCTAAGATCACCATCTGGATTTATACCGCAGTAGTCATATCAATACTTCTCCATGGCATCGTAGTTTGGTGGAGGTCCCTTCAAAAGAAGTATATTCTGAATTCCATGATGAAAATTCAAAGATCAGCACTGATTAGCGTTATTGGGGCAATGGCCACCACGACGACATCTGTAGTCCTGATATCATGGCCGAATCGACAGCCGCTACATCCCTGGTGAAAATCAGACATTGCGGCGTCATGATATCGGTGCATTCCGGAAACGCTGAATTACTATACCGGATCAACTCTATTCCCGTAAAAACGGACTACTGTATCCCCTACCTTCTACCAGCGCCAAATCTAAGGACTTCTATTCCGAACAGGAATACCTGGGCAAAGTCACTGGAAGGGGATACCAGTAGTATCAGAATTTTCATGGATGGATCAAAGTTGGACGAGCAAGTAGGCTATGGGGTCCATTCACCGAACCTAAATATAAATATCTCCTTCAAGCTGCCTGATCACTGTAGTGAATTTCAGGCGGAAGTTACCGCCATACTGCTGAACTACTGAAAAGTAGTGTCACAACCCTCCGGAGAATTTGTATCTACACAGACAGCCAGACTGCCATAAAATGCATGGAAGCCATGTTTGCTACGTCGCTGGCGGTGAAATAATGCCACTCATCACTTAGGGTGATGGCAGAGTATTTTGACATCAGGCTCAGGCTACGTACCGGGACACAGCAACATTCCAAGCAATTGCGTAGCGGATACGTTATGTAGACAGGGTACTACGGCACAGGTTCTTCCGGCAAAAGAAGGTGTTAGTATGTCAATCTCTACCTGCCGTTTGCAGATCAGGCAGTGGGCCGATAATATGTTCAAGGACAAGTGTAGACTTACTTCAACTTGCAAACAACCCAGGGTCCTCTGGCCACAGGTGGACAGGAAGAGGACTAGGCAACTACTTAACTTGCCGAGAGGCAGGTTATCCACAATGATAGGAACACTTACGGGACATTGTTTTGTAGGAAAACATACCCTAAGATTGAGCCATAGAAACTCCAGTCTCTGTAAATGCTGCATGAAAGAGAACGAGGAAACGACGAAACTTCTTGTGTTGGATTGCCCTGCTCTGGCAGGGCTGAGAGTAGGATATTCGGATTTAGTTAGCACCGTAGCCCTACAGGATATTTCTGTAGGTCTTATAGACAAATTCATTGAAAGGGAAAATTGGCTAGACGACTAGTCAATAGTTGCTATAGAGGAAACTGCAGGCATCACAATGGTCTTCTTTAGCCTAAGTGTGCTAGACAGCGTGCTGTCTTGCAGCCTTTTCAACCAACCAACCAACGCTGAAAAACTAATTGAAATTTATCATTTTATGTGTAAATTGATAATTTCCTTAAGACTTATAAAAATCTCCCACTGTGTCAATGGATAAGTCCCAACAATTTCAGTGAATGGAATAAAAACAAAAGAGTGTTGTCGTGTTTTATCTCTTTTCAGTTTCGGCTCGGATATTCCCAAACAATACAGAGAAGGAGGACACAACTCAACCTTGACGTCATTAAAATTATGATCATAGTGTAAATACTCACAGCAATAACTATATACAAATAGATACTACTATATACTTGTATTATAAGTAATGCATAATACATTATTGTATGTGTGTAATGATATACTAACACTTTCATATTGTCTGCATGTGTATAAAAGAGTTAAAAAGAGTCCACCGTGTTACATACAGTAAGTTTCAAATGTATAGTTTCATAGGGAATTGTGATTTCTCTATGACCGAATCAACTAACTAAAAAAGGATAAGGGCAGTTTTTAACAGAGAAAATGAACACCAGATTTTGGTTACGAAAAACAGTCTTGAAAACGATTAAGTTCATTGGCCAACTGAAGATTATAATAAGAAATGAACTAAAATATACAACTATGAATTCGAAAACCAAAATGGTTTCTCATTACATCCCATGCAGGGATTGGGGCGAGCATCTCAAACCCAGTGAACTGTGCCCTTTTTAAACTCACTGATTTGGATCTACAGTTTTAATGCGGTTCCGTACGGTATTTTGAGAAGATTTTTCTATGAATTATATTTAATTAACAAAATCTACGATTATTGAATGGGCTATAAGGTTTATTAGAACTCTCTTAAAAAAAACTCTGAATTACTCGAAACTTCGAACTCTGAAACGTTTGAATTACTCGATCCATCGCTCTATAATGCACAGAAACAAATTTGGCCATTATCACGTCCATTCGGTATTTTAAATTAATATCCTGTAAATATCACGATAGAATTCCCTGTAAAACTTGTGTTACACTATTAGAAAATTCTTTGGAAGCGTTAAATGTTGAATTTGCGTAGAGTACACGCAAAAAAATCGCAGTGTAAACATACAAACGATTTCTAGAAACAATTTTTATAGATCTGTTAGATTTTTGTCCTTTTTGATTTCCCACAAAAAAAATATGCGATCAGGGTTGCATTTGGAATATAACCAAGAAGAAGGAAAGTAAGAAACCCGGATTTTTGTTGTAAAAGAGGTTTTTTTTTGTTTACATAGAACTTACAAAAGGGTTAGCTGTCAAACGAACTGTCATACTGTGCTCACTATTTTAAATATCGGATCGGTATACTCGGGCAAATCATCATGAATAGAGTCGTGCTTGAACAATACTACCAAATTATCCAAATTAACTTTGAAAACCACTCATCGATTAGAACAACTTATAGACGAGTTCGGGGTATTTATGGCGGACATAGTCTTTCATCTGAGCAAGCCATCCATGGAACTCATACCACATACTCTCAAAATAATGCTATAACACCAACAAGTCGGAGGAATGAGCGCACTGAATAGAATATAGCCGCTGTAAAGGAAAGTGTAGAAGAAGGTCCAAATTTATCGATACGTCGTCGTTTGCAGGTGTTGGGGCTCTGTCCATCCACTATGCGGAAATTTTGTGCAAAGATCTTGGCCTATAGCCATATAAGATCCAGCTGGTGCAAGAATTAAAGCCACGAGACGATCATATGTGTCGTTCTTTCACCAATTGGTATCTACAGTAGTTGAAAACTGACCCGATGTGTTATCGCACAATTGTGTTCAGTAATGAGGCTCATTTTTGGTTTAACGGGTTTGTACGAAGGCGGATCAATAAGTCCGTGACTTTTTGAATGAAACAGTTATTTTTTTTGCAAAAAAAATAATTTTTCAACATAATCTCCTTTTAGCTCAATACATTCAGTCCAACGTATCTCCGATTTTTGTATCCCTTCCAAAAAAAATAGGATTTTTCGAGGTCCATAAAACAGGCATTTGTTTGATTAATAATTTCATCGTTGGAGCTAAATCTCTTTCCACCGTGCCATTTCTTTAGGTTTGGAAATAGGAAATAGTCACTGGGGGCTAAATCCGGAGAATATAGGGGAGGGGTTACCAATTCGTATCCCAATTCATGGAATTTTCCCATTGAGACAACACTCGTGTGCACCCGTGCATTATCTTGATGAAAATGAACTTTTTTCTTGGCCATATGCGGGCGTTTTTTTCAAATCCTCGTTAAATCGGTCCAATAAGTTGCCATAATATTCGCCGTTTATTGTTTTTCCCTTTTGAAGGTAATCGATGTGGGTTATCCCGCGTGCATCCCAAAAAACTGTTGCCATCACCTTATTGGCTGACAAACTTACCTTGGCCTTCTTCGGAGCCGGTTCACCCGGAGAAACCCATTGTTTAGACTGCTGTTTGGTATCCGGAGTATTGTAATAGATCCATGTTTCATCCACAGTTACAAAACTCCTTCGAATTGCGGTTAAACAACTCCAAACAATCCTTTGAAGTTGTCACACGATTACGTTTATGGTCAATTGAGGGCAAACGCGGCACCCATCTTGCAGACAGCTTTCTTATACCCAACTCATCATTTAAAATCGAAACCACACTGCCATATGAAATGCCTATACCATCAACAATCTCACGCACTTTTACGCTTCGATCGACCAACACCATATCGTGGATTTTTTTCGACATTTTCGGGTGTATTGACCTCAATTGGCCGTCCAGAACGTGCAGCGTCATTTGTACTTGTGCGACCACAACGAAAGTCAGCATACCACTTTTTTACCATTAAAATCGATGGTGCAGAGTCGCCATGGTATTTATCAAGCTTTTCCTTGGTTTGATTGTCGGTTTTTTTCGCAAAAAAATAATGTTTAATGAGCACTCGAAATTCACTTTTTTCCATTTTTTAAAAAAATACACGAGGTTGTATGTTATGAACAGCTGTTAAACGCAAAGTAAATGACGGTACTTGCTCAAAATTTGACAGTAGTCGGTGGTACTTGATGGGAGCAGTGTTGCATTTCATATAACTTCGAGGGAAGTTCGAAAAGTCACGGACTTATTGATGCGCCCTCGTAATAAACAAAATTACCGCATATGGACTGAAACCAATCCACAACAGACCCTATAGACTACATTTCATCCAAAAAATTGCACTGTTTGGTGTCGGTTACACGCTGTCGGCATCATCACACCCTATTTTTTCAAAAATGAAACCTGAGCTCGCGTTACGGTCAGTGGAGATCGTTATCGCACCCTGATCAATGATTTTTGTTTGAAAATATGGATGACATTGATCGGGCCAGGGAATTGATTTATCAAGATGACGCTACGTGTCATACGGCGACCGCAACCATCAATTTATTGAAATCAAAATTTGGCAATAGCTTGATTTCGAGGAGTGAACCTGTCAATTGGCCTCCTAGCTCGTGCGGTTTGACACCTTTCGATTCTTTCTTGTGGAGCTACGTGAAGTCACTGGTTTCAGCTGATAAACCCGAAACAATTGATGCCTTGGAGGCCACATTTGTTCGTATTATTCGTGACATTTCGGCATTTGCTCGAAAAACTGTCCCAAAATTGGTCGTTCAGAATGCGCTACGTCATGAACAGCCCGAAATAATTTTCAAATGTTAATACCATGTATTGATCTTTCGTAAAAAAATACTATGATTCAAATTTAATATTTTGTGATATTTTTTACAATTTCAATGCCTATTGGGCTTAAAAAAACTACCCTTTATAATGGGTCATAACTTCTATACGTATCCATCGATTTTCTTCACATATGATTAGGTTTCTTCGTTAAAATGCAAGCTATGATCGGGAACAAAATAAAATAGGTTTGTCAATTTGTTGTCTGGTTTTCCAGAGTTTTGTCTTAATACTTGTCTTAAAATTGATGTCATATTTAGGTGAATCAGAAGTTCCTGTCTCCAAATAGTGTGAAAATAGGCAAACTTATCTTAAAAGCTTAATTTTAAACAGAAAGCCTAATTTTAATTTGATTTTTTTAATTTTAAATAAAGCTTTTAAGCTAAATTTTAAACAAAACTTATCGATACAAAATTTTTTTTTTAACTTTTTATCTACTTTAATACACACAAACCAATTAAATTTTTTTACCAAACATACATTTTTTGTTCTTATGTAAACTAGTGTTATGGTGTCTTAAAATCCCCGAAACCGCAAGAAATCTATCTTAGATTTGATCCTTAATTTTACCTCTTTTCTCCACTTCTTTATTTCGTTCGACCTTTTCTTTACTTCGTACGACCTTTTCTTTATTTTTCCTCATTTATTTCTTTTCTGAAACTGCTTATGAGAAACTGAGTGTAAATATTCTTTGACAACAATAACATTTACAAAAAAGAAACAAAGTTAAGAAGAACAATTACGTTGACATTATCTTTCATTTAATAAGGACCATCCTAGTTCTTCTACATCGCTCACAGCAACAAATTGGCATTGACATGATACACTGACAAAGGACTTTTCTTTTGTATTATTTCTACTTAAAAGAAGATTTATATAATAATAATCTACTCCTTGTAACATCACAAGACGTTATTATGTTATGGAACAACATTTAGCTAGGCTATTGTTATATGTAAAGTTTGTAATATGACCTTTAATATTTAAAAGTCAACAACTCAAAAGAGCCTAAACAATACCAGTCCCCGACCCAAAAAAAACAAATATGTAAGTATGTTGTATTAAAATTAATGTCATTTTAATGAAAAATCTCATACCTCGAGAGTTTATTGTTTTTTTTTTCAAAAATAACTTGGGAATAATTTTTACATTCAAAATATGTAGCAACCAAACTCAGTTGGGAATTTGTAAAAGATGTTAAAGCCACCGGGTTTTCTTTAATCAAAAAGTTTAAGCCACACATGGGATTTGTCATGTTGTAAAATATGAACCATTCATATGTATTAGATGTTGTTACTTAAGCAACAAAGTTATTAAGACTTTTTGTGATTTTAAATGTCACATTTCATTGAACAGTATAACATAACAAAGGTCTCAATAAAGACATATGTTATTAACAGAGAAGAGTGGAAGTTTAGATGGGGTTATAAAGGGTTTTTCAACAGAGACGCTACAAAAGTAAATCGATAGGGACAGCAAACGACGCCATATTTTTTCCCGCTCTTTTGACATTTCTCTTCAGTAAGGTGGAAATGATATACGAGCCTCAACGAGCCGAAATTATTAAAATTCACTACCGAAATTTGGAGTCAGTGGCCTCAACTTTAAGAGCGCTACGTCCACTTTATGGTCGTCGTAATCGTCCTACCAGATCAACAATTGAGCGTCTAGTGGAAAAATTTGAATCCACAGGCAGAGTACAAAATGTTCCCGTGCCAGTGAGACAAGGAAGTGCCCGTAGTGTCGAGAATATTGCTGCCGCTGAGGCTTCAGTTCAAGAAAGCCCAAATGTGTCTCTCACACGTCGTTCTCAAGCGTTGGGAATCTCTGTGACGTCGTTGTGGCGAATTTTGCGAAAAGATCTCGGCCTACATCCTTATAAGATCCAATTGACGCAAGAACTGAAGCCGCTTGACCACCATAAGCGTCGTATGTTCGTGAATTGGGCTGAGCAACAACTTGAAAATGATTCGGATTTTCATCGGAAAATCATCTTCAGCGATGAGGCTCATTTCTGGCTGAATGGCTTCGTCAATAAGCAAAATATGCGTTATTGGTCAGACAGCAATCCACACGTTATCCATGAGTCATCATTGCATCCCGAAAAAATTACGGTTTGGTGCGGTTTATGGGCCGGCGGCGTCATTGCGACGTACTTCTTCCGTGATGATCAAGACCGGCGCATTACTGTGAATGCGAATCGCTACCGTTCAATGATAACCGAATATTTTTGGCCCCAATTGGATAATATGGACTTGGAGGACACGTGGTTCCAACAGGACGGAGCCACAAGCCACACAGCGAATGCCACAATCAATTTATTGGAAACCAAGTTTGGTGAACGTGTTATCTCACGAAATGGCCCAGTTGATTGGCCGCCTCGGTCGTGCGATTTGACGCAGTTAGATTATTTCCTGTTGGGCTACGTCAAGTCTATGATCTATGCCAACAAGCCAGCGACGATTGATGAACTTCGTACGAATATCGAACGTGAAATTTCAGCAGTATCGGTCGATTTATGCTTGAAAACCGTCGAAAATTGGGTTCAGCGTCTGGACTTCTGCAAGCGTGCCCGTGGTGGTCATGCAAAAGAAATCGAGTTCTATACATAATAGCATCGAACGTACTTTCACAGGAATAAAGAATTTCATTGGTATCTAAACCCGGTTTTGTTTTATTTAAAAAAAAAAATTGTTTTATTTCAAAAATTTTGTAGCGCTCTTATTGAAAATCCCTTTATATATTCTAAATATATTAGATGTCTTTATTATCCACCAGAACTTAAATTCAAATGTACTCCCCTTTTCTGTTGTACACTCACTTGGGACTCCATGGTCCTATGGTTCTTAGCATTAAAGTGCCATCCATATAAATACAGTTGAAGCCTTCTCGCGACTAACTTTACAAGCGAGAAAATGTAAATTGTTCACCACACGCTGAAAAAACGACCTCTGTAGCATATTCTCCCAAACATATTTTGCAGGAACCATGTATATGTTGGGAACACACTTGCAAGTCCCAAACTCAGAAGTATGTAAATGCAAATATTAGCATGTTTACTGACAAATATGTATGCCTTTACGTGGCAACATATGCATGCTTCATCCCAAACATCCATATACTTACGTGGAAGTATTCGTGTGATTCCCCCATGTGTTTACGTGGAAACATATGCGTATTTTCTCTTAAACATAATAATATTTAGAACCGAATTATTCTTTCTTTCTTTATTTATTATAATTAAAATAAATAATTAATACAAAGAATTCAAACATTTAAAATTACCCTTTATACACTCACTTGCTGAATGCATTACTTTTTTATGAAATGGAAATCTGCTGCTCTTTTGATTCTCCTTTCCTTGTTGTCTCCCACGTTCTTGTTTTCAGAAGGTTTCAACTATGCCCTGGTTATCACTATGCGTAGGTACACAAACAATACACTTATATACAAATCTAGTTTATGCAAGACAAGCGTGTATTAATTACTTGTGTTTTTTTATTATATTTCACAAATGGTCCTCCATTCCGAATTTTTCATTAGAGGCTCGGTCAGAGAAAGGGATTCACGTTGTTGCCCTCTCCAGTTTCTTTCCTCAAAATCGATTCACACTTTGGTAGCACACATAAATATATACGAAACATACACACAAACCAAAGCAACATCACAGACCATTTAACCGTCCTAGGATATGTTTATTCTTTTTCCACTAATCAAGCCCTTTTGATATCCTCTGTCCGATGAACCATTGACGACTGAATACATGAAATTAAAACGCAATACATCAGCTAAAATAATAAACACTGACTTCGTCTGCAATTTATACACACATTCAAGAATTTTTATGAATCTTTCACTGAGAGAGTAATGCAAAAATACAGATACACACTTACAAGCTATACACAATCGTTGCCACTCTTTTATTCTCTTGCTCTCGATAGAGCATAAACAGTGCAACAAACACATCTGTATTTGTATCACAAACACAGATATATTTGGATCGCAAACACATATGTTATAACATATTAATCATTGTGTCTCAAATATGTAATATTGAATAGCAAACACAATGAGTTTGGGCACAAGTTGCATCCAAACAACAAAAACTAAGAAACAAACATGTCGCGTACAACGTTATTCGCGAGAAGGCTTCAATTGTATAAACATAACGACTTTCATGTGGTCGCAAACCATAACAGCCTAACTCGAGTTAGGGAAAAATTGAAAATAAATTTGAGAAGTCATCGTGCTTAAATAAGCAACTCTTCTTTTTGTTAAGAAGTAAGTAAAAGAATTCGTTTCCTTGTTATCTGTAACAAAGTTATCACAAAAGTTCGACTCCTGATTTCCAGTAAAGATATTAAACTTTAAATTGCTCTCCCTGAAAAATTTTAGAATCGACTTAGGCTGTTATGACTTATGACCACAGATATATTCTCGAAGGATTCAATAAAATTGATTTGAAGAATCATATTAAATACTCTAAACTTATACCAGTGGAATATATTTCAATAAATGTTTTTGTCTTTCCGAACAATTATTCTACAAAAGGACATTCGAGAGTTAAGCGTATCCTTGCGCCTAACTCAAAGTCATTTTGCAATTAATTTAATTTCTATGTATGTGATTCGTAGAATAATTTTCGTAGAATTTTAAATCTTGTTTGATGTTTTGTTACGGGTAACTGATTTGCTTGTTTGGTTTAACTATGTATATTAGGGTACTGCAAGTAGGAACTACGTGCATGAATTTAATTTGTTAAATAACAAAAATCTATTTAAAATAATAAATATTAAGCAAATCTAATATATAAAATTTAATTTCGAAACAAATATCAGGTGTCTGCAAATTGTACACGCTGAAAATCTGTCGTTTTTTGTTATTTGGATGCAAATATAACGTTGTTGTAGCGTGTCGCCAATATAGTATGCTTGTGTCCAAACACATTGTTTTTATTATTCAATATTATATATTTGAAACACAATGATTGATATGTTATAATATATGTTGTTGTGACCCAAGTATAGCTATGTTTGTGAAAACTGCTGAAAACTCAAACGTGACAGACAACAAAGTAACAAAAAAGCAACAAATCTCCAATTCGTGAAAGCAATGTTTGCACGTTAGTACATGGATGTTCCAAACATATACATGGTTCCTGCATAATGTTAATGTTACTATACTTATATCATATAGTGATATGATATACCGATAATAAAAAGCAAATATACCTCTCAAATTCTACGAAAATTTATAAACGAATCACAACCAGAACAATTTATATACATGCAAAATTTCTTTACGTTAGGTGCAAGGATACAAATAGCTGTCGAATGTCCTTTTTTTGAAAAATTATGAAAAGCTTTAATAACAGTAGCTAAAACCAGCAATGAAGAAAAAAAATTATCGACATCCACTAATCCACTACAGAATTTCTTTGCTTCTATTATAATCAGGGTTGGCATTTATATGTATTTACTTGAAAAAGCTTATTTTGCATATTTATGGTTTTTTTTTGCGTTTTTGCATATTTAGCACTTTTTTGTTTTTTGTTGCATATTTAAGAATTTTAGGTGTGTTTATACACATTTGGTGCAACACTGTTTGTTTATCTTGTATATTTTTGACAAATTTGGCAACCCTACATTTTAATTTGTCAAAATTTGGTGGGAAAATAGTTTTGTGCTGAATGACATTTGTGGTGGTGGATTGATTAATAGCAAGTAAAAATGCCCAAAATAAAGGAAAGCAAAAGCGAGTTTTTTCAGAGAGTGATACGGCAGTATCCAGGTATGTTTCGCACCGATCAGTCAATATTGTTCTGTCAGTACTGCAATCACAATATTACCGGTGAAAAACTGTTTAACGTGAAGCAACATGTGGAAACTGCCAAACATAAGGCATGTGCACTAAAACAACAAGAAAAAAAACAAACGCTTATTGCAGACTTCAAAGGAAATAGAAATGCGACATTCCAAATGGATCTCTGCAGAATGCTCTTGGCAGCAAATATTCCTTTGCATAAAGTTGAGGATCCAGCAGTCGTGCATTTCATCAATAAATACACCGACCATTCTCCTCCTTGCCGCACGCTCTTACGTACGAAGTATGTGCCTCAGCTGTATGAGGAGTATATGCAAGCAATGCGAATAAAAGTAAAAAATAAATTCATTTGGCTTACGGTGGACGAAACAACTGATTCGGAACAGCGTCTTATCGCGAACCTAATTTTTGGAGTAATGGATGGCAGTGACGACGAAAGAAGGGTTTCATACTTGCTAAACGTAGGGGAAATTGAAAAAGGGAATGCCCAATGCATAGGTGCCTTTATAAATGAATCTCTGCAGCTCTTATGGCCAGATGGTAAGTGAATTAAATCATTTTTACATATGTATGTACTCATATAATACTTTTGCGTGCAGGAATTCAATATAAAAATGTGTTGCTAGTTGTAACTGATGCTGCCTCATATATGATTTCAACAATGAAGTCTTTGTGCATATTATACCCAAAAATGTTGCACCTTACGTGTTTTGCGCATGGTCTACACCGTGTCGCTGAGTATGTGCGAAAACACTACTCAATCGTCAATGAATTGATAGCAAAAATAAAAGCAATTTTTACAAAGGTAACAGAATGCATATATATTAATTCAATAATATTTCAATATAATATATTTATTATTTCAAGGCACCTTCCCGTAACAAACGATTTAAAAGCATGTTTCCCACATTAAAATTACCACCGAAACCATGCATAACGCGTTGGGGAACATGGATTGAGGCTGCGGTTTACTGTTGCGATCACTTCGTTGAGTTAGACTCGTTTATAAAAACCCTTGAAAGTGAAGATGAAGAGGCCATTCTCGATGCAAAAACCATATTTAGAAATAAAAGCGTTCGTACTGATTTGGCATACATAAAAGCCAACTTTGGATGTTTGGTCGAAGCTATAAAAAAGCTGCAAACGAAGGGCCTTGAGCTCCAAGAAAGCCTTGGAATTATTAAAGCTGTTGGGGAGCAGTTAAAAAGACTTCACACAGGCTGTTTTTTTTCCAAATTTTCACAAGTTTTCAAAAAAAATCCAGGTTATAGCACAATATTAGAAGTAAATTCAATACTACATGAAAACAAATGTATAACTAATGATTTTGTTGATGGATTAACCCCAACAGAACTAACTTTTTTCAAAAATTGTCCAACCACCTCAACAGATGTGGAAAGATCTTTCTCGAGCTATTCTGCAGTGCTGTGGAAAATTGGAAATTTGAAACGACATATGATTGTGCATTGCAACTATAATATTTTGAAATAAAAAATTTATAAATAAAAGCCTTTTTTGTGCGTAATTTATTAAAGCTTTCGTGCATATTTAACTGCATATTTTACATTTTTTTGAAGCTTTTTAAAGCGCTTAAAACCAATTTTATCGGGCATATTTCTGCCAGCCCTGATTATAATATAATTATAATAAATAATAATAAAAATTATATAATAATAAAATCCTGAAATAACTCTCAAATTGCACGAAAACTGATAAACGAATCACAAACAGAAAAATCAATCAAGGATACTACTAGCTGTCGAATGTCCTTTTTAACAAGTTCTTAGAAACATTGCATGCATACATATGTACCGCAGCTAAAAACAATTATATAACAATATGAACAATTATAAACAATATGATGAAAGTTTAATAGAAATAGAATTTCTATACTTCCATACATCAAATAGTGAAATCATATTAACATAATAAAAAGTAGAAATATCTCTCAAATTCTACGCCAACTGATAAACGAACCACAAATAGTAAAATTTATATATGTAAATTTGTTTTTAATTAGGTACTAGGGTAGGTATCGAATGTCCTTTTTTGAAAAATTCATCAGACCTTTATATAACAGCAGCTAAACAGCGAATTTGATCACAATTCCTAGTAGAATTTCTATACGTCTATTATCTTGTCAAATTTTATAAGGATAATAAAAACCTGAAATTCCTCTCAAATTCCACGAAAATTTATGAACAAATAACAAAGAGAAATATTAACATACATGCAAAATTTCTTTGAATCAAGTGAAAGGATAAGACTAGCTGCCGAATGTCCTTTTTCTGAATTCTTAAAAGCTTTAAATGCAGTAGCTAAAAATAGCTGCTATGAAGAAAATTTGATCGAAATCTACTACAAAATCTGTATACTTCTATTATATCGTGAAATCATATAAAAATTATAAAAAGCAGAAACATCTCTCAAATTCAACGAAAATTTATAAAGGAATCGCAAATAGTAAAATTGTCATACGTGCAAAATTTCTTTAAGTTAGCTGCAAGTATACGTATAGCTAGCGACTGTCCTTTTTTTGACAAATTCTTAGAAACTTTAACTACAGTAGCTAAAAACAGGTATGATGAAAATTTAATAGAAATTCACATCAGAATTTCTATACTTACATATATCATATGTGACCTGGCCTATGGAAAGGGGGCTAAGGTGTCAAAAAATCAATTTTCACTTTTTGGTTGATTCGGATGGAAGATGAGATGCTTTTTCACGTGGTGAAAAGCAGAAAATCCTAACTTGCTTAGAAGTGTACTAAAAATGTAGAGAAAGAAGAGTAAAAATACGACAAAATATAATTTATTGGTAATGAACAAAATACATTGAATTATAAGCTATAAAGACATGATTATACAGTAGAAAAACGTATTATGGGCCAAAAATAATAATGCTGAGTAGTTTATGTATTTTTCTTTGTTGTCGTTTTCCTTGAGATCTTTTTACGTGTTGATCCTGAGGAAGATCGACCTGGTTCCTCGTCTGGTTTGAGAACATCTTCACTAGTTTTTACCTTCCGTTTCTTCGATGGCAAATCTTTCGGCAATGGAGCCACAATATCTACTTTAGATATATCCGAAACTAAGCTGCGAAGATTGTGATAGATGTACCACTGACGTTCTAAAGATAAACCGGCTGGTTGTATAACTTTCGGCATTTCAGGATCGATAGGTTTTTTACAGAAGCTTAAAGGACTGCAATTACTCATCTTCACTGCAAACTGCAATTACTCATCTTCAATTCGTCATCACTGAGTGAATAAATGTATTTTCGATAAATTGAGGACTCGCTGGATGGCAGTTTCATTATCCGAAAATCTTTAAATTTTGGGAGTCGTCCGGGCAGTGGAAGAGCCATTAAATCGGCTATAGACTCGATGAATTTAACAGCTTTTTCGATGTCAGCCGGTTTAAATGACTTTGGATGTGTAGTCGGTTTATTTGCCAGTCCGTGTTGGCGCACTGTTACACCCTGTGCGTGAAAATGACGTACCAAATTTTCGTAACGCTTCGTCGTACAGGCATGTACAAAAAGGAAAAACGAACGACAAACAGGTACTCTGTAGAAGGTGAATTGAATTCTATGCCTCATAACTTCTGTATCCTGTCTCTGTCCATATTTCTTCCGCCCAGCAAGCTTTGCGTATACACTTTCTAGCTTTTCGTTACTCATAATTCCAGCTTAGTTACCCATAATTCCAGCTTAGTATCACTAAATCAAGTTCATTTTTCGACATCTCTAAACAATTGTTCCGCGTACTCTCGATTATTTCCCGTGGTATCAGTGTATGGCATTCATTATTACAACAATCTTTTGACAGAAATTTTGTTACCAGCTCCTCCTCCTTTATATCAACAACATACAGGTCCATGTTAACAAAAGTCTGTTCGGTATCATCTTCTGCCAGAGATACACATACTTCGTCTGCATCATCATCGCTCTCTTCATAGTTTTCATCATCGTTTTCATCATCCTTTTCATGGAAATATTGTCCGTATACGACACTGAACACCTCATCAACACTCATGTTTCATTTCATGCGAAATGCGAAGACGATAATCAACGGAAACAGTAAACGTCACTTCTTCAGTGTTACTTTTTTAAATGTTCCACACTAGCAACTTACACGATGAACTATAATAATATTCCGCCCAACAACAACACTTACTGGACCAACAACAAGACTTACTGGACGTCCGGCGCGGAGGACAATTAATGAGAAACTGACGAAACGAGTTGCTTACTTTTACCAGCTTTTTCACAGAAAACTAGTTTTCGCACGTAAGCTCCCTTTTCGTAGACCAGGTCACATATAGTGAAATCGTACCAAGATAATAAAAAGCAAACACACCTCCCAAATTCTACAAAAATTAATAAATGAATCACAAACAGAACTATTTATATACACGAAAAACTTCTTTCCGTTAGGCACAAGGATACGACAAATTTTATCGAAATTCACTGCAGAACTTCTATTATATAGTACAATCATATAAGGATAATAAAAACCTGAAATACCACGAAATTTTAAGAACGAATCACAAACACAAAAATTAATATACGTACAAAATTCCTTTGAACTAGATGCACGGCTACCACTAGTGAAATTATATAACGATAATAAAAATCAGAAATATCTCCCAAATTCTACGCAAACTGATGAACGAACCACAAATTGTAAAATTAACATATATACAAAATTTCTTTAAATTAGGAGCAAGGGCACGACTAGCTGTCGAAGATACTTTTTTAAAAAATTCTTAAGAGCTTTATACACAGCTTCTAAACAGAAAATTTTATCACAATTCCTTGTAGAATTTCTATACGTCTATTATATCGTCAAATTTTATAAGGATAATAAAAACCTGAAATACCTCTCAAATTCCACAAAAATTTATGAACAAATAACAAAGAGAAATATTAACATACATGCAAAATTTCTTTGAATCAAGTGAAAGGATAAGACTAGCTGTCGAATGTCCTTTTTCTGAATTCTTAAAAGCTTTAAATGCAGTAGCTAAAAATAGCTGCTATGAAGAAAATTTGTTCGAAATCTACTACAAAATCTATATACTTCTATTATATCGTGAAATCATATAAAGATAACAAAAAGCAGAAACATCTCTTAAATTAAACGAAAATTTATAAAGGAATCACAAATAGTAAAATTGATATATGTGCAAAATTTCTTTGAGTTAGCTGCAGGGATATGGCTATCTGTCGAATGTCCTTTTTTGACAAATTTTAAGAAACTTTACATACAGTGCTAAAAACAGCTGTGAAGAAAATTCAATAGAAATCCACATCACAATTTCTATAATTATGTATATCATATAGTGAAATCATATAAAGATAATAAAAGGCAAACATATGTACATATGTACCCCACAAATTCTACGAAAATTGATAAACGAATCACAAACAGAACAATTTATGCAAAATTTCTTTGCTTTGGGTGCAAGGATACAACTAGCTGTCGAATGTCCTTTTTTGTAAAATTCTGAAAAGCTTTACAAATAGTAGCTAAAAGCAGCTATGAAAAATATTTAAGCGAAATTCACTACACAATTTATACACTGCTATTATATCGTGAAATCATATAAGGGCAATAAAACCCTGAAATACCTCTCAAATTCCACGAACATTTATGAACGTATAAAAACAGGAAAATTAATATTCATGCAAAATTTCTGTGGGTTAGGCGCAAGGATAATGCTAGCTGTCAACCGTCCTTTTTAGCAAAATTCTGAAAAGCTTTAAATACAGTGGCTAACAATTGCTATGAAGAAAATTTGATCAAATTCACTTAAGGATTTCAATACTTGCATTATATTGTGAGATTTTATAAAGCTAATAAAAAGCAGAAAATCCTCACAAATTCAACGAAACTTCATAATCGAATCACAAACAGAAAACTTAATGTACATGCAAAATTTCTTTCAGTTAGACGCAAGGATACGGCTAGCTGTCGAATGTCCTTTTTTGAAAAATTCTGAAAAACTATACATTCAGTAGCTAACAATCGAAATCAACTTCAAAATTTCTATATTTACATATGTATATTCAACTATGAAGTCATACAAAGATAATAAGAAGCAGAAAGACATCTCATATTATACGAAAATTTATGAACGAATGGCAAATTGTAAAATTTATGTATATGCACAATTTCTTTAAGTTAGGTTTAAGCATAAGACCAGCTGTCGAATTTCCATTTTGGAAAAATTCTTACGAAGGTTACAAAAATTGATCTACATTTATTTCCTTATAACATTTTTTAAATAATATTATAAAAAACTTGTTTCCAAATCAAAACATACGCCATGATTTTAAAAAGACCAGAAATATAATAGATATCTAGATGTTGGATCTGGATTTTGTCTCATACTGAACATTGCATTACGCACTTATCTTGTAGTCAGTGTAACCATTTTTGATTCTTATATATTAAGCATTTGTCCATCCAATTTGTGACCTGTCCTCCGCGCCACAAATATTTACTTGTACTTTGAATACCATTTCAAAACAATTTACATTTTTATTGGGGAGTTGAAAATAAAGTGCAATTAAGGGAATGAAATTAATTCAGCAGGGATCAATTTGTGACCATTTAATGAGAGGCCACTTAAAAAATATGAATGAACAATTTAACTTAGTTATTTTCGTAGTGCAAAAGTCTAGCGTAATTTACTGTAAACATGACGAAGCAAAAATAAAACTTGTTTTTTTTTTATTAAAAATTGGGGACAATTGTCATGGTCTTCTATACACATGAGTGCAATATTAAGGACTCTCGTGGAAAAAAAGTGGAGCAAGCGGTGAATGACTTAACATTTGCATATAATTACGAAAAAAAAAAATAAATGAAAACTGCACAAAATATGAATTTATGCAGTAGGTACGATGCGAACCTCTTGCCAGGGGAGTGAATGAATGAATAAGGAATTAATTATATTTTTCTTTTGTAAAAAAAATTTTTAAATTTTGTGTGGGTTTTAAATGCAAAACTAAATTTGGAAGATATACACTAAACAAAATTTGTATGTTTTTTACGAAAAGGTTTCCAATCCGAGCATACCGAGAATAGGTTTATTAAAGTAATAGTATTTACTTTATAAGCTTTTGAAGGAAATATTTATTTATATTTATTGAATTAAACACTGTGGTTTCTAAAATTTACAATTTCACAATTTCTTTTCGAATAAATAATTTAATATTTTTAAAAATAAAAATTGTATTGATTTTAACGATAAAATGTTAAAAGAGCAAATCCAAAAAGTGGCCTTCCGTGTTGCGGTGGTTTGTGTGAGCGGCTCTTGATCTCGCGGCTCTTGATCACAATCCCTGCTCTGACCACCTTTCATTCCTTTCGATGACGGTCACATCGCTTAATAATATCGCCACTATCGAGCACTTAGCCACGAAAAAGCTTCTCAAAAAAGCTTCTTCTCGTTCTGAACCAGTGTAAAACTAGAAACCCCACAGCTCACTGATTGTAAGAAGCTCTCCCCAAACCCTTCATGGGATGTAACGGAAAACTATTTATTTATTCATCCAAAAAGTGTAATCGTCTATATAGTAAGAATCTTTATTGTGCTCTTGAAGTAGTTGAAATTAGTCGATTTTATTTTAGAAAGTCAAGTCAAGGCTGTGATTTTCTACATCTGTCAGTCCCTATGTAGACTATGGATTTTTCCAACTAGATGTTAAAGTCGTTATTAGAGCTATAAATAACGTCAACAATTCTGAAAAGATTGCTATTGACGGTCTCTAAGTTGACATTTTAAAAAAATTTGCATTTTCGATTGCAATCCCTTTACAGCTTATTTTCAATAAATCTCTTATAGAAGGGTGCTTCACAGGTAGATGGAAGATGTCACTTGCAACGCCAATTTTTAAGTCCGGTGATAAATCTAATGTTATGAACTACACGCTGAAAAATCTGTAGTTTTTTTGTTGTTTGGATGCAAATATAACATGTGTTTGGAGCTTGTCGCAAATATAATATACTTGTGCCCAAACGCATTGTGTTTGCTATTCAATATTACATGTTTCAGACACAATGATTAATATGTTATAACATATGTGTTTGCGACCCAAATATATTTGTGTTTGTGCTATAAAAACAGCCGTGTTTGTTGCACTATTTATGATCTCTCGAGAGCAAGAGATTGAAAGAGGGGCAACGAGTGTGTATATCTTGAAAGTGTATCTGTATTTTTGCATTATTCTCTCAGTGAGTGATTCATAAATATTCCTGAATGTGCGTTCAAATTGCAGACGAAGTCAGTGTTTCTTATTTTGGCTGATGTATTGCGTTTTAATTTCATGGATTCAGTCGTCAATGGCTCACCGGACAGAGGTTATCAAAAGCGCTGGAGCAGTGAAAAAACAACAAACAAACGCTCGGACAGTTAAATGGTTTGGGATGTTGCTTTGGTTTTTGGGAATGTGTTTCGGATATATTTTTGTGTGCTACCAAAGTGAGAAATGATTTTGAGGAAAGAAACGGGAAAGGGCAACAACGTGAATCCCTTTTTCCGCCCGAGCCTCTACTGAAAAAATCTGAATGGCGGGCCATTTGTGAAATATAATAAAAAAAACACACTAGTAATTAATACACTCTAGTCTTGCATGAACTAGATTTGTATATAAGTATATTGTTTGTTGAAACCTTCTGAAAACAAAAACGTGAGAGACAACAAAGAAAGGAGAAGCAAAAGAACAGCAGATTCTCATATCATAAAAAAAAGTAATGCATTCCATGCAAGTAAATGAAAAAAGGACCATTTTAAATATTTTAATTTGTTGATTTAATTATTTATTTTAATTATAATAAATAAAGAAAGAAAGAATACTTCGTTTCCAAATATTATTATGTTTGGGAGAAAATACGCATATGTTTCCACGTAAGTATTTGGAGGTTTGGGGGAAACACGAGAATGCTTCCACCTAAGTATATGGATGTTTGGGATGAAGCACGCATATGTTTCCACGTAAAAGTATACATATTTGTCAGCAAACATACTAATGTTTGCATTTAAATGCTTCTGAGTTTGGGACTTGCAAACATATAAATGTTTGAAGTGTGTTCCAAACATATACATGGTTCCTGCAGAATATGTTTGGGAGAATATATTACAGAGGCATTTTTTTTAAAGCGGGTATAGACCCATTCTGTGGCCGTCGGTGGTGCAATGGTAGTGTGCGCGGCTCTTGTGCATGAGGATGTGGGCTCGATCCCTACTCTGACTACATTAAATTTCTTTCGACGGCGGTCACCTCGCTTAGTGCCGGCGACACTATCGAGTATTTAGCCATGAAAAAGCTTCTCAAAATACCGTTCGGTGTAAAACTGTAGGTCCCAATCAGTATAAGCTCCCCCTAATCCCCTCGTGGAATGTAACGGGAAACCAGTTATTTATTATAAACTAACGAATGTTTCCAAAATCTTTGAACACATTGTTTATGAACAAATTTTCTTTTCGGTTAAATCATTTTTATCTTCTTGCATTTTCTTCTGGTATTTTTGGGGGACGATCCACTACGACAAATCTCCTTATTTTTGCCAATTTCTGCTTCACGAGTTTTAAGCTGGCCATCAAGCTGACTCAGTGTATTTAGAGTTTTCTAAAGCTTTTGACAAGTTGTCCCATGAAATTCTTATTTCCCAACTTGAGAAAATTCGCTTTCATTCCCAGTCTCTAAATTGAATGAAGTCATATCTGTTGAACAACAGCTTTGATTGATGAGTTTTATTCTGAGTCTTATGTAGCTACTGCGGGTGTGCCACAAGGTCCTGATCCTATTTAACTTGTTCATATATCATCTTGTAATATCGATGCTAATTGTTTGTTATACTCGTATACTGATGATGTTAAAATTTACAAGCGTATCGGCTCGCTTCTTGGCTCTATCTTATTTAAATGTGATATTGTATCAGTCGCACAATGGTTTAGAAAAAATAATCTTCTGAACGAAAATAAATGGATTTTTAGTTGCTATGGACGAAAACGGTGGCCAATTTATATGTTAATAATATTAGAGGCATTCAAGTAAATGAAATACTTGATCTCGATGTTATGTATGATGCTAAATTGGCAGTTCCTTCTCACATTGATTCCATTGTAACCAAAGCCTACTCACATTTGGCTTTTAAAAAGCGGCATAGTTCAGAGTATGCTTCGATTATCTCGAACTCGTGGACTTCTGTTCAAAAACCACATAATTGAAAGAGTCCAAAAATAGTTTACAAAATTTGTCTTGGCTTCATTGAACTATGTGGATCCACCGCCTTCGTATGAATCTTTCTGTTAACTCATTAATTTACAATCATTAGTTAACCGTCGTTGCTTTCAATCTATTATGTTTATTTATAAGGTCATTTGTAGAATTATTTACTGCTCTCATATATTAAATTTAATTGTTATCAATATTCCAGTAAGGAGATTAAGAAATTTCTATCTATTTACTTTATATAAACCTTGCCATAGAACAAATTATAGTATGAAGGAACCCATTGTTAGGGAATTTAATAGAATTAATTATAATAATTATATTGAATTTAATTGTAAAATATGCCAATTTAAAAGATCATTGGAGATTGTTCACTAATAAGCAGTAGTCTGTAAGGAATTGTATGACGAAATAAATTAATTAATTAAATTGGAAACAATGAATTTGAAAACGAAAGAAACTGATTGTGTGAAGTTCTCCCTTACCTCTTCATATGTAAAGGGAAAATATTGTTACGATAAATATATAATAAAAGATATTTGGTTTAATCAACATTAATACGAATATAGCATTAAAATTTCAACAAACAGTTCGTGGAGTATATTGAAGCTTGGTTGTCTAATGTTAATTGCGCCTAAAAGTATGCCTTCACTGCAAGTTGAGAAGCTACCTCAAACCAACTCACCATAAATGTGTGATGATATCACAAGAACAGCCTGAAACAATCGTGAATAGATGGAATCTTACTACTATCAATACCGAATTTTCGACAACAATCGAAAACTGACAATTTATATACTTATATAAAGGGTCCGCCATCTACCGTTTATTTTTTCAACTAGTGCTTATTTCGTGAATGGTAACACTTAGCTCATGTCTGATTTGACTGATAATTAGTTTTATCCTTCCGCTGAACGAATATGGTTGTGTATACGCTTGAACAACGCTGGGAAATATTGCGACATTACTTTGAAAATCATGGTAATGTTGCAGAATGTGTGCGAATTTTTTTTTGCCATTTTGCCAAAAAAGTCATTTTTTCAGATGAAGCTCAGAGGCATAATTGGGCCATTTTTCTTCGAAAATGAGCAAGGAGTGGCCGCTACTGTCAATGGCGATCGTTATCGGGCCATGTTGAACGAATTCTTGTTCACAAAAATTGAAGAGGAGGATATGGGCAACATTTGGTTTCAACAGGACGGCGCTACGTGCCACACAGCCGAAACTACACTCGATGTTTTGCGCCCTGTTTTTGAAGGTCGCGTTATCACCCGCAGAGCTGATGTCGTTTAGCCACCTCGGAGCTGCGATTTGACACCGTTGAACAATTATTTGTGGGGTGCCCTAAAGATTAGTGTTACGCCGACAAGCCAGAGACAATTGACGCTTTAAAGGACAATATTCGTGAAGTCATTTGTTAAATACAGCTGCACACAATCGATAATGTGCTTAAAAATTGGGCCGATCGTGTAGGCTACTGCATGGCCAGCCGAGGCAGCCATTTGAATGAAATTATTTTCCATTATTAACCGGAAGGATTGTACTTTCAAATAAAAAAAGAAATTTGAGAAAACTATTCAGTAGCTGTTTTTTTATAGCATTTTAAAAAAAAAAGTTATTTGGCGGACCCGTTACTTCTATTATATCTTGAAGCAATAAAACCCTTAAATACCTCTCAACTTCCACGAAAATTTATGAACGAATAACAAACAGAAATATTAATATTCATGCAAAATTTCTTTCAGTTAGGTGCAAGGATAAGGCTAGCTGTCAAATGTCCTTTTTTGCAAAATTCTGGCTAACAATAGCTATGATGAAAATTTCATCGAAATCCACTTAAGGATTTCAATACTTGCATTATATTGTGAGATTTTATAAAGATAATAAAAAGCAGAAATAGCTCACAAAGTCTACGAAAATTGATAATCGAATCCCAAACAGAAATATCAATATACATACAAAATTTCTTTCAGTTAAATGCAAGGATACGACTAGCTGTCGAATGTCCTTTTTTGAAAAATACAGAAAAACTTAACATACAGTAGCTAACAGCAATTATAAAGAAACTTTGATCGAAATCAACTTCAAAATATCTATACATACTTACATATCATTACCTTAATTTAGAAACGACGTAACTAACCATTTTTGTTTGAAATAAGTTTTTTTTCATATTCGTATAGAAAATCATAAAATACATCGTTACTGAATAAATTAGTGTGCTGTACACGCAAAATATGTCTCTCTCTTTGAATTCTGCATTAAAACATTTTTTTAAATTTCTTAAATTATGACATTTATTAAGTTCTTTCTTTTGCAGCGATAAATAAATAATAACAGATATTTGGTTTAACCAACATTTATACCAAAATAGCATAAAAATTTCAACAAACAGTTTGTGGTGTAAATTGAAGCTTTGTTGTCTAATGTTAATTACGCCTAAAGGTATGCCTTCGCTGCAAGTTGAAAAGTTACCTGAAACCAACTCACCACAAATGTTTGATGATATCACAAGAACAGTCTAAAACAATCGTAAATAGATGGAATCTCACCACTAGCCAATAAGTCGATACAGAATTTTCGACAATAATCGAAAACTGACAACCTTACTACGAGATGGTTCTGGAAACGGCTGAAGTGCTGTAAATAACTGTTTTGCAGCGGAATGGAAGTCAGTCTCAAACGGGTAAAGAAATACACCACCGAGCAATAGTGTTATCGAAAAATGTTTATGGTAAAGTCTTAAATTTGTATTGTTTAAGTAAAATAAAGAAAAGTTATTGTCCTTATCTTATTTTAAAAAGAACCTTGATTTATTAACCTTGAATTAAATTTCAAAAATGCTGTTAGACTTGCATCGTTTTAACGACTCTAAATAATTTAAGGATGTCGAATTCTAGGCTTCCAATATAGCATCTTTCAAGGCGTCTTTTCTCTCAAATTGTTTGCTCCCTTTGTATAATTTTCTTGCCACTCTCCCCCATACATTTCCCATTAAAATCAGATCTGGAGAATAGGGCGGCCAATTCAGCAGATCCACATTCTGTTCACGAATATACTACTTCAAAGTTTTGGCAGAATGAATTGCAACATAATCTTGTTGGTATATCCATTCAATGGGTCCAAATAAATTATTCAATTTCGAGAAGGCTTCTTCCAATATCCTTTTATATGACTGGATCTGGTAATTTTTCCAGATTCAAGTATTACACCGATGGTACCATAATAAGATATTATTCCAATCCATAACTGCACCTTCCCTGATATGTCTTCTATGTAATAGAAAATCATGGAAATCTTAATTCATGGAAATATAAGTTATATCCATCAGGTGCATCGAGATAGTTATTTTTCATCGGAAATCACAACTTCTGGCAAATTATAATCGCTGCAACTTCCGACTGGCATTAAAGGAAGTTTTTTTTCTATAATTTCCGGCGAACTAGGTTCTGACTCGACTTTAAATTGCTACGTACTGCCACTACCACTTTCTTGCCGAATTTTTGAGGCCGATTTTAGAATTTTTTTTTTCAATCCCTTTCTGAGGTTGCCGATTTAGTGCGTCGTTTTATGTTTTCCCGTACTTCTCGTTGTCTTTTAAATAATTATTTACAACTGTTTCTCTCTTTCTATTTTACCAACAATATCAACGGCATTAAATCTTTTAGATTAAAAAAAATGATTTTTTTACTTTTCAGAGTTGTCAAGAGTCTGTCCGCGATCCTTGTTGTCGGAAATTTTTACCAGAACTATTAAATTTTGGTTCTTCACAAAATGTGTACACACTGCAAATTGAAATCATCATCATGAAACATTTTAAAATTCCTTATTCAAGTGATTCAAAAAAAAGGACACGATAACAAAAAATATATTTTTGACCAGCTTTTTTGTCATTATTATTAAATAGTTTATTTGTCAAAATATAAACTTGGGTTTGACTTTAATTATAATAAATAAATGGATTCCCATTACATCCCATGAAGGAATCGGGGAGAGCTTCTCACAACCAGTGAGCTGCATCCTTTCTAATTTTTCACTCACTGATTGCGCCCTACAGTTTTACACCGAATCCGAACGGTATTTTTGAGAAGCATTTTCATGGGTAAATACTCGATAGTGTCGCCGTCACTATGCGAGGTGACCACCGTCGAATGAAATTTTAAGGTGGTCAGAGCAGGCATCGAACCCAGGATCTCAAGTACAAGCGGCGCGAATACTACCCATTGCACCACCGACGGCCACTGACTTTTATTATACAAAATTTATATAATTTATAAATTTATATAAATCTCATACAATTCGCTTAAAATCCTGAGTTTGAGTAAAATTTGTATAATTCGATTCTTTATTCGTGTGATTCGCAATATAACTATAAACATAAAAATAGATTCGTCAAATAATATACCGAATCCTTTATATTTCAAAGGCAGTTTCTATATTTTGCGGACTTCAAATTCCACAGTTCGATCTAGTTCTTGTTGTTATATGTCAATACTTTTCCCCAGCATTCATTAGTTATAAATGCAATTTCACAAAAATCAAATTCATATTGAAAACTTTCCGTATATTATTGAATATAATAGTCCTAGCACGTACAAACGTTATACAATCATACTCGTTTTAGGATATATATACGCTTTGAAAAACAATTATATTTCAAAGATTTAAATAGTATATAAATTTTAGAAATGGTTATATCTATCGCTATAATTTTTCTAAAAAAAAGGACATTCTTGAGCTAGGCATATCCTTGAACCGAACTCAATGAAATTTGAAGTGTATGTTCATTGTGCTATGTGCAATTCGTGTTACAACTTTCGTCGAATTTGAGAAGTATTTATGTCCTTAATTTGTTTGATTTGATTTCACAATATAGGGATGGGATGTACAGACATTTTTAAATCGATTTCTGTAAAATTGTATATGCATTGTTTAGTAATTTGTATTGAATGCTTTAAATTTCAGTATATCTTTGTATACAAAGCTACTTGTTCCAAATCACGATTCCATTTTCAAGTGTTTTTTGTTTCGAAATTTAGAAAGACATGTTCTCATAAAAGTAATTCGGGGGAACGAGTGAATTTAAGATGTAAGTAATACGAATACTGTAGATTAAATGAGTTTTGAGTTATTATTTAGGATATTCATTCTTCACATGTTTCGTTAATAAATTTCAAAAAGAATTACTTCATTTGACCCATGAGATTCTACATGCTGGAAAACGGTCCTTGTAACATTATGCACGAACTATGTACATATACATGCTGAAAAATCTGTAGTTTTGTTGTTTGGATGTAAATATAACATGTGTTTGGAGCTTATCGCAAATATTATATACTTTTGCCCAAACGCATTATGTTTGCTATTCAATATTACATGTTTCAGACACAATGATTAATATGTTATAACATATGTGTTTGCAATCCAAATATATTTGTGTTTGTGATATAAATACAGCCGTGTTTATTGCACTGTTTATGCTCTCTCGAGAGCAAGAAAATAAAAGAGGGGGAACGAGTGTGTATATCTTGTGAGTGTGTATCTGTAGTTTTGCATTATTCTCTCAGTAAGTGATTCATAAATATTCCTGAATGCACGTGATGTATTGCGTTTTAATTTCATGTATTTGTTAATCAAACAGCGGATATAAAAAGCGCTGGATCAGTGAAAAAACAGTAAACAAACGCTCGAACGGTTAAATGGTTTGAGAGAGATGTTGCTTTGGTTTTTGTGTATGTGTTTCGGATATATTTATGTGTGCTACTACAGTGAGAAATGATTTTGAGGAAAGAAACTGGAGAGGGCAACAACGTGAATCCTTTTTACTGCCGAATCGGAATGGCGGACCATTTGAGAAATATAATAAAAAAACACAAGTAATTAATACACGCTGGTCTTGCATGAACTAGAGTTGTATATAAGTATATTGTGTGTGTACCAACGCACAGTGATAACCAGGGCATAGTTGAAACCTTCTGCAAACAAAATCGTGAGACAACAAAGAAAGGAGAAGCAAACGAGCAGCAGATTCTCATTTCAGAAAAAAGGTAATGCATTCAATGCAAGTAAATGTAAAAAGGGTTATTTTAATTGTTTAAATTTTTTGTATTAATTATTTATTTTAATTATAATAAATAAAGAAAGAAAGAATAATTCGTTTCTAAATATTATTATGTTTGGGAAGAAATACGCATATGTTTCTACGTAAGTATATGTAGGTTTGGGGGAAACATGTGAATTCTTCCACGTAAGTATTAGGATGTTTGGGATGAAGCACGCATATGTTTCCACGTAAAAGCATACATATTTGTTAGTAAACATGCTAATGTTTGCATTTAAATACACCTGAGTTTGGGACTTGCAAACATATAAATGTTTGAAGTGTGTTCAAATCATATATGTGGTTCCTGCAGAAAATATTTGGGAGAATATTGTTACGAATAAATAAAAGCTTTTGCTTGATGGTAATGACTCTACTAACAGTATGTAAATAACAGGCGGTTAGTGCTGCGCCTGAAAGTATGCATTGTAACAACGTACCAGCTCGCTAAACCAGTAGCATGAATTCACCTCAGTTAAGATAATTCTCCACCATTCGAGATTATTCTACAAAGATAAGCAACAACAATAAGGACTAGAAGGTTCTTGAATTCGCTAGGTATAACTTCATTTGAGTATGGTGAGTTGCTATAAATAGCGGAGTTCTTTGGAATGGAGAGTTCAGTTTGTGGTTAAACCCCGTAAAGTAAGCAACGCGAATTGATAGTAAAATATAAAACTTGTTAAAGTGTTACAAATAAAGTAAACTGTTGTACTATATAAGTAAAATAAAAGGAAGTTAAACCGTTTTAATTATCGTAATTTAAAACGAACCTTGTTTTATTATTGGGAATAAAACAACGCAAAAAGGACGAATACGGAAATTCGTAACAATATGTTACAGAGGCCATTTTTTAAGTGCAAGCATGGTTTTCATGAATTGAAGTTCTGCTCCATTTTAGTTTCTTTGTTGTCTGTCTCGTTTTTGTTCTCATCAGTTTGCAACAAACAACGACATATTTTGGTCACAAACACATATATTATAACAGATTAATCATTGTGTCCCCAACATGTAATATAGAATGGCAAACACAATGTCTTTGGACACAAGTATACTATATTTACATCCAAACTACAATAAAATACAGATTTTCCAGCGCGTATTTATTTATTTATGCTTAATTTTGTGCGATTCGTCCGTTCATTCAAATTAGTTTTATACAAATAGTTCGTAAATTTCATTATCGTAAAATTTTGTTACTGTGTTTTAAAAATGTCAAAATTAGTTTTAAAATAATTTTATATAATATGAAAAGGTCGGTTCTGGGTAAATTTAAATTTAAAAAGTCAGCCTTAGATGGATGAAAAAATAGTGTTTCTAAAAATCCGCTCGTTCAAATTAGTTTTATGCAAATAGTTCGTAAATTTCATTATCGTAAAATGTTGTTACTGTGTTTTAAAAAGATCAAAATTAGATTTAAAATAATTTTATATAAAATCCAAAGGTCGGTTCTGGGATACATTTAAATTTAAAAAGTCCGCATTCGATTTCGAGGATGAAAAAATGGTATTTCTAAAATCGCTTCCTCACAAATCGCTTTGTTTGTTTTAGTTTTGATAAATTCTTGAAACAAATGTAATCCCAAAGAAAAAAGGTCCGGTTTGTAAAAATCTAAACATAAACATGCGGTTAAACTTTGTAATATTTCACCTAATTAAATAATATTTGAAATGTAGGCTACATAATCTCAGAAAAAATACAAGTAAATGTAATTCCAAATAAAGTAAAGCTAATAACAACTTCATTTCATATGGATCCAAATATTATTGGATTCAATCTAATTTATTCGATTCTTGAATTCAACATTTGTTTATTTTTAATTCAAATATGTTTCTTAAATTTGGAAAACCATATGTATCGGGTGTTTTTTATAGAGGGATACAAGTTTTAATCATAATAAAACATAGTAATATATCTTTGATATCAATGAAACGGTCTTTATTGGATAGAAAATTTTACGACATTAATGTTTAAATATGATTTCGGCCATGTAGCCGCCACGGCTGGCGCGTACAATGCGCAATCTGGAACACCAATTTTCACAACAGTAACATTCTGACCATCATCGTTTTTGAAGATATATGGGCCAATGACTCCCCCAGCTCATAAAGCGCACCAACCAGAAATTTTTTGTGGATGTAATGGTGCTTCGACAAAAGCTTGTGGATTCTCCTCACTCCAAATGCGACATTTTGTTCTTCGAATTAGCAGCTCTGAAGGGCGATTATGTTCGCCATAAAATGGACGAAGTGCACGATGAGTTTGACGAACAGAACCATTATTTTGATTAAAAATTTCCACAATTTGCACGCGTTGCTCTAGTGTAAGTCGATTCATAATGAAATGTCAAAGCAAACTAAACAAAAAACAACCATCAGCTGATAAATGGGTGGCCAAATAAAGCAGTGATGCCAACTCAAAGTTGTATCACTCTATAAAAAACACCCGCTACTTAAAACTGGGAAATACGATTTTAATTTAAATAAATTATAACTTTCTTTAAATTTCGTACAACGGCTCCCTCTAAAAACTACATATTTCCTCAAAAGCAGGAACATTTTCCTTCAAAAAAAATGGCAATCCGTACTTCAAAAGAATCAATTTTCATTGTCACTTAGATTAAGGCCGTTCATTCCAATCAAGTTCATTGTTACTTAGATAAAGGCCGAATGTTCTTAAAATGTTACTAAAGTTAAGGAGGATGGGATTTAAAACACGGAAATTCTACTTAAAATAAATCACTAACTTCCATAAATATGATCAAGTTTTCCATGTATTAAATACACATTTCCTCATTTATAGATAAATTTTCTTAAAAAGGAGAGGTTGGCCACCAACAGCCACTTGTTGCATCCTATTTTGATGATAAAAATATTGATATTTCCTGCAGACTTTCTTAGCTTTGGACAAAATTTCTTAACTTGGCAAGAATATCTATCTAAAGGATGCTAACCATTTAAAACCCCCCTATAGTTAATAAAGACAAAAAGGAGAGGAAACAATTCTTGATATCAAGTAAATTATTTCCTCAGATCAAAAACTATATATATATTTATATTTTGTATTTATTTTAACAAACTATGTAAAAGGTAGATGCTGCATAGAAAAGGACGAGGAAACGACGAAATACCTTCTATTGGATTGCCCAGCTCTGGTAGAACTGAGAAGTAGGATATCCGGAACACATTTAGTTAGCACCGTAGCCCTACAGGATATTCTTGTAGGTCTCATAGATAAATTCATTGGAAGGGCAAATTGGCTAGACGACTAGTCAATAATTTGCTATAGAGGAAACTGCAGGTATCACAATGGGCTTCTTTAACCTAAGTGTGCTAGACAGCGTGCTGTCTTGCAGCCTTTTCAACCAACCAACCAACCTACCACCCATGTAAAAGGTGCACGAATAACATGGTGCGCCAGCGAATTCTGTCCATCCATTTTTGTCTCTTGCAAGTGATTTAATTTGGTTCCATGATAGTCGAGTTTGCTCATATTCATTTTACAGGAAACCAAATAAATAGGTGGATTTCCTAGCCTTCGGTATCCCTGAGGGTTGCAGTCAAGTGCCTCTCTCGCAATATCTGATATTAGACACCCAATTATATTTCCGATCCAAGTCCATTTTCTTTTACGTATGTAAGACTCAAAAGGACTGTGGTGCCAGAGTTCTTCATTAAAAATTGTCCGGTTAATATGGAGTATTTGCCTCAGACAACGATTGATAAACGTCTTTATTGTCATCTTCATCAAACTGCAAGTAAAAACCCCCTACAGTACAACAGTACATACTCAACACTGCAATTCAATATTCTGAATTGCGTCTTCTGTGATATCTTCTTATTGCGAAAGATTTTATGCAGGTTTATGAATACAACACAGACCTAATTTATTCTATCCCGTATATTCGTCGCGGAGCCACCATACGCTCGAAAATCTATCTCTTTTTGTTGGAAAGATTGATGCAAATATAACGTGGCTGTAGCTTGTCGCAAATATTGTATACTTGTGTCCAAACACATTGTGTTTGCTATTCAATATTATATGTTGAAGATACAATGATTAATAGGTTGTAATATATATTTTTGTGACCCAAAATGTGGCGTTGTTTGTTAGTAATTGCTCAAAATATAAACGTTACAAACAACAAAGAAACAACAAAGAATCGAAAAAGCATCAGATCTTCCACTCATGAACACAATATTTGCAAACATGTTCATTAGGGTGGCAATGAAAACACAACTTCGGATTTTTAATAAATTCTTGTTCCTTATGATCCAAAACTGACTTGGTGAAAATTTGAGCCGAATCGGACAACTCTAAGCCGTGCCGCATTTTAGTCAAAGTTTTCGAATTTTGGCATTTTAGGGTGAAAATTCGTATACACTAGAAAATTTTCACTCCTCGGTGCATTTGAAAAGAAATTCGCACATTGATTTAGTTTAACCTGAATATAAACTGGATAAAGTTTGAGTAAAATCCAACCACTCTAAGGGTTCCAATTTTTAATTTGAAAAAATTTTAAATTTTTAACAAAAATTAAAATTTTGGTTTTTCGTTTTTTTCCAAAAATTCTATCTAAATGAAAATAATATTTAACTTGGATTCCAATACCTTCTAGCAGAAGTTTATACGTTTCCAATAACCTATATATTCATGCAACGAAATTTTCGCCAAAATGCCAAAATCCGAAAACTTTGACTAAAATGCGGCACGGCTTAGAGTTGTTCGAATCGGCTTAAATTTTCACCAAGTCAGTTTTAGACCATAAGGAAGAAGAATCCGCCTGGAGTTTATTAAACTTCGAAAATATATTTTCTTCCATACATTTCATTTCCACTTCCGGAAGGTATGACCGGCAACCAACAAAACTCGAATACTTGTACGATATCCAACATAAACTGAATCCCAACTGGGAAGGTAATTTACAAAATTCCTAACACTGAATATTCGACGACATTACTTCTCATAAGGCCTGAAAGTTTAGGCAATAAACCTCATTCCGGAAGGTATGACCGACAACCAACAAAACTCGAATACTTGTACGATATCCAATATAAACTGAATCCCAACTGGGAAGGTAATTTACAAAATTCCTAACATTGAATATTCGATGAAATTCACTGTGTATTGTTGCTACAGTCAAGTAAACAGGTTCTTGAAATAACTACAAATACGTATACAGTTTCTTGTGCAACGCACAATATTCAAAACATTAAGGACATATAAATAAAAAAATTTTTTTAAACTAGATCCTGAAGATGATCGTCGATGACGGTCGAAATATTGAAATAAAATAAAATATGATAAAGAATATAAATTGAAAAAAAAAATTATTTACATTACATTATAAGGTCCACATAAATAAAAATTATGTAAATTTTTATTTATGTGGACCTTGAACCGGAAAAATTAGAAATACAATAATTTTAACTTAAAAGTAAAGTTTGTCCCAAAATTCGCACAAGATTGAAAGTAATTTACTTGTTGTCTCGAAATGTATGACATATGATATCGTCTTGATGACACCACAAGTCATCCTCATCCATATCATTCAATGTAGGAACAAAAAAACCAAATTAAAATGTCGGGACAGACCACCATTAGCTGTAATTGCCCGACCAGCCGCATATTCGAAGTAAAATGGTTCAATATGGCTCCAGCTCAAAATTCGCACCAAACAGTGACACGTTGCTTATGCATTTGTTTCACAACAATCGCTCTTGCACTTTCTGAACCCCAAATGTGAAAACTTTAACGATTAACGTAGCCATCACGATGAAAACGTTGCTTACGCTGAAGATGATATTGTTCGATAACCCTTCACATTTTTAAAATATTGCTCAACGATGAAAATACGTTGTTCCTTAATTTAGAATTCAATTTGTAATACCCCTGAACTGTCAGCTGTCATGGTGTTTTTTTTTTCTTCTTCAACATCACCACTTTACCCCTCATGGCCCGAATTTAAAATGTTGCGTGAATTTCAGGATATCCTTTTTTACACTCGAAGTCATTTTGTCAATTTACTTAAATTATGTATAACTATGAACTCAATTTAAAAATAGTTGGGATAATTTTTAGTCCAAAACAAACTAAATCTAGTTTCGTATTTCCATATATTTTTGAGCAACGGAATTCTGAGACTTTTTAACGATAACTACCGATTCAATTAACAAGATTCGGAAATTTTTTACGGAAATTGTTAGAATTTTGACGATGTAACTACTAATTTGTATTGTTAAAAAGTTACAGAATTCCGGTACAGGACTTTGTGAACTAAAGTGGAATACGCGTTAGCTTGAATTTTATTTTTCCCCACATTCAGTATAATTGCTCTCACCGGGGGGGGGACAATTTATTGTAGAACAATTAAAGAAATTTGGTAGTTTATTTTAGGCCCATAATCTTGTTAAATGTAGTCTGATTAAATAAAATATCCTGAAATTTAGTTCAATTTCTGTTTAAGAAATTTTAAGAACAATTGACTAAATTTTTTGAACTAAATTCAAAAAAGGTTTGAACTCAAATTGAGGATTTACTTTTTCCGGAGTGTACCTAACATCTAAGATTCCTTGGAAAATATAGCCAAATTTAGTTTAACACCTGAACTTTAAATGACTGTCGTGACATAATGATTAGAGTGGTTTAAAATTTTAAATTATAACACGACGGGCTCTATGACCACATTGCCAAACATCCAAATATTTCGGCGATATTCGTCTCGCTTGATGATAACAACGCTCTGGAGTAAAAAGCCAAGGCAACTCTTCTAAAAGCAAACCCGATCGGCACTGGTGTAATATTTTTTTTTTATTAAGAGGTTCTAAATGAATTTTTATAGCATTATAATTATTAAAGTCAGAATGTGGTAGAGTAGTCCTTGAAATCGCAGGATGCATTTTTAATTTGTTTGTATTTCAGACTACACTTTTATATCCGTTTTTTCCTTTTTTGTTTGTACAAAGTGGCGCAAAAGTACTGCCTACAAGGCTTAAATGTTTCAAGGTTTAACAAACCATGGGAGTAAATTAACCTCACTTGACGGACATCAGCTAGTAATTGGTGAACGTATTGCAATTTATAGGGAAAATCTTTAGCTCCTTGAACCAAAATAAGACGCAAAGGACGACTGCTGGTACACATTTGGACGCGTTATTGTCTCGTCGATATCTATGGACACTATTGGAATTGTCAGTGTACTGAATAAATCTAACTAAGAATACTCTAAGAAGCGGAACTTCAACGGCCGGTTGGGGACTGTAAGTACCGTTTTATAAAAAAAAATGTTTGACGTTTCCGTAATCAGCTCTTCAATACGCATCCTTTGTGACCCACAATTGAAATTCCATAAAACGTAGTTTCAAATTTCTCAAAAAATCTCTACATTGTTTTTAATAAATTTAGAAAAAAAAATCTATGTTTTTCAGTCGTAATTTTATTCAAAATCATTATTTCCAAATAACAATAAATGTGTATTAGATAATATGTGTTCAAGAAGGAGTGAAACAAAGCATCTCATCAATTCCCTTCGCCATATGTATGTGTTTAGGACCTTATAGCCTTAACATCAGACCTTATAGCCAATGTCAAAATTGTTATAATGTTTTGATAGAGTCCAAATCATATTGAAAGATTAAGGGCCTTATTCATAAATAGTTATGAGATGTTTGAGGGACGATTTACCACACAAAAAACGTCTCTCAAACCTCTCACAACTTTTTAGAAATATGGCGGTAATAACGGGTTTTTCAATAAGAGCGCTAGAAAAGTTTTTTTAACTAAAACAAAACCGGTTTTAGATTCCAATGAAATTCTTTATTCCTGTGAAAGTACGTTCGATGCCATTATGTATGGAACTCGATTTCTTTTGCATGGCCACCACGGGCACGCTTGCAGAAGTCCAGATGCTGAACCCAATTTTATAAATCGGCCGATACTGCTGCAATTTCACGTTCGATATTCGTACGAAGTTCATCAATCGCCTCTGGATTGTTGGCATAGACCATAGACTTGACATAGCCCCACAGGAAATAATCTAACGGCGTCAAATCGCACGACCGAGGCGGCCAATCGACTGGGCCATTTCGTGAGATAACACGTTCACCAAACTTGGTTTCCAATAAATTGATTGTGGCATTCGCTGTGTGGCTTGTGGCGCCGTCCTGTTGGAACCACATGTCCTCCAAGTCCATATTATCCAATTGGGGCCAAAAATATTCGGTTATCATTGAACGGTAGCGATTCGCATTCAAAGTATTGTGCCGGTCTTGATCATCGCGGAAGAAGTACGGCCCAATGACGCCGCCGGCCCTTAAACCGCACCAACCCGTAATGTTTTCGGGATGCAATGATGACTCATGGATTACGTGTGGATTGCTGTCTGACCAATAACGCATATTTTGCTATTGACGAAGCCATTCAGCCAGGAATGAGCCTCATCTCTGATTGTTGAGGCCTCTTAAAGTTGAGGCCACTGACTCCAAATTTCGGTAGTAAATTTTAATAATTTCGACTCGTTGTTGGCTCGTATATCTTTCCATGATGAAATGGCAAACCTTACTGAAGAGAAATGTCAAAAGAGCGGGCAAAAATATGGCGTCGTTTGCTGTCCCTATCGATTTACTTTTGTATCGTCTCTGTTGAAAACCCCTTTAGTATAAAATTATGTATCCAATAACTCAATTTAAAGAGTGCGTACGAAATAAATGGTGCATACTTTTAGGCTCAAAACTTTTTTTGTTTTGTATCCAATGCATTTAGGTGTCATTGACATTTTGATATCTGTCAGCGCCATAAAAAACCACGTGCTTAACCCTAGAAAGCTAATCTGCGCCTGCGAGGCGTACACAAATTCAAATATTCGCTCTCTCTTTCTAGTTGTAATTTTTATTTTATTGAAATAAAATGCTGTGATTTCTGGTTTCTTTGATTAAACTGTGTTTCAATATAGACTTATATTCCTACCCCACCATATCTTTTTAAAATTTGTACATAAGTAGGATTATTTTTGTCTACTTGCACTTGTGGACCATTTGCACTTGTGGACAAAGGAGCAGTTCATTCGTTACAACTGGCACGATACATACTGATGCGTATATCAAGGAATGTTTACAAAAGCGACTTCTTCCCTTTTTAAGAAAGCACGAAGATTCTACATTCTTTTGGCCCGATCTCGCGTCGAGAGCTATTTATTAACTGGTATCAAAACAATAATGTAGTGTTTGTACCAAAGGAGGCAAATCCACCTAACTGTCTAGAACTCCCCCCGATCGAAAGATATGGGGCCTTAGTTAAGCGGCATTTAAAGGCTACGAAAGGAGCTGCTAAGGATGCAAAGTGTTTGGAAGAAAGTGGGCTATAATCAGTAATATGGTACCAGAGATAAATAATTAAAAGCCTAATGGAAGGCATCCCGGGAAAAATAAAAAAATTTATAAATAGAAACTAAATATTTGTAAGCCAGTGTAAAAAGTGAATTTGAACTTAATTTTTGTGAATAAATAATTCCTTGTAAACAAATTAATCCATGCATCTTGGTTTTTTTTACCAAAAATGTGTGCACCATTTATTTCGTTCGCTCTCCTTAAAAATATTTTTCTTTGCTTTATATTAATTTAATATTGTAACTCTAAAAAAATATAATTTATAAAGAAAATTATTGTAATTAATATGACACCATCTAAAGACGATGAAAATCGAACAAGGTTGTTATCATTAAAATTGACATTAAAATTTAAAATTGTAAATAATTTGTGGGTCTATTGATTGTCCTGCTTTGCTTGGCCTAATAAACTTTAATACTCCCAATACATTTTTGCGTCATAAATAAAATAAATGGTTTGCCATTACATTCCTTGAAAAAATTGGGTAGAGCCTCTCACAACCAGTGAGCTGACCGCTTTCTAGTTTTATACTCACTGATTGGGACCTACAGTTTTCACAGCGATCCCGAACGGAATTCTGAGAAGCTTTCTCATGGCTAAATACTCGATAGTGTTGCCGTCACTATGTGACCGGCGACCAAAGAAATTTAAGGTGGTCAGAGTAGGTGCTCCGAGCAGGGATCGAACCCTGGATTTCACGTACAAGAGGCGCGTCACATTTTGCGTCATAACTCATAACTCTGTTTTTGCTTTGGCCATTCATAGATTCATAGATAATAACCCCATTAATAGAACATTAAAGGAATTTAATAGAATTTCAAATCAAAATACGAGGAAAGCAACACTGTCGCCATCAAGTACCTCCTGTTAATAGACTACTGTCAAATTTTGAGCAAGTTCCGTCATTTACTTTGTGTTTAACAGCTGCTCTAACCATATAACCTCGTGCATTTTTTAAAAATGGAAAAAAGTGAATTTCGAGTGCTCATTAAACATTATTTTTTGCGAGAAAAAACCGTCAACCAAATCAAGGAAAAGCTTGATAAATACTTTGGGAACTCTGCACCATCGATTTCAATGGTAAAAAAGTGGTTTGCTGACTTTCGTTGTGGTCGCACAAGGACAAATGACGCTGAACGGCCAATTGAGGTTAATACACCCGAAAATGTCGAAAAAATCCACGATATGGTGTTGTCCGATAGAAGAGTAAAAGTGTTTGAGATTGTTGATCCCATAGGCATTTCATATGGCAGTGTGGTTTCGATTTTAAATGATCAGTTGGGTTTATGAAAGCTGTCTGCAAGATGGGTGCCGCGTTTGCTCACAATCGACCATAAACGCACGGGTGTACACGTGTGTAATCCCAATGGCAAAATTCCATGAATTGGACTACGAATTCCATATTCTCCGGATTTACTATTGGCCATTACTACTTCCTATTTCCAAACCTTAAGATTTTAAATGATCAGTTGGGTTTATGAAAGCTGTCTGTAAGATGGGTGCCGCGTTTGCTCACAATTGACCAAACGTGTGGAGTCTCAATGGCAAAATTCCATGAATTGGGCTACGAATTCCATATTCTCCGGATTTACTATTGACCATTACTATTTCCTATTTCCAAACCTAAAGAAATGTCTCGGTGGAAGAGAGATTTAGCTGCAACGATGTAATTATTGATCAAACATATGCCTATTTTATGGACCTCGAAAAATCCTATTTTTTTGAAAGGGATGCAAAAATTGGAGAAACGTTGGACTAAATGTATTGAGCTAAAAGGAGATTATGTTGAAAAATAATTTTTTTTTTTGCAAAAAAAAACTGTGTTTCATTCAAAAAATCACGGACTTATTGATCCGCCCTCGTATTCATATTTTTGGATATTTTAAACGTCTTGTTTATGGATATTGAATATTATATATTTTTAAGTCAAACATTGTTATTCGATTTAAGTCATAGTCTATAAGGAATATTGTATGTCCATAGACTGAGTTAAATAAATAAATAAACAGTTTTATAGAACTGATAATTATGTCGCCATACCTTACATTGTTGCTGCTTGGTAAGCGAGCAAGTATGTAGGGAAATCTTGAAATAAGAAAAATTGCCAATACTTTGAATAAACTCAACATATAATTAAAAATGAGTCATAACCCAAAATTTACAAATTTCCAGTAGAGAAAAAATCCTGATTTTACTTAGATAACAAATTTCTGCAAATTCGCAATAATATATGTACATTAATTAGGTTTTTTTCCTTCTTCTCCTTAAACATTTGGTAGATTTGCGGATCAATACGGAATTTTTTTTTTAAACGAAATGGAAGGGAAAATCACGACAGATTTGTGTATCAGTTTGGCATTGTCCTTGGCTATTGTTTTTAATTAAACAATATAAATCTGCATATTATGAGTTATAACTCTTTTATACAGGGTGGAGCGCGGTAATTTGTTTTTTTTGCACTGCAGGCTGTGGCGGCACTGTTGGTCGAAGAGAGTGGAGAGTGGTGTGGCTTATAGTGGATGACGGGAGATTTGTATTCATCTGCCTTTCAGTTGCCATCATGCATTGGCCAAGTGAGGAGAGGTCATTTTGTGTTGAAGCGTATTTTTCAAATGCGCACTCGATCATTGCAGTGCTCTGCACTCTTTGAGGGGTGATGTTAATTGGCCGCCACCCTCACCAGTCTTAGCCCCATGCGATTTTTTCCTTTGAAGTTACCTGAAGTCGAAGGTGTATATCAACCGGCCCAACACCTTGGAAGACCTAATGAACAATATTGAGGCTGAAATTGGCAGAATACCAGTCGACATGCTTGTTAGAGTTCATAAAAACTTCAGAAAACGTATGCAGCAGTGTGTGGATAGCGAAGATCGACATTTGCCAGATTCACTATTTAGAACCATGTAATTTAAAAATTCCCTTACTGTTCAATATAATTAAAATATAAAATAAATTTTTCCAAGGTTCATAATTTTTTTATTTCATTCCCAAATAAGCAAATTACGGCGTTCCACCCTGTAGTTAGGGTGCGATACATCGCTAAGAAACTGATTATCACAGTGTTTTTTTCTATAATATTTCTAAAGGGTGCGTCATTAACAGCATCTATTATTTTTAAAGAAGTTCACTTCAGCTTTCAGCCCACAAAGAAACAACATTTTTCAACATCAACTGTCAACGAATACAGGGATCATATTTCAACATCAAATGGCAAAAATCATATATTCTTCACATTCTCCGAAATTCAAGCCATGTGAAGTAACAAACGAGCAATGACTTAAACAGCTAAACAGCACTGAAGGAGCAGTCCCTTCAATTTCAAAACAATCATACTGTAACCATGAGTTTGAATCCACTTGCGTTTGGTTTTAAAGTTTTCTCGAACCGAATCTAATGGGTTTTCCGATTTGGCATTTATAAATGTTGAATCTTTTTCACCCAAAACCCCCTGGGCCTCCAAAAAAACCCGCTTTATACCAATAAAAACCTCTACCACTTTAAAGTAAAATTTCGTTGTTTTTTTGTTGGTTTCTTCTTTCAGATAAAAGCCCCTCAAATCGTTTGTCATTAGTTATCTCATAAAGTATTCATCTCGTGTAGCTGCTCAATATTCAACAACGCTTTAACGATATTTATCAAGTTAATATGCATGCATGAGTATAACATTTATAATACCCACCTCGTTTGGTGTCCTTTTTTTCCTCGCAACAAACAGCAACAACAAAAAGGTTGATGTGTAATGTATAATGTTATCCTTAATCACCAACACCACTAGCTACACAGGCCAACCAAACACTCGCCTACAGCCATTTGTTATTGTTGCCGTGTGCGGTAATCCTGGTATAAGAAATTATCACACGTAGCCAAGGATGAATATCGATGGTGACGGTGACACACGGTTAAATTTTCAAACACGTCCTGCTGTTTCGTTTCGTGTTTTTTGTTGTTGTTGTTGTTTTTTTCTTTTTCAAATTTATATTTTTCACTGATAATCGATATTTGCAGGGAATTTGAATGGTAACATGTGTGTTGGATTTGCGTGTGTGTTGTTTAGGTTGTTTAACACTTTAATGGGGGGACGTAAAGGGGGATTATTCAAAATCTATACTTTTTGTTGGTTTAGCACGTTTTACTTGGGCTTTTAGCCAGATTTGGCATTAGCACTAAAATGGTAATATAAAACACACGCTCCATTTATTTATCGATTCGATTACACTTGAATTCTGGGTTGCGGTGGGTTTAGTCGGTACACAATTCACTCTTTAGAGGTTTTTGTATTTAAAGTTGTGTTGTTGTGTGGGTGTGGGAGAAAACCCTGAAAACTTTTGTTTTTTATTTCTTTTTTTTTTGTTCGCCCTTTATGAGATTTAAGATTTCACTTGGTTATATGTGTATTTGCTCTTATTATTCTTTCTTGTTTCCTTTACTTTTACTTCAATTCAATTGTATGGAACTTTTATTTTCATCAAATTTTTTTGCACTTTCACTTTCACATTCGCATTTATTTGCATTTCACCTTGATGCCGCTTTTGCATTTAATTTGCAACCACACACACACTTACACTTTGGCCCACTTGCCACACAATTCACTTCACTTCACGCCACTTCACCACATTGGGTCTGAAGCCGAATATTATTATTATTCATGAAATTTATTTAAATGTAAACAGAAAATCACTCATACGCTGCGTGGACCCCAGAGATTTGTTTCATTTTCTCTCGTTTTCTGGTTATTCTTGTAAACTTCCTTTTCCTGCTTTTCTTCTTCTACAAGATTTTCTTTATTATTAATTTATTCACGGAATTTATTTTATTTCTTCGTATGCCACATGTAGTTTTCTTAGGTTCGACACTCTATATCTCTTTTACATCATGTCGCTGTATTCCGTGATTTACTCTTTCGTGAGGTTACGTTTCGTATCTAAAAACAGACGTCTTGTTTTTTGGCTGCTTAGAGACCGAGACCCGGACCGTCGTTTCCGTCTCCGTTAACGTAAATCTTAACAATTTATTTATTTCTTCTTCTTTCCTTTAATCCTTTTGCCAAACATTGGCTTTTTATTTTTTTCCTTTTCACTTCACTTGTATATCCTTTTTTTAATATCCTATCCTTGTATTCTTGTTGTTGCCTACTGCTACTACTGTTGTTGTTATTGTTGTTATTATTATTCTTATTACCCTCAAAAAAAAAGTCATTAACAATTTAAAACCGTTATCCGTTCGCTGGCGAGACGTCTTTACTATACAATTGAACTAGAAACACTGCCAGAAGGGATGAAAATTGTGTGCGGAGTTTCAAATGGAAATGGTAAATGAGCGAGCGAGCGGGTGGGAGCATCAATGCCCATTAAACTTTTACCCAATGCTAAGCTTTGCCAAACAGAAAGAGCCAACGAGAGAGAGAGCGAAAATCAAGTAAAGTTTTAGGTTATATGTCACTCTCAAGTCATATGGCCAAGCACAAAGAGCGACATCGTATGCGCATTTATTCATTGCTCTTCGTAAATGTCGCTCGTATAGTTTGTGTTCCTTCGTTTACACGGTCTTCAAATAAATTTGTTCCCATTTCTTTTTCGTAACTTCAAACGAAGAGAATTTCGGTTTAAAGCTTTTACAATTCTCATTACACCCTCCTGACTGGACGACTGAATTTCGGAACTTTTGAGGTAACATTCCTAACACCTTAATATTCAATCAAATAATTTCAATTGTAAAGATTTTCCCGGTCACTCTTGAATTGCGAGCTTTGCCTACTTATTGAAGAGAAGAGAACTCCCCTTTAATTTCTTAAGGGATCCAGCCATGAAAATAAAATCAATACTTCATGACAGTGGCAAGATTTAAAGCCAAACTTTTTATAATCCAATTAAATTTAAATACAAATATAAATTTTCAAAATTTCAAAAATATTAAATATTTTATTACAGCTGCAAAGCTCCGTTAATCGTGTTCTCTTAATCAAAGAGCGATTCTCTTTATATTAAAAATCGCCTAAGAGTCGTAAGTTTTAAGGTTTATTATAACCCAGACACGACGTCTGTGGTGCAATGGTTAATGTATGCCACTATTGTACTCTTATGAGGCACCTTTCGATAGTGTAACGCTTCCGTCATCCTAAACAAAATACTGGTTTTGGTTAAACAGTAGCGTGTATCAGGCGGAAATTTTGGTTATTAGAAGAGTGGCCGACTGAATGAGGGATAATAGTCCAACAGTCACTAGGGTCAATGTCTTCTCGAACAGCCAGGTGAACTGTTCAAGTCCCTGGAATCAGTATTCCTGAATTCAACATCTACCCAGGACTGCCGTAGATCCCTTAACGAGATGGCCCAGCATTACGGTAATCATCGTATGTGGGTCCCAGGCAGTGTTAGTATATTAACAGATTTCAATCAAGAAATGAGGTGAAAGAGAAATGTTTCAGTGAAACGTATCGTATCAATACAATGGTTACTATCTCTCGGACCCAAGTATGCCCTGCCAAATACACTTACAACATTCCCTTTATTCAAATGCATCGCCGAAGGGAAGAGTTGTGGATTAGACGACTATAACACAGGGTATTTTTATGGAATTACTGTCGATTTGTTTCAAGGATACACGTTATTTTAAATATGAGTATAAATTTTATGAATAGATAAAGGGAATGCCTTTGGGTTCTCCAGCGTCACCGATAATGGCGGACATTAGAATGGAAGGATTAGTTGACACGACGGTCAATACATTAACGAGGAGGCCGATATTATAACTAAATATGTGGACGATATATTTGTAATCATTGGGAAATCTGAGGTGGAGGACACGATGAAGGCGCTCAATTCTTTCAATCGACGACTTCAATTTATAGTTGAAGAGGAAAGGGACCAACAATTACCATACATTGATTGCATAGTTATAAGACAAGATGGCAATTTAAAAGTTGATTGGTATCAAAAGCCTAAAGCGTCAGGACGACTGATAAATCATTATTCTAAGCATCCTAAAGAGACAATAATTAATACGGCCAACAATTTCGTTAACAGAGTGGTGAAAATAAGCGACGTGGAATTTCATGGGAAAAATAAGGAGAGGTACGAACGATTTAACAAATGAACTGTTTTCCCCTCAACAGATTTGAAACCACCAACACCAAAGGATAAGACGAGACCAGAGAAGATATTGTTACGAATTTCACTATTCGTCCTTTTTGCGTTGTTTTATTCCCAATAATAAAACAAGGTTCGTTTTAAATTACGATAATTACAACGGTTTAACGTCCTTTTATTTTACTTATAAATATAGTACAACAGTTTACTTTATTTACACCACTTTAATAACTCTTATGTTTTACTATCAAATCGCGTTGCTTACTTTACGGCGGCTAATCAGAAACTGAACTCTCGATTCCAAAGACCTCCGCTATTTATACCAACTCACCATACTCAAATGAAGTTATGTCTAGCGAATTCAAGAACCTTCTAGCCGTTACTTATGTTTGTAGAATCATCTTTTAGCGAGCTGGTACGTTGTTACAATGCATACTTTCAGGCGCAGCACTAACCGCCTGTTATTTACATAATGTTAGTAGAGTCATTAAGAGCAAGCAACAGCTTTTACTTATTCGTAACACTGCCCCCCACTTAAGCCTGTTCGTCCCGAGCAGGCTCAACCCTCCGTTTTCCATACAGGGCTAGTCTTTCCAAATGCACGACTTTCATTTTAGCTCTTGGACTTTGGCTTTTCTGGATTCTATAAACCACGTCATTTATACGTTTGATAACCTTGTAAGGGCCTTCCCAGTGAGTGTGAAATTTTGGAGATAAACCTTTCTGGCGCTGTGGGTTGAACAGTAAAACTAGCTGACCCTCATGGAATCCTTCGGAATTTGCTGCTTGGCCGTACCTGGCTTCCATCTTATTACTGACCAACTTACCAAGTTCGCTAAGCTCTCCTGGGATACCATCATTCTCCCCACTGTCGGATGTTAGGCAGTTGCCAAACTCCAAATTTCTTCCATCTTATTACTGACCAACTTCATTCTGCTGCGAACAAACTCGTGAAGTTCGCTAAGCTCTCCTGGGATACCACCATTCTCCCCACTGTCGGATGTTAGGCAGTTGCCACACTCCAAATTTCTAGGGAGCTTTAACTTTGTCCCGAAGACGGCACTAGCTGGTGTTCGGGCAGTAGTATCCTGGGTGGCCGACCGGTATGCTAGAAGGAATCTTGGTATGCGTTCGTCCCAGAATTTTCTATCCTTACTGACGACCTTGCTCAAATATTCTTCAAGAACCTGATTAAATCTCTCTACCGTGCCGGCAGTCCGAGGGCGCAATGATGTCGTTCTCATACCACGAATTCCATTCCTCTCGCATATTTCTTTCAAGATGGCAGATTCAAAATTCCTACCCTGCTCCGAATGCAGCTCTAAAGGGACACCAAAACTTGTTATCCAGTTGTTCACGATAGCTTTGCTTATTGTTTTTGCTTCTTTATCCGGAACAGCGTACACCTCGGGCCATTTACTGAAGTAGTCATAACGACTAGGGCATATTGGTTCCCAGAGCTGCTTTTTGGATATGGCCCAACCACATTCATGAATATTCGCTCGAAGGGAGCACTTGGGCTCTCCTGATCTCTCTGTCCGCGGATCCTCCGCGTTGGTTCTTTAGTTATCAAGCACTGAGTGCAGCCTGCAATCCACTCGGATACAGCTTTTTGACGACCAACCAAATAGAAACGTTCACTTAGTTTCTCCATAGTTTTGCCTTTACCGAGGTACCTACCACTCGGAGCATTATGAGATTCTGCAATTATCTCTTTCACTTTCAAGGCAGGTATCATTTTCCCATACACGGTATAGACAGCCATCTAGCAATCTCAAGCTATTCCACTGGGCCCAATATGATTTTAAAACGGGGCTTTCTGAAGCGATTTCATTGCTCGTTAATTGTCTATCCTCTTCCTTTGCCAAAATAGTTTTTGCCAATACAGGATCACTTCTCTGTGCCGTGGACCACTCGTCGTCCGATTCAATTCTCAGGGATCGGACGTCAATAATTTGCTCTTTTATCTCAGCCTTAGAATCCTGTTTAGGCTCGATTATATGTGGACGGTCATTTACTCGTCCGGTATCGGCCGCTATCGCTGGAGATCTTGACAGTTTTCTCAGGTCTTTACAGTCCCGCCGTATATGGCCACGTTCGCCATGATTGGCACCTTTCAATTTTGTTGTTTGCCATAGTGCTTTCGTGAGAATCCGAATCACTTCTTTAAGTTCGCTAACGGCGCCCTTCGCACATGATGTGTCTGTTGACTGGAAACAACCCTCGCCAGAGGCTTCATAAATTACTCGCACTGGCCCCTCTTGTAACTGAAGTTCATTAATTTTCCTTTAAAATTAGCTTACATCATTTTTTAGTTCCCGTTCGACTTCCTCGAACTTATGTTCAACTTCTTCAATCTTCTGCCCCATCTTCTCGAATTTATGTTCAACCTTTTCGAATTGATCGTTCACTTGAATCTCCATATTGCTCACAACTTCGAAGATTTCTTGCAGTTTCTCATTTGTGGCATTTCATGTTTCCTGAATAATTCTAGAAATCTCGCTAAATTTATCGTCCATAATTCTAAAATTCTCGTCCAGCTTCACGCTAGTTAATAATTCTAGAGTTTTCGTCCAATTTTGCAAACTTTTCCATCATGGCCGCAAACATTGTAGAAACATCTACATTACCAGTTGCTTCATTTGTAGATATCTCCATTTCTTCTTTGCATTCAAACTGGTATTTGTCAATGTCAATGTTTCGGCGCTTGAATTCTTATATTAATCGCCTCTGCAGCTCTACCTTATTACCAGCTGTCGGTTGATCCAATTTACTCAACTCCTTTTTTAGTTGTTCAACTTTGAGTTCTTCAAACTTCATCGTTGTCCTTAATTCGTAATTTCACTTCTGACAACAATGTTACGAATTTCCCTATTCGTCCTTTTTGCGTTGTTTTATTCCCAATAATAAAACAAGGTTCATTTTAAATTACGATAATTACAACGGTTTAACTTCCTTTTATTTTACTTATATAGTACAAGAGTTTACTTTATTTACACCACTTTAATAAGTCTTATGTTTTACCATCAAATCGCGTTGCTTACTTTACGGCGGTTAATCAGAAACTGAACTCTCCATTCCAAAGACCTCCGCTATTTATACCAACTCACCATACTCAAATGAAGTTATATCTAGCGAATTCAAGAACCTTCTAGCCGTTACTTATCTTTGTAGAATCATCTCGAATAGTGGAGAATTATCTCCGAGGCGAATTCGTGTTACTGGTTTAGCGAGCTGGTACGTTGTTACAATGCATACTTTCAGGCGCAGCACTATCCGCCTGCTATTTACATAATGTTAGTAGAGTCATTAAGAGCAAGCAATAGCTTTTACTTATTCGAAACAATATAAATATAAATCCATAACGTATGTGCCAGGACTCTCGGAAAGAATCAACCATTTACGAGAGGAAGAAATACCATTCAGCTCCAATGTCTAACTTTACCCCAAATAGCCTTTTTAGTAGGACTAAATAGAGAATCGATACGGACGACATGCCAAATGTGGTGTACGAAATCAAGTGCTATGGTTGGTACTACGATGAATAAACTGAAGACGAGAATTTCATCACATAAATCGGACCAAAAGGCACATTACACAGTGCAACACGAAAAAAAATAACCATACACGGACACCACTACGTGATAAAAGACTAAAAAAAAAAGACCCGTGTCTCCCAATTTTTCCCAAAGTCATGCACTTTTTTTTTATGGGCCGCCAAAGATTTGGGGCCTCGGTATCACTTTCGTAAAAATGTGATCATTTTCTCAGGCTCATATCTTGCAAACCGTTCAGAATTTCGATTTACTCTCTGAGGCAAAGTTGTAGCTCTTGCGCTACCTAAACGGTGTTAACCCTTGAACAAACACATGGTTCTGGCCAGGCATATTTCATTTTTTGCTACCTATGGACCTGAACAGGAGAAAAAGGTAAAAAAAATGAAATTAGAAAATTTTCGGCAAATTTTTCACTTTTGCGTGCTACCTAAACAGTGTTAAGAATCATCTCTAGGAAGTTTATATGTTCTAGAAATTTGTTTATTGAGATCTTAGGTAAATTTTTGTAGTTGATTGTTTCCTTGAATTTTGAACGGTTTGCTATCTGTGGACCTGAACACGGGAAAAAAGTTAAAAAAAAATCGAATTTTTTTAAGTTTTTTGCGATTTTGATCTGGAAGGTGAAGTTTTTTTGATTTTATATGTTCGCAACTACTACAACTTTGCCTCAGAGAGTAGATCGAAATTCTGAACGGTTTGCAAGATATGAGCCTGAGAAAATGATCACATTTTTACGAAAATGATACCGAGGCCCCAAATCTTTGGCGGCCCATAAAAAAAAAGTGCATGACTTTGGGAAAAATTGGGAAACACGGGTCTTTTTTTTTAGTCTTTTATCACGTAGTGGTGTCCGTATATGGTTATTTTATCATGATGTCTGTCAGATACATTTTTCTGTGTGGACGAAAAATTTATATTTTATCGATAACTCCTTCAGATATATTTGTCAGATCTGTATACTTTATACTTCTTTTCCTGAAAATTTGACAAAACCCGATATTTATTTAAATTTCATTATTGAATATCTCGATAACTGAGACAGTTATCGAAATATTTATTAAATACAAAAATTAAGTTTACATACAGTAATTATTAATAAAAGGTTTTTTAAATGTCCAATGCAAAAACACGAAATCACTTTGATTATTTCCTTAATTGACGACGCCATTAAGATTTCAATCAACTTGTTTATGTGAATGTTTGGCTTGAAGTTTTTATCAATTATAAATTGTGTGAAGTGGCGGTAAACAAGTGTATTTGCGCGAAAAATCAAATGAATTTTAATAAACAAAATCAAAGACAACAAAAAGACAATATAAATATTGGGGCACAGTCGTTGTTAAATCCGAAATAACCGTTCATTTCAATTAAAATTCATTCCCTTTCCTTTAATTTCTAAAATAAATTTTTCAGCTCTTACATATTATTTTTTAGATAGTGTTACGAATTTCCTTATTCGTCCTTTTTGCGTTATTTTATTCCCAATAATAAAACAAGGTTCGTTTTCAATTACGACAATTACAACTGTATAACTTCCTTTTATTTTACTTATAAATATAGTACAACAGTTTACTTTATTTACACCACTTTAAGAAGTCTTATATTTTACTATCAATTCGCGTGGCTTACTTTACGGGGTTAAATCACAGACTGAACTCTCCGTTCCAAAGACCTCCGCTATTTATACCAACTCACCATACTCAAATGTAGTTATCTCTAGCGAATTCAAGCACCATCTAGTCGTTGTGGTTAGTTATCTTTGTAGAATCATCTCGAATGGTGGAGAATTATCTTAACTAAGGCGAATTCATGCTACTGGTTTAGCGAGCTGGTACGTTGTTACAATGCATACTTTCAGGCGCAGCACTAACCGCCTGTTATTTACATAATATTAGTAGAGTCATTAAGAGCAAACAAAAGCTTTTACTTATTCGTAACAATAGTATAATATTATAATTGAATTTTTGTGGTTTTATATTTTATATACTTTTAATCTCATTTAAATGAAATTCATATACATATACAAAATAACAAAAAAACATTTAAATACAAATTTTAATTATTATTCATGAAATTGATTACTTTGGTAACGGTTCTAGGAATAGTTGCAGGGAGATCATTTCTGTGACTGGTATATTTATGACATTCTTGTGACGTGTTATTTGATGACTAGTTCTACGACTGACACAACAGGACTGATTCAATACAGGTTCCTTGAAACTAGTTCTGCGACTTATAATATGGTATCTGTGTGGCCGTCGGTGGTGCAATGGTTAGTGTGCGCGGCTCTTGTACATGAGATCCTGGGTTCGAACCCGGCTCTGACCACCTTCAAATTTTCTTTCGGCGGCGGTCACCTCGCATAGTGACGGCGACACTATCGAGTATCTAGCCACGAAAAAGCTTCTCAAATTACCGTTCGGAATCGGTGTAAAACTGTAGGTCCCAATCACTGAGTGAAAACTGGAAAGCGCACAGCTCAGTGATTGTGAGAAGTTCTCCCCAGTCCCTTCATGGGATGTAATGGGAAACCATTTATTTTTTTTTATTTTTATCTGTGGGGTGCCAATTTACACCAAAGAGGACAAACCATAGTAGAAGTGATAGGTTCCCTCCATATAAAGGAATTAGAACTAAGACCGATCACTATACGTCATGAACCTTTCACGAGACTTGTCCAGTTCCGATTATTTTCCCCGTAGGGTAGTTTGGGTTAATCTATAACAGTTCATATAAACCAACTCATTAACCCTATCGTACATCCCTCTTTCGGAACTGTACAAATTAATGACAACTTGGGAACTAAATTTAACAAATCACACCCGTTCAACTTAAAGATTATCAGTACATAATCGTAAGTGGTAAAATCGATTAATTTTCAATGTCATTAAGTACAATAGTCACTACCTTAGATTATTAATGTGCTGATATCGTATGTTGTTAATAGATGTCAATTGATTTTCCTACACTTTTTGTGCTAGAAGAAAAACAAACCCTCTCCAAATTTTGTTTTCCTTATATTTATAAACTAAAGGTGTCAAATGGAAGCCAGTATATTGAATACTAGAGTTTCAGCCGTTTTCACTTAAACGCATAAATAATTTGGTATTAACAACCAATGTGAAAACTTTTTTGACATCATTTTTAAAATTGTAAAAATGTATTTATATTTTATAAAGAATGATTCGATAACATTATCGGAAAAATATAAACTAAATAAATATGATTTGTAGTGTTATTTATAAATATTTAAAGAAAATTAAAATAGTGTTTTTTCATAAAATTTGTGATATTTTCGTCACCTTTCATTTCGACATCTGACAAGAAAATGAAGTTGGAGAGTGTAAGGACCAATTTTTGACTAGTTACTTAAATTGGTAATCAGTTGATTTTGTTTTATGTTTGATCTGACTTTAAATACGAAAAGAGTTTTGCAGTGGTTTGTCAAATAATCTTAGAACCATGTGGCAACAGTGGCAAATGCTACGGAAAATAACCGGTATTCATACATTTATCCGCTATCGTTACGATGGATCAGACTGACGCCATTTTCAAATCAAAAGAGAAGTGATAAAATACAAAATACTTAATGAAATTAAAGAATATTTGAGCAGAAATAAAGTTCTAACTGTACTACGAGTTAAATGATACGTTTCTATTGTTATTTCAACTAGGATGGTGATTATAATTGTTCACATTAACAATTAAAGACGCTTACCGCCTTATTCATAAAAAGTTATGAGAGGTTTGAGAGATGATTTACCATACAAAAATCGTCTCTCAAACCTCTCATAAGTTTTTATGAAGAAGGCCGTTAGTGTTTGCTCTTCTTGTTGTTTTCTGTCAAGATCATAAGGTCTCTTGATCATAGTTTTAATGCCCAACTTTGGCTGTTTAAACAGCAATTAACTATTAACCTAGAAAGTGAATTCAGAGTTTAAATTATGTTCACTCAAAAATTAGGCCTAAAGGGCAAAATCAAAATTGATGTTAAATAATCGAAGTTGATGACAACTTGAAATCAAGCAATTTATCCAAGGGCCCCTTGGGTGGTTGGTTGGCTGAAAAGGCTGCAAGACAGCACGCTGTCTAGCACACTTAGGCTAAAGAAGACCATTGTGATACCTGCAATTGACTAGTCGTCTAGCTAATTTGCCCTTTCAATGAATTTGTCTATAAGACCTACAGGAATATCCTGTAGGGCTACGGTGCTAACTAAATGGGTTCCGAATATCCTACTTCTCAGTCCTGCCAGAGCAGAGAAATCCAAGAGGATGTGTTGCGTCGTCCTCTTCCTCTTCCATGCAGCATCTGCAGAGAGTGGAGTTTCTATGTCCCAATCTTAGGGCGTGGTTCCTACAAGACAATGTCCCGTAAGTGTTTCTATCATTGTGGATACCCTGCCTCTCGGCAAGTTAAGTAGTTGCCTAGTCCTCTTCCTGTCCACCTGTGGCCAGAGGATCCTGGCTGGCTTGTTTGCAAGTTGAAGTAAGTTTCCACTTGTCCTTGAACATATTATCGGCCCACTGCCTGATCTGCAAACGGCAGGTAGAGATTGGCATACTAACAACTTCTTTTTCCGGAAGAACCTGTGCCGTAGTGCCCTGTCTAGCTAAAGCATCCGCTACGCAATTGCCTGGAATGTCGCTGTGTCCCGGTACCCTGATGAGCTGACTTAGATTTATCTCTGGTAGTAGGTAGGGAATACAGTAGTCCGTTTTTACGGGAATAGAGTTAATCCGGTGTAGTAATTCAGCGTGTCCGGAATGCCCCGATATAAAAACACCATAATCTCTGATTCTCACCAGGGATGTAGCGGCTGCCGATTCGGCCATGATGTCAGGAGTACAGATGTTCAGGATAGCACTAAGTGCAGTGCCTGACGTCGTGCCCATTGCCCCACTAACGCTAATCAGTGCTGATCTTTGAATTTTCATCAAGGAATTCAGAATATATTTCTTTTAGAGGGACCTCCACCAAACTACGGTGCCATAGAGAAGTATTGGTCTGACTATTGCCGTATAAATCCACATGGTGATCTTAGGCGACAGTCTCCAGCGCTTTCCTATCGCCCCTTTACAGCAGTAAAGAGCAGCAGACGCCTTTTTCACCCTCTCCTCCACATTCGGTTGCTAAGACAGTTTTCTGTCGAGAATTATTCCCAGATACTTGACCTTTTCCGTCAACTGTAATTGCACCCCATTAACTGATGGCAGTTCTAATGCGGGTATTTTATATTTCCGAGAGAACAAGATAAGCTCGGGTTTAAGTGGGTTAAGTGATAGACCGTTGTTAGCGGTCCAGTTCGAAATCAGACTAAGTAGGCTGGTTTTAATTTGAGGTTTCTACCCGTACAGATGATGGCAATATCATCGGCATAGGCTCTGTCTAGTCGGCTCTGTCCAATTCAAGAGGCAGTTCAGTGACAGAAGTTAACGATAATAGTGGAGACAGAACTCCCCCTTGCGGTGTGCCTCTGTTAACGTTCTTAGCAATAGTAACACCACCCCATTCAGCTTTGACGGATCTATCCACCAGAAGCTTCCCCATTAGGCGTGTCACCATGCTGTCGACTCCTAGATTCTGTAACGACCTGAGAATCGCCGAAGGTTGAAAGTTATTGAAGGCTCCCTCGATGTCCAGGAAGGTCCCCAGATCGAAGACCTTATTCTCAAGAGAGTTTTCTATTATGCTGCCTATAGAGTGGAGATCCGTCTCATTTGACCTGCCCTTGATATAGGCATGCTGAGAACTCGATAGTAGATTCTGTGGAAGATTATTTCGAACATGAATGTCCAGTAACCTTTCAAATGTCTGAAGAACAAAGGATGATAGACTGATTGATCTAAAGTCCTTTGGTTTGCTTCCAAATGCTAGGAATGTCTCCCGGCATAAGGCAGCCCCTGAAGATTGCCTCCAACCAACTACAAGATAGGTATAGTGCCTCCTGTAGTTGCATTGGTTTGCTAAATATGAGATATCACTACATCTGAAATACTTTTTTATTTCGTGGTTTATGTTTGTTGGCGACTCTTTGTTGTTCCTTGTCAATTCTTTATTTTTCCTTATAATATGTAAATTACATTTCTCACTGTTTCAATACCGTCCATTTCTGCCAACTAATGCGTCCTCCAAGTTTAAATCCTCTCCTTCTAACAAACGTAATTTCTTATCAGTTAGTCCAAGCACAAATTGTTTTCGAAAATCCTTGCCCAAATAGACAACAAACTCGTAACAAACCGCTAACTTTTTCAGTGCAACCACAAAATCACTTGCCGATTCCTCTTCCTGCTATTGGCGCATGTTGAATTGAAAGCATTCCACTAACTTAATAGGCTTCGGATCAAAATGTTTTACCAAAACCTTTTTTATTTCTGTGTAGGTTTTGTCTTCTGGTTGTATGGAGTCTACGAGTATTTATCACACAGAAACTTATAAGCACCTGTGCAGATGAAATGCAACGACAACGCCTACTTTTCCTCGTCCTTAGAATGGTAAAGCTTAAATATTTCTACCAAACGACACCACAAAATTGTTCGTGAATCAAAAACTTTAAAGTTGAAGTAATTTATGTTCATCTCAGATATTGATTTTAATGTATTTATTCTATTTACGTGGAACAAACATTTACTTGCACTGCCGCTCTTTTGAATATTGCCCCTCTTAATTATGTTTTTTCAGTTCGATTCTCCTAAAATAATAATGTCAGTGTATTGGTTGTTTTTCATTTAATTACGAAAGCTATAACATACTGTTACGATTAAGTAAAAGCCTTTATTTACTCTTAATGTCCAGACAAATGGTACGTAAATAACAGGGCGATTATTGCTGCGCCTGAAAGTATGCATTGTAACAACATACCAGCTCGCTAAACCAGTGGCATGAATTCGCCTCAGTTAAGATAATTCTCCACTATTCGAGATGATTCTACAAAGATAACTAACAACAATGACTAGAAGGTTCTTGAGTTCGCTAGAGATAACTACATTTGAGTATGGTAAGTTCGTATAAATACCGGAGGTCTTTGGAACGGAGAGTTCAGTTTGTGAACTTGATAGAATTGATGGTAAAAAATAAGACTTATTAAAGTGGTGTACATAAAGTAAACTGTTGTACTATATAAGTAAAATAAAAGGAAGTTAAACCGTTGTAATTATCGTAATTTAAAACGAACCTTGTTTTTTATTATTACGCCAAATCCTGGAGAAGACTCACGAAACACAAATCGACACCTATCATCTATTTGTCGACTATAAGGCTGCCTTCGATAGCCCGATACGGGAGAAACTCTACGAAGCAATGTCTGAGCTCGCAAAACTCATGCGCCTTGAAGGATGACCTTGACGACCACCAAATCCGCAGTGAAAGTTGGTAAGGATCTTACGGAACCTTTCGAAACCAAGCGAAGCCTCAGACATTGCGACATCCTATCGTGCGATCTCTTTAACATCTTAATGCAGATCGTTACGAGCAAAGCTGCAGTCAACATGAATAAAACCATCAGCAACAAAAGTCACATGCTGCTCGCGTATGCTGATGATATAGATATCATTGGACGCGCAGTTAGAGAAGTTACTGCGGTGTTTTCGAGAATTGAAAAGGAGTCAGCAAACGTGGGTCTCACAGTAAATGAGGACAAGACAAATTTAATGGTTTCAACGAGAAGGGCCTCCACGCGATTAGACCAAAGCGTGAACGTTGATAACCGTTATAATTTCGAGGCAGTGAACGAATTTATATACCTCCGATCTGCCGTAAACAAAAACATCAACGTCAGCCTTGAGATCAAGCGGAGAATTGTGCTTGCGAATAGATGTTATTTTGTGCTAAGCAAGCACTTTAGAGATAAAGCCCTCTCTCAAGTAACAAAAGTCCAGCTATACCAGACTCTCATACAACCTGTCTTGCTTTATGGCGCAGAATCCTGGGTCTTATCGCAAGCAGACGAAACATCTGTAGGAATCTTCGAAAGGTATATACTCCGAAAAATGTATTGCCCTATATTGAACAACGGCGAGTATCGCCGACGCATGAACGATTATCTGTATGAGCTATATCCCGACATTGACATAGTTAAGAGGATCAAAATATCGCGAACTCGAAGGAAGACGAAAAATAGGAAGACCAAGACTCCGCTGGAGGGATCAGTTTGATGAATCTCTGCGTACACTTGGTATTGCCAACTGGAGAGATAAGGCAAAAGATCGAACTGGTTGGCGAAATATGTTATCTTCGTTTTGTAAGGTTCGTGACCACTCGGGGTTGTTCGAGACCGGATAAGTAAGTAAGTAATGTGTTCATGATTGCAGATCCATTTTATGTTACCAGAAGGTCCAGAGGAAATCCGCAAAAATTATTATTAAGCATACAAATCGTATGTTGGCGAGAAAATGCTAAGTCCGGTTACTACGAAAACGATACTAAACAGTAAACAAAGTTGGAATACACTAAGATTGAAAAAATCTATGCCGCAGCCGAAAAGCCGGTGTTGGGGTACTTTTAAATAAAATTTAAAGAAATACAAAATTTCTACATTTGCAAATATTTTTGGATGATCTGGTGGAAAAAAAATTTAAATTTTAAAAAATGTAATAAAAATTTTGCATTATGAAGTATGAACCTATGGCTACAAAATAAAATAAAAAAAACCAAAAAGAAAGTGCACAAATGTGAAAATGCAAATTTTGTCAAAATATCTAAAATGTGTATTTTTCATTTTCACCTTTTTGGTGCAATGCGAAAAAAAATTCAATTTTTAAGATATTTTCGGAATGATTTCTGTTTTTGATATCTAAAGTTACTGTCAAAAATCCCTGTTATTTTTTTGTAAATATCGTTAAAATATCTGTTAAAAAAAAGTTGGCTGTAATATTAACCGAAAAATTCAAAAAGTTTAGATATAAAAATTAATCAGTCAAAAGGAAATTTAAACTCAGATCGGTTGACGATTTGTGATTTTTTATCAGCAGCACATTAAGCCGCTCATCCACTGGCCGGTCTGTTCAACTGTCTTACTGAATTATGTTTTGTTTCATAAAGTAGTAGGGATTGGGACGTTTACAAGATTAGTCTTAATCTATATAAAGGTGAAATCAAGAGGGCCAAACGGAAATCCTGACGAAACTTCTGTGAATCCATTGAGGGAATTAGCCAGACTGCACGCTTAAGATGCGTGCTCGCTAAAAACCCACCGTGTGCGGGGTTCTTAATGAAAGACGATGGAACGTGGACGTATTCGTCTTAAGAGCCTCTTGGGATTCTCCTGGATGCCCACTTTCCCAACGATGACAGTAGTGTTGGTCATCAGCCAGAAGAGGTAGGCGGAAACTCATCTAGTTTAGAAAAAGTTCGCTCAATAGTGAGCAGAAAGAATCTGATATGGGCCATTAGATGCTTTAAGCCCTATAAATCAGCCGGACCTGACGGGACAATTCCCGCGCAACTACAGGAGTCACTATACCTATCTTGTAGTTGGGTGAAGGCAATCTTCGGGGATGCATTATGCTGGCAGTCACTCCTAGCATTTGGAAGCAAACCAAAGTGATTTTCGTTCCGAAAGCGGGCAAATGCTCTCATGTTAAAACCAAAGGACTTTAGACCAATCAGTTTATCATCCTTTGTCCTTCAGACATTTGAAAGGTTACTGGACATTCATATTCGAAGTAGTCTTCCACAGGATCTACTATCGAGTTCTCAGCATGCCTATACCAAGGGCAAGTCAAATGAGACGGCTCTCCACTCTATAGGCAGCATAATAGAAAACTCTCTTGCGAATAAGGTCTTCGCTCTGGGGACCTTCCTGGACATCGAGGGAGCCTTCAATAACATTCAACTTTCGGCAATTCTCATGTTGTTACAGAATCTAGGAGTCGACAGCATGGTGACACGCCTAATGGGGAAGCTTCTGGTGGATAGATCCGTCAAAGCTGAATGGGGTGGTGTTACAATTACTACGAACGTTAACAGGGGGACACCGCGGGGGGGAGTTCTGTCTCCACTATTATGGTTAACTTGACAATGAACTGCTTCTGGAGTTGGACAGAACCGAATGCCAGGTCTTTGCCTATGCCGATGATATTCATATCATCTGTACGGTTAGAAACCTGAATTTACTTAGCATTCGTACAACCAACCTACTTAGTCTGATTTCGAACTGGACCGCTAACAACGGACTATCACTTAACCCACTTAAAACCGAACTTATCTTGTTCTCTCGGAAATATAAAATACCCGCATTTGAACTTCCGTCAGTTAATGGGATGCAATTACACTTGACGTATCTGGGAATATCTCCTTCAAGCTGCCTGATCACTGTAGTGTATTTCAGGCGGAACTTACCGCCATACTATAGGTTGCTGAACTACTGAAAAGTAGTGTCACAACCATCCGGAGAATATGTATCTACACAGATAGCCAGGCTGCCATAAAGTCCGTGGAATCCATGTTTGCTACGTCCCTGACTCATCACTTAGGGTGATGGCAAAGTATTTTGACATCAGGCTCTTCTGGGTACCGGAACACAGCGACATTCAGGGCACTACGGCATAGGTTCTTCCGGAAAAGAAGTTGTTAGTATGCCAATCTCTACCTGCTGTTTGGAGATCAGCCAGTGGGCCGATAATATGTTCAAGGACAAGTGTAGACTTACTTCAACTTGCAAACAAGCCATGGTCCTCTGGCCACAGGTGGACAGGAAGAGGACTAGTCAACTACTTAACTTGCCCAGAGGCAGGTTATCCACAATGATAGGAACACTTACGGGACAACTCCACTCTCTGTAGATGTTCCATGGAAGAGAACGAGTAAACAACGAAACACCTCTTGGATTGCCCTGTTCTGGCAGGACTGAGATATAGGATATTCGGAACATATTTAGTTAGCACCGTAGCCCTAAAGGATATTCCTATAGGTATTATAGATAAATTCATTGAAAGGGTAAATTGGCTAGACAACTAGTCAATAGTTGCTTTAGAGGAAACTGCAGGTATTACAATGGGCTTCTTTAGCCTAAGTGTGCTAGACAGCATGCTGTCTTGCAGCCTTTTCAGCCAACCAATCAAAGTAGTTGTTTTGTCTCATGGATCTAGTTAAATTGGTTTAACAGTTGCAGTTGTCACTACGATGTTTGTTTATGTTTTCAAATTCTTTTCTATTTCTTCATTCGTATGCTGCATAGTATATTCATGACCCAGCAAACATATTTAAATATTAAATATTAATATTAATAAAAATATTAATATTAAATATTTTTTCACTACATATTATTGTATGTTTTTATTGTTATTGTCGTTATTAATATTACTTTTATTGTTATTACCAGGGCCAACAGAAATATGCATGAAAAAACTAAAAATATGCGCATTAGATAAACACGAAAAACTTTATTCACTGACTAGATTTTATTTTTAATAAAAATTCATCGCAAACAGTCGTAAATTAAATGAAGTTGTTTAGGTTACATTAATAAGATTCAGTCTATTGATTGATTATAGCAACATATTACTAAGTGTTGCTTTAAATTGTCAAATGTGAAGGTTCTTCGATTATCTGCAAGCAAGTTGCCATACAGACAGAACGAAAAACAGTCAATTTCTGCCGGCGAAAGTAATTTAGTGAACTCCTCCTTTGCAACGGCACGAATAACAAAACATTATAAATGTCCAACACAGTTTTGTAGTCTGTATTACGTTTTATAATAGCTTCAAATTTTTTAGAAAATATTTTGTTTTCCATTAAATTCAATTTTTTGCGTTTCTCCTCAAGTATCTTGATACTCGTCTAGATACCTTTCTTGTAGTTTTAAAATGCTACTGGTTAAATTTGAAAAGTTACACTGCAAATACCCGAAATCGTTGACGTTTTTTCTTAAATTAAATTTCTCTTCCGAAGTACGTATGGCTTCAGCCTCTTCGCTGTCAAACGATTCTACAACTTTCTTAACATCTCCAAAATGCTCACAATAGTATTGTGATGCTTTCAAACAACTACCCCAACTGGTAATGCATGGGACTGACTGCAACGCAACGCCTGGTAGAGCTCTTTGAAATTCTTGACGACGGGAGCCTTAGTATTGCATATTTTGCAAAACAAAAGTGAGTGATCTACTCGATAAACTCCTGGATAAACTTTACACATGCGAAGCAGAAATTCTCTCAGACTTTCTTTTTCTTTTGGCATGAGTTTAACTTTTTAACTACTCTATAAATGCACAAAAGTTAGGCGTTGCCAGTTGCGAAAAATTATAAATATTATATTGCCATCTTAAATAAATAAACAGTTGTTGTCTACACAGCAAAAAATTCTTATGTAAAATATAAAAAAATTACAAAATATGTAAAAACATCGAAATATGATTTTATATGCTTGATACCGTAAAACATCCCCGGATGACTGTAATATGTATTTACATATGCAAATATGCATTGCATACTTTTGTTGGCCCTGGTTATTACATACAGTAACATGAATCTATTTTGTAAACAAATTTCATACCAAACAATATATTTGTTGCAAACAATTTTATTTATCATCAACCTATTGTGAAATGTTGTTATGGATTAGATATGTTTACATTTTGACATCACTTTATTAGTTCAATACAAAGTAGGTCAGTGAAAGTGAATTTTTGTTATAATGTTAATAAGAAATTGTTATTTAATTGTTTTCTGTATGTCAGCACCAAAAAATAAGGAAGCGTCTATTTTATATGCATTTATTGAGCAGAAAATGGGTAAATTTTCTATTAAAAAAGACAAGCTGTGGCATAAAATACAACGCTTTCATTGTAAAATGGGTAAATACTGTCATGGAGTGCAAGAGAAATAAAATTTATTTTGAACAAAAATATTCGAATTGGTTGAATGAGACATTTTTGGAGTTGGATCATGTAAGTTGACATGAACGTTTAAAGCTGTGTTCATATATACAATGCGAACTTATTCAATTGGAATCTGGCACCAGTAAGTTTAGTTCAATGGAACTATCTCCAGAAGGCTCTGTCGAACCAACAAATAATTGTGTAGAAAATACTGACATGGCACCTTCACCAACAAAAAGAACCCGAATAACTAAACGCGCCAGACCAATGAAAAATTTTGCGACTTCCTCAAAAAATCCAAGCACCGTAGAGCTTCCGAGTTAATTGCTGAATATTCTCTAGAGAACCTGGAATATGCCATTCTAAAACTAAAGCGAGGTTGTAGAAAAGGAAAGATGAAATGCTTAACGCCATCCAAAGCACTCGCCGTATTGTTGGACTTAGATCTTTCTGAGAGAAAGTATAATATTTTACGAAACGCATTTAATGGCTTGCATCCAAACTGTTTTCGTTCCCTATATACATACATTGCGGAGCAAAATATAGTGCCGACCATAAACGCATCCGAAACTTCTGCTGAAATCGATGTAAAGACAAGGAAGTGCAAAAATGTAGAGGGAATTTAAGATCATTGTGATCTACAGCAAGGCCGAAATATACTTCAGCTCATTGGAAAGATGGGCATGGATGGAAGTTCTGGTCATTCACAAAGTCGTTCACAAAATTTTGTAATGTTGAAAACTCTGGTAAATTCATGTTTGTTATTGCCTTTGCTCCGATCAAGTAAGTTTACTAAAAACATACTATATATTATAAATATATTTAAAATATTTTTTATGTATTTTAAGGTTGTTGAATGTGATATCGGGAGAAGATGTTTGGTATAATGCAACACCCATCACCATTAACCGTCATCAGCCAGATATTGCAGACCTATAAAATGTTGCTGTGCGAAAGAAAAATAACAGAAAAATTTGACTGCGCCGTTATTGAAAGAAATTCTATGGTTTTTTAAGTTTTCTTCCAAATGCATTGCACTATGAAACACGCTGAAAAATAATGGCCTCTCTAACATATTTTCCCAAACATATACTGCAGGAACCATGTATATGTTTGGAACACACTTCAAATATTCATATGTTTGCCAGTCCCAAACTTACTTGTATTTAAATGCAAATAGTATCATGTTTACTGACAAACATGTATGCTTTTACGTGGAAATACATACGTTCTTCATCCCAAATATCCATATACTTATTTGGAAGCATTCGCCTGTTTCCCCCAAACCTATATATACTTACGTGGAAACATATGCGAATTTCCTAACAAATATAATAATATTTAGAAACGAATTATTCTTCGATTCCTATATATATATATTATTTATTATAATTAATTTTAACAATATAAATCCACATTTATAAATAATTAATACAAAACCCTTTTTACATTTATTTGCCTTGAATGCATTATTTGTTTTTTTTCATGAAATGAGAATCTGCTGTTCTTTCTTTGTTGCTCCTTACTTTGTTGTCTCTCACGATTTTGTTTTCAGAAGGTTTCAGCAATGCGTTGGTTATCACTATGCGTTGGTACACAAACAAGATATGTATTTATATACAAAACAAGTTCATGCAAGTCAAGCGTGGATTAATTAAAGACGTGTTTTTTTTTATTACACTTATTTCTCAAATGGTACGCCGTCCCGATTTTCTCAGTAAAAGCTGGGACAGACAAAGTGATTCACGTTGTTGCCCTTTCGAGTTTCTTTACCCAAAATCGTTTCTCACTTTGGTAGCACACATCCATATATACGAAAAACATACACAAAAACCAAAGTATCATCACAAACCATTTATTCTTTTATTCTTTTCCACTGATCAAGCGCTTTTGATATCCTCTATCCTATGAACCGTTGACGACTTAATACATGTAACTAAAACGCAATACATCAGGCAAAATAAGAAACACTTCATCTGCAATTTCCACGCACATTAAGGAATATTTATGACTACTGACTGAGAGAATAATGCAAAAATACAGATACACACTTACAAAATAGACTCTCTCGTTGTCCCTCTTTTATTTTCTTGCTGTCGAGAGATCATAGACAGTGCAACAGTCACAACAGTATTTGTATCACAAACATAAATATATGTTGGTCGCAAACACATATATTATAACATATTAATCAGTGTGTCTCAAACATGTAATATTGAATAGCAAACACAATGTGTTTGGACACAAGTATATTATATTTGTGGCAAGCTCCAAACACACTCTATAGTTGCATCCAAACAACAAAAAAGGACATATTTTTCAGAGTGTAGATGATGCGGTCACTAATGTACTTACAAATACAAATTCGTGCAGTAAGTGTTTCATTTGTAATGCAAACCAAAACGAAATGAAAAACCTAAATATGAAATATATTCCAAATGTTGATATGTGTAAATTTGGCCTTTCTTTCCTTCACTGTTGAATACGATTTCTAAAATGCATTTTACGTATTGCATCTTGGCTTCCCTTCAAATTATGGCGCGTAGGTAAATACAATGAAGAAGAATGTCTTCACACACAAAACCAGAAGTCAAAGATAGTTTAGGGTAAACACTGGGCTGTTAATACACATGGTTAAGTCTGGTTGTGGTACTACCAACGATGGTAATGATCATCGATTTTTTTTTCTGATAGCCAAGATATAAGTAACTGGTGTCGATAAAGAACTTATTGAATACTTTGGGGTAATACTGAGAACCCTATTCTATGGCATGGAAATTAATAAGGATACTTTTAAAGAACTCCTTAGAATATCGAGGAATAAATATTTGATTCTGTACGGATGGTACTTTATGCTGAGTTGAGTCCACAATTGTTTTGAATTGCCACTAGGTACTTTAAATATTAATTTTCTTATTTTCGAAATAACGATAGCTTCATTACAGGTTCTTTATCTGAGAAAGCACTTGAAGCCAACTGTTTCTTGTTCTATCTTTTCGCTTTGTTGTTGCTTTTTTTTAAGTTTTTGATTTGTCTTACTTTTCTCCTTTTTGTTAATTAAAAGAACACAAGTAATTTTCGTTTTATATTTGTTTACAAAATTTGGTGTTTATTTCTTATATTTTTTTTATTCACAGGTCTTCTCTGTTTTATTTATGTAATTATAAAAAATTTCACTTTTCGTTTTATACACAACTGTTCTTTTTACTTTTCAAAGGGGTTTATTTACATTAACGATGAGATCAACGCACGTATCGATTTGAATGTCGCGAAAAGAATAAATCTTCTGTTTCCATTTTCCAATGTCAAAGTGGATAAACAGAAAAAACAAATCTATAACAATAACAACGCCCATGCAATCCCGCTACAGTAGATATGAACGCCTGTGTATGTACGGCGGTTGCATGATGGACAAGTGTTATTGTTTTCTTCTTCCATATTTTAAAGAGATTACAAGAAACAGAATGAATATAAAACATCGTTCGTTGATCTCATTTGTTTTTTGTTATGCACAACGTATAATGATAAGTTCAAAAACTTTACATACATATGTTGGGATATGTATGTATGTAAAGGGTTTTTCAACAGAGACGCTACAAAAGTAAATAGATAGGGACAGCAAACGACGCCACATTTTTTTCCCGCTCTTTTGACATTTCTCTTCAGTAAGGTTTGCCATGTCATCATGGAAAGATATACGAGCCAACAACGAGTCGAAATTATTAAAATTTAGTACCGAAATTTGAAGTCAGTGGCCTCAACTTTAAGAGCGCTACGTCCAATTTATGATGAGGCTCATTTCTGGCTGAATGGCTTCCTCAATAAGCAAAATATGCGTTATTGGTCAGACAGCAATCCACACGTAATCCATGAGTCATCATTGCATCCCGAAAAAATTACGATTTGGTGCGGTTTATGGGCCGGCGGCGTCATTGGGCCGTACTTCTTCCGTGACGATCAAGACCGGCACATTACTGTGAATGCGAATCGCTACCGTTCAATGATAACCGAATATTTTTGGCCCTAATTGGATAATGTGGACTTGGAGGACATGTGGTTCCAACAGGACGGCGCCACAAGCCACACAGCGACTGCCACAATCAATTTATTGGAAACCAAGCTTGGTGAACTTGTTATCTCACGAAATGGCCCAGTCGATTGGCCGCCTCGGTCGTGCGATTTGACGCCGTTAAATTATTTCCTGTGGGGCTACGTCAAGTCTATGGTCTATGCCAACAAGCCAGCGACGATTGATGAACTTCGTACGAATATCGAACGTGAAATTGCAGCAGTATCGGCCGATTTATGCTTGAAAACCGTCGAAAATTGGGTTCAGCGTCTGGACTTCTGCAAGCATGCCCGTGGTGGCCATGCAAAAGAAATCGAGTTCCATACATAATGGCATCGAACGTACTTTCACAGGAATAAAGAATTTCATTGGTATCTAAAACCGGTTTTGTTTTATTTAAAAAAACTTTTGTAGCGCTCTTATTGAAAAACCCACATTGAGACATATGGGTCGTTGTATACAAAAGGGGACAAATGTAATAGAAAAGTTAAAGCCGCATTCACAATGCAAGCGACAGTTTCGTTTCTCATGCCAACTCGTTCTCACACAAAGAATTTCACTAATGCCTTTTCGTTTGTTTACAAAAATGTAACCCAAATTTGTCGCCGAAGTTGACCTATTTCTACTCCAGCAACATATTTGTTCGAACAAATAATATACTATTAAGCGGTAGATGGCGCTGTACTTCGAATTTCTTTTTCAAACTTAAAAAATCAATGAATCAATTTGTTATAAAACGTAATTTTATCTGTAGAATCTTTCAATAGCAAATATGTTTAAATACATTAACATTTTTTAATATTCAAAATACAAACCTGGATGTGACATTTGAATCATGATACAATTAATAGAGGTTGTGTTATAAGAACAACTTACATGATTTGCTTTTCCTTCTGTTCATTACATAAAGAATCAAATTCAAATGTATTTGGTTTTTGTAATTTCTGGCTTACTTTTATTCTTGACATACATTTGTGTTAACTTTGACACGAAAACAAAATATATTTTATTGTTGCCTTGATATATTGGCCGTAATACTGGTATCAGCTGTTAGAAGAAACATCTCGATTCGAAGTAAACTGTTGCTTACATTGCGAACGCCTATTGAAAATGTTGCTTGCATTGTGATGCCGGTTTAAAGGATATACAATCGTTTATAATTCATTTTGATTGATAAATACATGAAAATTATTTGAATTCTAAGGTCGTTAATGACCTTTTTGATATGTAAATGAATACTAAAATAGAAATAGATTAAAAGTTAATAAATTCATTTTGATACAAGTTAATTAAAAATAAAGCATTTTTAATGTATTTTAATGTCATTTTTATGATGTCATTTTATGAAATACTGGTTCAACGTGCCATCGTTGAACACCAACCATAAAATTATTCGAAATAATCGTTTGTCCCGTACAAGAAGAAGTTCCCGTAAAAATACCAATAAGGATTTAATGACCCATCTAATAATAATGTCAGATCCATTCATCATAGCGCATAACGCTATTCCCAGTAAAAAGGGGAAATATAAATATTATTATATTAAATATATATTAAATATCGGTAGAGTGATGTTACATTAGGAGAATCTTGTTCCGAAAATTCTTCGGAAGAGTAGTTACAATAAATTATAATTGTTTTAACCCTTTGCATTTAAGGTACCAGAAATAGTGGTTCAAATTTCAGCATTAAAAAACATGTTCTGGAAAGTTTGGTAAAAATCTGATAATCCGGTAGGCTGTTACATCATGATAAATTTTCGATAGCCATTGCAACTTTCGTATGACAGGTACCAGAATCCCTGATCGGATTTGTTTCAAATTTAGTAAGCAATTTTTGACGATAAAACAAAATTTAGTTAAAAAAGTTTGACAGAATTTGGGCGATCTAACAGGGCGTCATTTCAGGATTTGTATGGGAGGTAACAGAATTCGTGTTCCGATTTCTTTAAAATTTGGTACAGAGTTTTTGAAGAATATATGGTATTCTGAATTTGGCACAAATTCAACAGTCTAGGGCACTGCTGCCTAACCTTTTAGGGTAATCGTACCCTTTGGTAACAATTTGGATTCTTACGTACCCCTAACTTTTTTTTTTATTTATGTACAGCAAAAAATCAATATTATATAAAAACAAAACATTTATTTACATTTTATTCTTAAGTAATTAATTAAAAATAACAAAAACAATTCAATTTATTGGGAACGTTGTTGCTACACTTACCGTCAACCAATTGTTGCACTTGTGGTAGGGTGTTACAAAGAGCCAACCGCATGTCATGTTCAGCATTTAGTTTGTTCCTTAATTTTGTTTTTATGGACACAAGCACTGAACATCCAGATTCGCAAAGGTAAGTAGTGACAAACGGAATAAGAACTTGCAACGCCCGTTTGACCAAAACAGGATATTCATCGCTTAGTTTACACCAGAATACATCCAACGTCATTGTTTCAAAGTCACTGCTTATTTTGTTGTTATTCCGCAATTCGATGAGGTCGTCTTTTGCGTCATCAGCATCACTAATTTGATCCAATAAAACGGTGAATAGGTTTCTTACCCAGTTATCAACTAATAATAATTCCGTCGAAAGTAACTTGAAGATTTTCCTGATGAATTTTAATACAGTCCAGAACCTTGACATCAATTTCACGTTTAACTTGCAAGGAAACTATTTCATCAAAACGCGAAAATTGGCGTAATTTTCACTTTTAACTCTTCTGCATTAGAGAGCCAACTTTTCTTGAAATGATGTAACTTTCCCCTCCGCATCTAATATATTTATACATCTACCTTGGAGTGATATATTTAAGGAGTTTAGATGGCTTAATATATCTGCAAGGTAAGCTAAATAGAGCACAAAGCTGGTACTATGTGTGAAGTGAAGCAAAAGAGTTGATTCTTTGTCAAGTAGAAATGTCTCAATTTGAGATCTAAGTTCAAAAACTCGGCTAGGAATTTTTCCTCTGGATACACGATAGGACTCTCAATATTACCCCCAAAGTATTCAATAAGTTCTTTAGCGACACCAGTTATATCTGCTGAAAATCGATGAGCAGTATTTCCATCGTTGGTAGTACCACAACCAAACTTCACAATGCCTATTAACAGCCCAGTGTTTACCCTAAACTGTCTTTGAATTCTGGTTTTGGTGTGAAGATATTCTGCTTCATTGTCTTTACCTACGCGTATTTTTTGAAGAGAAGCGAGATGCAATATGTAAAATGCATTCTAGAAATCGTATACAAGAGTGAAGGGAAGAAATACCAAATTTGCATGTATCAACATTTGGAATATATTTCATTCATTTCGGTTGGTTTCTGTATGCAAAAGAAGTACGGTATGGGAGCACCCAACTTCTTCGCACAACACTTTAAATAGGGGGTGATTCAATGCCCTTGATCTGATAAAGTTTACGGTTTTCACGAAAATATTCGATACGTCTTGAAATAAGAAGGAAGTGTCTTTGATGCCAAAGCATAACGATGAAGAACGCAATGACTAGAAAAAAATTTGGGTTTATCTGTTTCACAAGAGCAATAAATCCAGAATTTTTCCCGAGCATAGCTGGAGAACCATCAGCACAACGAGCTTCCGCATTATTCCAAGAAAGCCCATTGCACAACTAGCTTCAGCACAACGAGCTTCCACATTATTCCAAGAAAGCCCATTGACAACAAAAAAGTTATTCATAATTGATTTATGTCAGCCTTTGTAGTTTCAGTCAGAGATTCACAAAAAAGTAAATCTTCTTTAATCTCGTCTTCATACATATATTTAACAAAAACAAGAAGTTGAGCGCAGTTAGAAACATCAGTGGATTCATTAACCAATTTTTGCTGAACTTTCTTGTAACTATTTGATCCACAATATGCTTTAAGACATCTTCTGACATATCTTTAATTCTAATTGTTGGATAGTGGGATTTGTGATATTTTATGATTTAATCAAAGTTTCTGTGATTGTATGAGGTTTTTTATCTTTTGCAATCCTCAATGCTTCTAAAGCTGTTTTTTTCTCAGGAACAACCCTGCAATTGGTGAGTTTTTCGATTGCTTCAAATCGGGCTGTCTTAATTTTGAATAAAGTTTCTATGTCATTAACGTTGTTTGGATGTACTGCTTGTAGATGTTCCTTAAGTTTAGATGGTTTCATATAACCATTACTAAGTAGTTTCGCGCAAAGTATAAATTGTGACTTTTGCAATCCACCTTTGTCAACTATGAAAGTGAAGCCGAATTGAATATATGAGTCCTGATAACAACGCTTCTTTGACATTGTGATATTGTTGTCGCCAAGGAAAAATAATTATTTCTGGAATCTAAAACAATTATGCACTGGTTTATTTATTGTGCTTACCAAAATTAATCGAAAACCATTGTATATATTTATATTTATTACACGTTTTAGTATTAAAAATAACAACAATTTTATAATTAAATTACTTAATAGTGCACGGAGAACCGAAAAAAATTAAATACTCAGGAATTTTTAAAAATCAACCAAATCCTTTTACAGGTAGCTTTTACAATGAATCGTTGTCTAACTGATTGTGTTATTAAAGAGCTGCATGAATGTTTCGATTTACTACCTATTGAGAATGAAGCGAGAACAGTACCTCGTTTCTGTAGTTCTCGAATCGAAAAAGATTTCACATTAAACATGAAACAAAAAATTCCATCGTTTCTCGATTTGTGAGTAAAAAGTGTTTCTGTATATCAATGCGAAAAGTGGCGATACTGATGACGTTTTTATTGGAATATTCCAAGAAAGCTGCCAAGTAATAAAAAAATATAAACAAACAAAATAAGCTAGTGCGAAAAATAACAGCAAACAGAAGTTGTTTTGCGGAATTCCCACTGCTCCTTACAATTTGTGTTGGAATTTAAGCCTCAAAACTGTCTCTTGCAAATTCCAAATTAGTTTTCATACATACATGTATTCAACTATATTTTCTTGTTGTTTTTTGATTTTTTTTGTATTATTTAGGAAAAATTAGTTGAAATACATAACAAAAAAGATTTAATTCTTATCTTCTCCACTTAAAACATAAATTCTTAATTTCTTAAAAAGCCTTTTAGTAGAAACAATATCAAAATTTCGCACCGTTTTAATTTGTGAGTATTTTTGACGTTTAAAATTTAAAATTTTTCGACTCCCTACTTTTTAGGAACAGTTTTTCTCGCATTTTTCCAATAAGCATGAAAAAACCAGTACGTCACAGAAAGTTCTCGCAAAACAAATGTTGTAGAAACAGTCACATGTGAGAAGCGAGTTTTTGTACCGATTCGTAGCGTTTTTGTTTCAATTCACATGTTCCATGTGAAGTCTTTTTCGATTTGAGAACTACAGAAACGAGGTACAGAACTCTAATTGAAAATAAATCTAACGTATCAAGGCGAAGTGATACAAGGTGGGAGCATAAGCCAAAGTCAAATGTTGCTTATATATTTTTGATTGCATTGCTGTAAATAAAAAAATATAAAGAGGCGCCATTGTAAGTGCTAAAGTTAAGCAATTTAGTAATTCATCACCAGATTTTGACATTTTTCAAATCTTTGAATTGGCCATTGCATGATTTGTATGGGAGGTACCATGACTCATGATGAAATTTAGCACTAAATTATCCAGCACGAAAAAATTTTGCTCTTAAGATTTTTGTAAGAACTGGACAGTCTGATAAGGTATTAGGGCATGATTAATCTATCTATGGAAGGCACCAGAATCCGTGAAACCCATTTTGTTCACACTTAGTACAGAGTTTTTGACGATTCAAAAAACATGTTTTAAAAAGTTTGATACAAATTAGACTCTGATAGGGTTTAATAATATTAATAATTCGAAACCCTTTGCACATTTTGTATGGAAGGTACCAGAATCTGTGATCCGATTTCTACTAAATTTGGCACATATTTCTTGGAAGTAAAACAATTGCATAGTTTAAAGTTTGATAGAATTCGCCCAGCCTGATAGGGTGTTATAGCGCGTTGATTTTTTGAGATCTATTTAAACCTTTGTATGGGAGGTACCAGAAGACTTGGTCCGATTGGCTTTCTTGATTTACACCAACGACATTGTCGTACAAAATTTCATGAATCTGCGACTACTCCTTCTATTTTTGTCTCATCAATGGTATGGGGACGAAGCACTGTGCGACGTATCTAATCACCCAAAGTGTAGCTGACAAGGTATGGCGCATGTGAATAAATTACATCATTTTCTCTTATTTTGTATTTATAGATATTAATCTACAGCTTTCTTTTGTTCGATGACTTCTAGTGAAATCTTAAGTAGAAAATTTTTTTCAATACACACTAACCCCCTAGAATGCAGTTTTATGGAATATTTTAGCGCTAACTCGGAATAAGTACGAAATTAACCCTTAACAGCCCTTTTATGGTAGAGTTACTAAAGTCTCCGCGGTTACTATTTGACAGCAATGTGACAATTGTCACAAATCGGTATTCTGACACAAAAGTATCAAAAACTGTTACCTGCCAAAGATGAGGTAACAGAGCACGTGACAGCTGCTTTGTTTGCCGGAAAGTTGATACAAAAAAATTTTTAAATTCTACAAGTAAACAATAAAAGTGTATACGGGAAAATATAAAAAATATATTTTGTCCCAAAACGACAAGAGGGCATAATTAAATGGATGAAGGACTTTTGTTACTTTGTGCTACGTAAATTTGTGTTAGAAAGATTGAAAAAGCGCCAAATGTATTTGGAACGTTAATATCTTCGGTCATTGACGGGATATTTTAAGTATTATATCTTAAAAAAGGGTAAGCTCTGGTATATTATTGGAGCCTGTCAAAAAATAAGTATAATAGGGCATTTTTGAAAAAAAAAATAAATTTTTGTCAGAAAAGTGAGGTTAAAAAAAATTAGCTCTCAAATGAGTTAATAACGGGTTTTTCAATAAGAGCGCTACAAAAGTTTTTTTAAATAAAACAAAACCGGTTTCAGATACCAATGAAATTCTTTATTCCTGTGAAAGTACGCTCGATGCCATTATGTATGGAACTCGATTTCTTTTGCATGGCCACCACGGGCACGCTTGCAGAAGTCCAGACGCTGAACCCAATTTCGACGGTTTTCAAGCATAAATCGATCAATACTGCTGCAATTTCACGTTCGATATTCGTACGAAGTTCATCAATCGTCGCTGGCTTGTTGGCCTAGACCATAGACTTGACGTAGCCCCCCCGTCAAATCGCACGACCGAGGCGGCCAATCGACTGGGCCATTTCGTAAGATAATACGTTCACCAAACTTGGTTTCCAATAAATTGATTGTGGCATTCGCTGTGTGGCTTGTGGCGCCGTCCTGTTGGAACCACATGTCCTCCAAGTCCATATTATCCAATTGGGGCCAAAAATATTCGGTTATCATTGAACGGTAGCGATTCGCATTCACAGTAATGTACCGGTCTTGATCATCACGGAAGAAGTACGGCCCAATGACGCCGCCGGCCCATAACCCGCACCAAACCGTAATTTTTTCGGGATGCAATGATGACTCATGGATTACGTGTGGATTGCTGTCTGACCAATAACGCATGTTTTGAAATGAGCCTCATCGCTGAAGATGATTTTCCGATGAAAATCCGAATCATTTTCAAGTTGTTGCTCAGCCCAATTCACGAACATACGACGCTTATGGTGGTCAAGCGGCTTCAGTTCTTGCGTCAATTTGATCTTGTAAGGATGTAGGCCAATATCTTTTCGCAAAATTCGCCACAACGACGTCACAGAGATGCCCAACGCTTGAGAACGACGTGTGAGAGACACATTTGGGCTTCTTGAACTGAAGCCTCAGCGGCAGCAATATTCTCGACACTACGGGCACTTCTTTGTCTCACTGGCACGGGAACATTTTGTACTGTGCCCGTGGATTCAAATTTTTCCACTAGACGCTCAATTGTTGATCTGGTAGGACGATTATGACGACCATAAATTGGACGTAGGGCTCTTAAAGTTGAGGCCACTGACTCCAAATTTCGGTAGTAAATTTTAATAATTTCGACTCGTTGTTGGCTCGAATATCTTTCCATGATGAAATAGCAAACCTTACTGAAGAGAAATGTCAAAAGAGCGGGATAAAATATGGCGTCGTTTGCTGTCCCTATCGATTTACCTTTGTAGCGTCTCTGTTGAAAAACCCGTCAAAAATAAATATGTTTCCTCAATGATTTATTGTATTTAGAAAGACCTTTGTAATGGTACCCAGCTTTAAAGGCCTATATCTCAGGAAGTTGGGCCGATCGCTGGGGGAAATAAAACTTTTTGAGCTGAGCGCAGAAGCTTTCAACGCTGATGAAATTTTCGTGTAGATCAGAGAGTTGGCACTAAAGTAAATTTCTTCTTTTATTTGCCGCGGATGCGAAGGTTGTTTTCTTTCCGCTTAGCATCTCTGGTTATTTCCTTTGTAATAATGTATTTATTTTAATTCAACAAAACTTAAATATGTATATTACTTACTTTTCCTTTTTTGCCGCTTTTATTTTATGCAGAAGACCATATGTTTTTGTTTTGTTTTTGCTTTTGACAACCTGTTATTGTAAGGTGAGTTATTTGTTACGAGGTGAATTTTTCGTTGTCAGTGTGTTGGTAGAATACCAGATACAAACAATGGTGACAACTTTGTAACAATTTTGTGGTTTTAAGAAACTTATAGTAGAATTTTATAAGGCAAATTTTTGTAGTATTTTTTTAACCTTTTCCACCATTTTACCTTTTTCCACAAAAACAACAAGAAAATACCCACATATTGAGGTGGTAGAGGGTTAAAGTATTCCACAAAAATATTTCTCGTAAATTTTTACATAAAATTTCTGAACACATCCTATACCTAAAATGTTAGGATAACATGGTTTTCTATGCTGATTCATCATAAGAATGTGCAAAAGGGGGAAAATTTCACCACTCAACAAAAAACAAACAAAAAAAACTCTGACGTAAACTTTCAAAGCCAGAATCCGTTGTCAGAACCATGTTATTTATTGTTGTGTTCCACAGTGTAATTAGTGATATTGCTTACAGTAAAGACTGATAACTCTGCTGCATTTGTACAAGATATATTCACCCTTATCGCGTAATAAATTTTTCCCGTTCACAAAAATGCAACCATGTAAATTTTTTTCACAAAAATGCCAACTTCGAAAAAATTCCCTTATCGCGTGCGTACACATACATACATATTTTGTGAGTTTTCGTTCACAAAATTCATTAAAAATTTTTCATTGAATTTTGAGCGAGCGGCGAAAAGAGAAAAATACGCAAATGTAAGACTTGAATTTGCCAATTATAAGTGAATGAATGAAGAGATAAATAATTACTGTTTTTTAGGAGCGCGATAAATAAAACTCAATTGTCCATCTTAATTGAGAAGATGAGGGAGAACCCGAACATTGCTGGTGTATACACCAAAGATTCCAGAGACGCTGTGAATTCAATTTGGTCTGCAACCATCAAGGATTTAAATATTGCAGGACCGCCAGTAAAAACGCTATCAGAATGGAAAATGGAAATTATATTGTTCAAATGCATAGTTAATTTGTATCTAAATGTTCTCATATACGAATACGAGTGTGGGTAAACCAAAAACGACATATTCGAAAGAAGGCTGCCTAAAATTATCGCTACAGAGAAGGCCTCCCAAGAAAATTCGATTATCTTCAACAGAAGAGATGATCTACGAAATTGTGAAGACGAAAGGATCCGTTGAGGGGGTTGAAGTTTCCAACACATTTGTAAACTTCGGAAAATGGAAATGAGGCGGTCAATGAAATTTAAATTGACGAAGGTCCCTGCCCACATACTTCAAATGCACGACAATCTGTGAAAAGACAAATTCAGCTAAATGAGAAAATATCGGAACTGGTGGATATCATCAAGGAGGACAAACAAGAAACAAAATCAATGGTGAAAAGGATGGTTCGTTCATTGGGAAAAATTGCTGACATTAAGACAAAGAAGCTTAAAGAAATTGAAAGGCACCACGCTGAAATGGAAAAATATTGAAGAACAGAAATAGAGAACAAATTGGAAAAAATATTAAAATTATGGAAATTGAAGAATTGAAATGTTGGAGAATTAAAAGATTACTATACAATTTCTTAACTTATATTTTATTTATGCAAAATGTGTTAATTTATTTTTTGTTGATGCACTGTTAAGTTTTTTTGTAGACAAATTCTTAATATGTAACTAAATTTCATTTAAATTTTTATTAACTGTTCGCTATTCTATTTCTGATGCGACTGCCTCCAGAAACATAGGTGCCTTCCTCTAAGTCGGTGTACATACTTGTACTTCATTACAAGTATAAGTGATGCAGATATTGTGGAGCGCAGTGCAAAAATTTGTTATTTGTGTTGGATACGTTATCCATTGCTGACAAATTGAAAGTTCTATTGCAGCCAGGAATGTTGATTGTGCCATTGTCACCTGATAGTCTCTACTAATACCTTTTTGATATGACCCCTCAGCGAAAAATCGTAAACAGGCGCTCAATTTTATTATAGAAGGTACGGCTACTTTCCTTTGCATTTTTGGCAATGCCGAAATCCGAAGTGAGCAATTCCAATATATATGTGAACGCAGGTTTGTTTACCCTATAATGCTGACAAAATCTGCAAGTGCATAAGGCTTTACAAAATTGAAAATAGCTATATTATAGATATTACTTACTAAGTATTTCAAAGCCCCAATGGATTTGAAGCATCGCGTAGATTACGTCTCATAATTTGTTCACTTTTATGCTTTTAAATTTCTTCCTCATCGTGTAAATGCATAAGCGCTCCAATACTATACATTTTTGCAGATTTTATTGTGTTACAATTTCCAACAGCTGTTATGTTCGAATGAAAACATCTGATTGCTCGAAATATGCGAGCTCACAAGAAATACCCGATTGCAAAATTTTTGGAATGGGGCAAAAAAATATTCACAATTTCTACGCGATAAGGGTGATCGTTGCAAAGGCATAATCTTTAATTTCGCCTTGTAATCCTTCCGGGAGATTTTTGCGTCTTATATACAAAATTCACAAACTCACAAAGTATTATTTAAATATTCTAGATTCAGCCACATGTTTCGGTCGATGGTACCACTTCTGTCACATTTGGTTCCAGTTTTAACCTCGAAAGAGGATGAATTTCGAAAATTCTCGTAATTCATGCTTCAGATGTTTGTTATGGGTTATGGTACAATTTTCTTCCCCATTTTACAGCATAGAAGTCACGCAACAGATAAAGTTGAGGCGTTCGCACCCTAGTATTAAGTGTAAATTCCATATTCAGCCATTTCTCCTAACCGATGGTAAGATTTTTACCGTCTTTTGCCATATTTTACACCCTTTAAGGTGACTTTTAAAAACTCCCTCTCTCGTATAACAGGTACACTTTTAGGATTCTAGCTACAGCCGTTTGCCTGTTTTCACCTTCAAAAGTAATAAATTGAGATTCGTTGAATATTCATGTCAAGCTTTTGGAATCTACCATCAGCCGATTGGTGTGGGCGACAGAACTATTTCCCCGTTACAATTGTACAATAGTGCCAACTTACACATACGCTGTAAACTAACGGCTTCTCTAACATATTTTCCCAAACATATTCCGCAGGAACCACGTATATGTTTGGAACACACTTCAAACATTCATATGTTTGCAAGTCCCAAACTTACTCGTACTTAAATGCAAACAGTATTATGTTTACTGACAAACATGTATACTTTTACGTGGAAACATATGCGTTCTTCTTCCCAAACATCCATAAACATTCGCGTGTTTCCCCCAAACCTCCTTATACTTACGTGGAAACATATGCGTATTTTCTCCACAATATAATAATATTTAGAAACGAATTACAATTAATTTTAACAATATAAATCCATATTTATAAATAATTAATGCAAAAAAATAGCAGATTTAAAACGGCCGTTTCTACAGGTATTTGCATTGAATGCATTAATTGTTTTGTTTTTCATGAAATGAGAATTTGCTGCTCTTTTGCTTCTCCTTTCTTTGTTGTCTCTAATGTTTTTATTTTCAGAAGGTTTCAGCTATGCGTTGGTTATCAAACAAGATATTTTTATCTGCGTTGGTATACAAACAAGATATTTTTATACAAATCAAGTTCATGCAAGCCAAGCGTGTATTAATTACTTGTGTTGCTTTTTATTACACTTACTTCACAATTGGTCTGCCGTTCCGATTATCTCAGTAAAAGCTGGGCCAGACAAAGGGCTTCAAGTTTTTGCCCTTTCGAGTTTCTTTCCTCAAAATCGTTTCTCACTGTGCTAGCACACATACATATATTCGAAACACATGCACATAAACCAAAGTAACATCACAAACCATTTAACCGTCCGAGCCTTCATTTATTCTTTTTCCACTGATCAAGCGCTTTTGATATCCTCTATCCTCTGAACCATTGACGACTTAATACATGTAACTAAAACGCAATACATCAGGCAAAATAAGAAACACTTCATCTGCAATTTACAAGCACATTCAGGAATATTTATGACTCACTGACTGAGAGAATAATGCAAAAATACAGATACACTCACTTAGTTGTCTCTCTTTTATTCTCTTGCTCTCGAGAGAGCATAGACAGTGCAACAAACGCAGCTGTATTTGTATCACAATCATAAATATATATAGGTCGCAAAAACATATATTATAATTTATTGATCATTGTGTCTCAAACATGTAATATTGAATAGCAAACACAATGTGTTTATACACTATATTTGCGACAAGCTCCAAACACACTTTATATTTGCATCCAATCAACAACAAAATAAATATTTTTCAGCGTACAGAAGGCATCCAGTAGAAACTTGTCAGAAATAAGATCTGTAAACTTTGGACCAACATAACTTTTTTGTATCGAAAGCATTTAATGATTGTAATACATCTTTATAAAGTACACAACTGAAAATATGAGAAAATTCTCTTTCTCCGGTTGGTACATTTTTTACCAGTAGGAGTTCATTTGACGGTGTAAGCGTAATTTGAATATTCAGAAACCAACAGTTTTATATTACCAAGGCTATTTTCTCAGCCACTAGGTTTGCAGTCAATTAAAAACAAACAGCGGGCCCGCACCATAGGGTCAGCCTCGAGCCCGCAAAGCTTAAGTCCTACCCTGTTTGTAATTTTATTTATACCCCGTATGACAGCGACACTGACTGAACAAAACAAATCTATGAACAGGTCTCAAATTTCCAAGCAGAATTTTTCTCATCGCTCTCCCCTAGTAAAGTAAAAAACCAACCCGTAAAAAACATAGTTTTTGACTATGGTTGGTTGGTTGGTTGAAAAGGCTGCAAGACAGCACGCTGTCTAGCACATATAGGCTAAAGAAGCCCATTGTGATACCTGCAGTTTCCTCTATAGCAACTATTGACTAGTCGTCTAGCCAATTTGCCATTTCAATGAATTTGTCTATAAGACCTACAGAAATATCCTGTAGGGATACGGTGCTAACTAAATGTTTTCCGAATATCCTACTTCTCAGTCCTGCCAGAGCAGGGTAATCCAAGAGAAGGTGTTTTGTCGTTTACTCATCCGCAGCATGCAGCATCTACAGAAAGTGGAGTTTCTATATCCCAATCTTAGGACATGTTTTCCTACAAGACAATGTCCCGAAAGTGTTCCTATCATTGTGGATAACCTGCCTCTCGGCAAGTTAAGTAGTTGCCTAGTCCTCTTCCTGTCCACCTGTGGCCAGAGGACCACTTGGCTTGTTTGCAAGATGAAGTAAGTCTCCATATTATCGGCCCACTGCCTGATCTTCAAACGGCAGGTAGAGATTGGCATACTTTTTGCCGGAAGAACCTGCGCCGTAGTACCCTGTCTAGCTAACGCATCCGCTACGTAATCGCCTGGAATGTCGCTGTGTCCCGGTACCCAGATGAGCCTGATGTCAAAATACTCTGCCATCACCCTAAGTGATGAGTGGCATTCTTTCACCGCCAGCGACGTAGCAAACATGGCTTCCAAGGATTTTATGGCAACCTGGCTGTCTGTGTAGATACATATTCTCCGGAGGGTTGTGACACTACTTTTCAGTAGTTCAACAACCTCCAGTATGGCGGTAATTTCCGCCTGAAATACACTGCAGTGATCAGGGAGCTTGAAGGAGATATTTACATTTAGGTCCGGAGAATGGACCCATAACCTACTTGCTCGTCCAAATTTGATCCATCCGTGAAAAATCTGATACTACTGGTGTCCCCTTCCATTGACTTTTCCAAGGTATTCCTGTTCGGAATAGAATTTTTTAGATTTATCGTTGGTAGAAGGTAGGGGATACAATTGTCCGTTTTTACGGGAATAGATTTGATCCGGTGTGGTAATTCAGTGTGTCCGGAATGCCCCGATATCAAAACACCACAATCTCTGATTCTGACCAGGGATGTAGCGGCTGCCGATTCGGCCATGATATCAGGAGTACAGATGTTCAGGATAGCACTAAGTGCAGTACCTGACGTCGTGTTCATTGCTGCACTAACGGTAGTGAGTGCTGATCTTTGAATTTTCATCATGGAATTCAGAATATATTTCTTTTGGAGGGACCTCCAACAAACTACGATGCCATGGAGAAGTATTGGTCTGGCTAATGCCACATAAATCCACATGGTGATCATAGGACACAGTCCCCAGAGCTTTCCTATCGATCCCTTTACAGCAGTAAAGAGCCACAGACGCCTTTTTCACCCTCTCCTCCACATTCGGTTTCCAAGACAGTTTTCTGTCAAGAATTATTCCCAGATACTTGACCTTTTCCGTCAACTGTAATTGCACCCCATAAACTGACGGCAGTTCAAATGCGGGTATTTTATATTTCCGAGAGAACAAGATAAGCTCGGTTTTAAGTGGATTAAGTGATAGTCCGTTGTTAGCGGTCCAGTTCGAAATCAGACTAAGTAGGTTGGTTGTACGAATGTTGTACGAATGTACGAACCTCGATTTAGGTTTCTACCCGTACAGATGATAGCAATATCATCGGCATAGGCAAAGACCTGGCATTCGGCCCTGTCCAATTCAAGAAGCAGTTCATTGACAGAAGTTAACCATAATAGTGGAGACAGAACTCCTCCCTGCGGTGTCCCTCTGTTAACGCCTAGCAATTGTAACACTACCCCATTCAGCTTTGACGGACCTATCCACCAGAAGCTTCCCAATTAGGCGTGTCACTAAGCTGTCGACTCCTAGATTCTGTAACGACCTGAGAATCGACGAAGATTGAATGTTATTGAAGGCTCTCTCAATGTCCAGAAAGGTCCCCAGATCGAAAACCTTATTCTCAAGAGAATTTTCTATTATGCTGACTATAGAGTGGAGAGCCGTCTCAGTTGACCTGCCTTCATATAGGCATGCTGAGAACTCGATAGTAGATTCTGTGGAAGATTACTTTGAACATGAATGTCCAGTAACCTTTCAAATGTCTTAAGAACAAAGGATGATAGACTGATTCGTCTAAAGTACTTTGGTTTGACATGAGAGCATTTGCCCGCTATCGGGACGAAAACCACTTTGGTTTGCTTGCCTCCAACCAACTACAAGATAGGTTTTTGACTATAAATTCTTTACATATGACCACGCTTCTTTGTCCAATCCCGCCCATATTTGCAGCAGATTTTAGAATATGTACACCTAACAAATATACCCAATTTTGTTCAAATACCGTTAACAGGAGCAGAAATAATGGATTTTTAATTTGTGATTTGTATGGGAGGTACGACGACCCTTTGTCCAATCCCGCCCATATTTTGATAATTCATTTTTATCGTCGCCATTAGTTTGCCTACGAAGTTTCAGCTTGATTGGATCACGGGAAAAAGGTTAAAAATCAATTCAACGTTTTTTCGGTGCGCATGCATACATACAAGCATACAGGCAGGTGAAGTTAATATAAAGAATTTAAAAAGGGAAGAGCTCAACGAAGACTCCCTGCTTTTTTTTTGTGTAAACAGGCAACATTTAGTGACATTTGTACAAATTTGGAGAACGCAGACAGGCCTAATACGTATAATAGAAGTTATGTAGCAACCTTCTTACTGTTATTGTCGTGTAGCATACGTTGTTTTAATGCCTCTTCGATTCTTTTTCTTGCTGTTTCCCACTCTATTTGAATAAATCATTTTATCACACACAACTGAATCGAATATATTAAAAATTAGTATTATTAAGAATTCATAAATTATCGTGGGTATATTAAATTAATGATGGAGTATCGTTATAATAATACTGTATATTATTTCAATTGAACTTGAGTTAATATAGTTCCGTTTTTGCTTGTTTTATTCGATCTACAAATTGTATATATTTTTTAATCATTATCCGGTTTGAGTTCAAATAATCATAAATCGCACTTAGCTTTGGAATAATATATTTTCTATTAAAATAACTTTTAATAGTAAATCGAACCGGATGATTGAACCGGATAATGATTAAAAATATATGTATGTCGAGTTAATATACATATGTATAAATTAGTACATATGTTCCTGTTTACTTCTTTGGCGATTAATTTTTGATCTCATAATAATTATAATCATAATTCCATATTATGCAAACATTCCACTCGTGCTTTTAACACATACATACATATGTATGTATGTGTAGGCATTTCAACAGAAGAGTCAAGTTTTTGTCAAGTAGCAGTTCGATCGATTGTGTTGTCTTCTTTTACTTAATACAAATCTTAAGTAGCTCTATATTTAGTAAAAGGGGAGAAAACAATCACGGCCTTGTCCTAAAATATAAGCAATTAACGAGGCTTATGTTGGTTTTTCTATGGAAATGCCCATATGTATGCGAAAATATACTTACGACTACTTACATGTCATTAACAATATCTCACTGTCACTTTTTGTAACAAAAACTATAAATAAATGGGTTCGTAATACATATTTATATATGTATATTAGACCGACCCACATTGTAAAAAGTGTTTTGTCCACCCCTCGAAATCTACCTTAAGATCCCGTGAGCTGGACCGTTTATAAGAAAGGTTATTTTTTTAGTTTTTCAAAGAATTTTGTACTTTAGCCAAAGACAATGTATGCAATATTAGTATCATATAAAAGGGGCTTTTATGGCGCGTCCAACGGTATATAAACCAGTACATAAGTTTCAGTCGAGTGAACCGACTTAAACATGCCCTCACCCTAAGTCATCCATCTCGTGAAAGCTCTGTTAAAAAACGCCCATATTCAAAAGCGACCATATTCAACAGTAGATTGACGACATTGCGCAAAATATTATTAAATACCCAAATTAGTTAGTTTCCCTCCAAATATTTATATGCGAGGGCATGGCAAGTTGTTGCCAAAATTTTGATCAGTACCAAATTTTATTAAGATCAGTTATGATTTATTGGAAATATCAAGTCCGCAAACCGGAAATACGCCCAACTTTTGTATGGGATGTACGAAACTGGGCGTGACACAATAGTCAGTTATATATTACACAGTAGCTTTTAGCAAAATATTGCCTAGTACCGAATTTTTTTAAGATCGGTTGTAGTTTATGGGAACTATCATGTCGATCAACCTGTCATCCACCCAACTTTTATATGGGAGGTACCAGAATGGGTGTGGAAAAACAGCTCATTTTCTATAGGAGAGTTTTATTTGACTAAATATTGACTAGTACAAACTTTCATAAAGATTGGTTCGGTTTTGCGGGACTTCTCGTGCCGAACAACCAGACGGCCAAACAACTTTTGTATGGGAGGTACCACAATGGGTGTGGCAAAATCACCGAGGTTTTAATCGGTGATTGGCGTTTGATAACCTGAAGCCTTATACCTAATTTCATTAAGGTCGGAAGTGTTTCGCGCGATTTATCGGATTGACAATCCGGAGAAATACCCTGTTTTGTATGGGAGGTACCAGAATGGGCGTGACAATTTCGCCCATTTCCTCCCGTTAAGTAGGCATTTACAGATTATTAACCGGTGTAAGAGTTGAGGCTAATCACATTTACCAGAAAAAAGGTTTGAAAGAAATATGATTTTGTGGTAAATGTGTCGATTTGTATGGGAGGTACCAGAAGGGGCGTGGTCAAAAAACCCATTTTCAATCCCAAACTCAATATTGGCAAATAATAGTCACTGACAAAATTTCATTGTGATCTGTAAAGATTTACGGCAGTTATCGTGTCGACCAGCCAGCCAGCCAGACAGACAGAGGGACATAGCTCAAACGTCTTAAAAAGTGCTAAAACGAATTTTACCTTGTTAGTACGGAGACTTTTCTGATTTAAGTGTCAGATTGCAGCAATTCTAAATCTTCAAAATTTGGTCCAGAACACCTCGCAAAATGAATAAAAAAAATATGTACATCTATAGAACAATGATCTCCTTAGGTTAGGTAAGGTTTAGGACACGTGACAATAAGGGACACTATACAACCTATCGTCAGTACACTCGAAGGTCGGTCGACCCATTGTGAATGCCCAAATACATGAGGAGAAAATAGAGAAGGTTGGGAAGAGAGGGGAGCGAGCCCCAGTAATAGTGAAAAATACCCGTTAGATAGATAGACGTAGGACCGACAGAAGAACCGCTCAATTATGTTTCCAGTGTATATACAGGGTGGTTCAGTCACGACTGGACAAATTTCACCAGCGTATTCCTTGTCTTATTTCATGAAAATATGTCCATCTACGACCATCCACGAATATGCAATGGGGCGAAATGGCAGCGGTTTGAAAATTTTCGGGTTGGTGGTGGTCGGTTTTTGGTCTTGTTGGAATGGCCCTTAAGAAACATTTCAAAATCGTTAAAAAAAAGTGAAATCGCCAAGATACGCAGCTTAAAAAAAACATTTGGGAAAAAAGACATGATTCAATTTATGTTTGTTATTCTCTTAAAAAATAGCCCTACCTCTTACCTTTCCAAAATTACCTAAACGAAGCCCAGAGGTCTTGCCGTTCTGAAGTTATGGCTATTTGACTGAAATACAAAAATTTATTTTTGGAAGCGAAATAACAGCACAAATTTATTTGTTTTTGTAAATTAACACCGTTAAGATTTTATTTTATTGAAATTTTTGGCTGAAGAAACACACACAAAGGAAAAAAACATTTGATGTTAAAGAAAGTTTTCAATGTGGTTCCCGTTTTCACAAAACTCAATTGCAGCCGTTTGCGAACCACATCGGATAAAATAAAATAAAATCTTAAATGAGTTAATTTAAAAAAACAGATAAATGTGTGCTGTTATTTCGCTTCCGTATCTCGGCTATTTCACTTTTTTTTAATGATTCTGAGTGGTCTCTTAAAGGGCTTTCCAACAAGCCCGAAAACAATGGCCACTGGTTCAAAACTTAGCAATTTTACCCTAGTACCCTCCGACCACCAATCCGAAATTTTGCCATTTCGCTCCATTGCATTTTCGGGGATGGTCGTAGATTGACATATTCTCTTGAAATGCGCCAAGGAATACGCTGGTATAGTTTGTCCAGTCGTGGCTGAACCACCCTGCATACATACATCACCTTATAAACCCTGATCAATACATACAATACCATCCAAAATGAGGATTCACATGCGCAGGTCAAGGTTTTCCATTACGGATTCCCAGTGGGCTGTAAAGAACCAATAAACAAATTTTCAGATGATAGTATCAATTGCCTGGATCCATAGCAGACCTCACGAGAATTCCATCAAATCCTCCATGGCTGCAACGCGCTAAGAGCCCAGGCCCTCTGCCTGGAACCAACCAAAGCAACAGCGACGCCTACGCTGTAGGGTTGGGCATTGACATAGAAGGCACCACAAGCACGGCAGTAATCAACCTCATTCACGATCTAGTTGCGAGTGAAGCCTACACCATCACAGTGACCAGTCATCACCCCAAGGAGGAGCAGCAAGTCAGCCTTGTCCAGTCGAAGAAGCGACTTAGTTCTCCCTGATCCCACTGCCGGCCATATGTCTCTTAAAATCATGTAATCCACTCTGGCCTCCGCATAGGCAACTATTCTAAGTCCTCTCAACTCAAAGTCCCTAAGAAAGCCGTCAATCACTAAAAGCCACAGCAGAAGGGGTGACACACCACCCTACGGCGTGCCCCTTGTAGTCAGCTTCCGATCTGAGCACACCCCTAGGTTCAAATTTACAATGCGATCTCGAAGCATGTTCGCAATCCATTCGACGTGGAGGCCCCCAGCGGATTCTAAACATTCCCTGATAGCGCTAGATGACACATTGCAGCCAAAGTGAAATCTTAAAACTTCAAGTTGCGCTCAAGATATCCAACAGCATCGTGCAGAGCAGTTTCTACAGATTTACCCTTGATAAAGGCATGTTGCCTGCCACTCAAGTAGCATGGGCTAATTTGATTCCTAATGTACAAGTCAACCATTCTCTCCAAAACTTTCAATAGAAAGGATGAGAGCCTGATTGGTCTGTAGTCCTTAGGAGAGACATGACTAGTCTTTCCTGACTAGGGAATACAAATGATTAGTACGTCCTTCCATTTGTCTGGTATCAGGGAATGTCTGAGACCAGCCCTATATATACTCAGAAGATAAGGGGTGACAAAAGCGTCACATTTCTGCAGCATAACTAGCAAGATCCCGTCAGGACCATGAGATTTAAAGGGCTTGAAGCTATGAATATCCCAAAGCAACCTAGATTCGTCAACTATGTCCTCAATCACTTCCAGTGGCGAGATGTCTGGAGTGGAGTACGCCAGGTGATTCCTCTCCGTGGAATCTACATCCACATACTTTGGAAAGTGAGTTTCCACAAGAAGCTCAAGTGTCTCAGCTCCGGAGTTGGTCCGTGACCCATCGGATTTCTTAATGTCGCCGAGGACTCTAGGGTCCTTGGTCAACACCCGTTTTGTCTTTTTAATATCCTTCTTGAACTGATTAAAACTGTTTTTGTATACAGTCCAATCCGATTCCCTTTTCGATTTCTTGACCTTATTGAAGTCTCCTAAAAAGCCGTCGCTCTTTAGTAGATGCCTGGTGTACGAATTCAAGAACTGCTGTACCAGGCGGATCACACTCCTCATACGGTAAGTACACAGACGCAAGTATCGAATTTGATCCAGTCTCAACATTCATGCATACCGTTGCCACGGCGCCCGTACTAAAGTTGGAAGAAAGGATAAGTTTTAAATCTTGTATAGCTACTATACAAGCTCTTACCTTCCGGCTCTCCTGTACTAGGGCAATGTTAATCTCATGGTTCGTGAGGGAGAGTTGAAGATTGGCGAAGGCAGCCTCGCCTGCTTCAGACTGATCTGTGCCACACGAAGCCGCCTACGTCTATCTCCGTACAGAGAAGCTGGAGTGGAGAAACCTGATAATTCCAAGACAAAAAAGGGAGTGACCCCGTGTCCAGGGAGATTATAAAATCGGCGCCTGAGGTATCCGTATCGGTAGCAGACAAAGTGGACAATACCTCCCAGACATGGGTATTGAGTTCCGGGTTCTGTGTGTCAAGTAATTAAACCACCTTATCCGCTGACGCAGACGGATACAATGGATCGGATCGGGAGTAAGAGCTGAGAAATAATCTCCAGTCTCGAACCTGGCCAAGCTTCGTCAATACCGGCGATTGTGTTTCTAAGTCCACAGACTCCTTATTAACGCAATCTACGGTTTTGGCTGCCTTCAGCCAGTCGACACCACAGAAGCTAATATCACCGATACTCCTACAATCGTCCAACATTGCATCCATCAGCCTTCTGTGAATCTGCAACCAGTTGGTAGAGCTGATCTTACCATCAGGAACAGCTCTATCAATATTTGCAATCCTAAGGGACGGAATTCCTCCTAAGCTATTTTGTTACTTTGACTTCTTCAAGCAAACGAGAAGTCTTTCACCGGATCTAGCTCTCTTCCCGCTTTTAGGAAATTGGGCCAATAGAACCTTATTGGATTTTACCACCGACGGTCCCTGAAGTAGAGGGACCCTCCGCAGACTGCGCTGGAAGACTCCCTACTCTCGAAGACCAGGCAGCCCTGTTTGCGGATTTTGCAGCCAGAATACCTGGGGCCTGGACTCGGGTGTTTGGAGTGGGACCAAAAATCGATGTATTTCCTACATTTTGGAAAGACGGGCTACACCTTCCATCACTCAGGAGCAGCGCATCAGGGTGCGAAAGCTCAAACTTCCTGATACACTCCCTGCGATCGGATACCACCCGCTTGTCCTTATCAGAGAGATTCGGCATCACAGCCCATGAGTATTCTTACGACGGCGCATGCTCTGCGATAGACGTATCTCTCTTTATGAGCACTGGATCTGTTTCTAGACTTGTCATCTTTGGCCGAGGTGGAACCCGCACCAGCCACTCCAAGTCCGATGTGACCGGGAGGTGGAGTTAGGGTTTTGTCAACCTCCGCATCTTGTCTAGCAAGAGTAGAAACAGATACTGACTCCGAGTTATCATTACGCCGTGCAGCGACGATGGTAGTATTACAATTCTCGTCAGAGGGGATACAGTTCCCTCATCGCTACCTAGTTCACAGTTTCCCATGAGATCGGCGACACCATCATCGCCACAATCTTACGGTGCTCTTGCACTATAATGTCGTGGATACGCACAGGATCCGTCTCAAAGATCATATTGGTACTAGTCAATCGTGAGTCAGTATCGTTTTCTGTGTTTTGTTCATTGTGAATCACACGAGTATGCCAGTAAAAAGTAATACAGTCCAACCCAGTGACGGCGTGAGATGGGCAACACGTTACTACCGACCGGTGGCCTGGCTTCGGAAGGAGCTGTTGGAGACCACTTTATTTACCGGCGGAGCTGTTTAAGGCTGGCGGCGATGAGCTGATAAGGTGCATGCATCAGCTCATTAGCAAAATTTGGTTAGATGAATGCATGCCCGGCGATTGAAGTCTCAGTGTACTATTCCCCATATTTAAAAAGGTGACCCGAGTCTCTGTCTCAACTACCGTGGAATAAGTATTTTATCGCTGACCTGATTGGACCATACCAGTGTGGCTTTAGGCCTGGAAAATCGACAACTGACCAGATTGCAGAATGACCTAGACGAACATCATATCCGTAGTTAAACATGGTAAGAATCTTACCGAACCTTTCGAAACTAAGCGAAGCATCAGGCAAGGCGACACCCTATCGGCGATCTCTTTACAATCTTAATAGAAATTATTATAAGAAAAGCTGCAGTCAACATCAATAAAACCATCAGCAGCAAAAGTCACATGCTGCTCACGTATTCTGATGATATAGATATCATTGGGCGCACAGTTAGAGAATAAGTGTTTCCGAGAATTGAGGAGTCAACAAACGTGGGTCTGACAGTAAATGAGGACAAGACAAAATTAATGGTTTCAACGGGCAAGGCCTCCACGCGATTAGACCAAAGCGTGAACGTTGATAAGGATAAGGAGGTGGTGGACGAATTTATATACATACCTTGGATCTGCCGTAAATAAAAACAACAACGTCCGCCTTGAGATCAAGCGGAGAATTGTGCTTGCGAATAGATGTTATTTTGGGCTAAGCAAGCACTTTCGACATAAAGCCCTCTCTCGAGTAACAAAAGTCCAGCTATACCAGACTCTCATACAACCTGTCTTGCTTTATGGCGCAGAATCCTGGGTCTTATCGCAAGCAGACGAAACATCTCTAGAAGTCTTCGAGAGAAAAATACTCCGAAAAATGTATGGCCCTATATTGCACAACGGCGAGTAAGTTAGCGGAGTTAAGCGGATCAAAATAACGCAATTGCGCTGGCTAGGCCATGTCAGTAGAATGGATGAAGACGAACCAGCACGAAGGGTTTTCGAAACCAAACTCGAAGGAAGACGAAAAATAGGAAGACCAAGACTCCGCTGAGGGGATCAGGTTGATGAATCCCTGCGTACCCTTGTTATTGCCAACTGGAGAGATAAGGAAAAAGATCGAACTGGTTTGCGAAATATGTTATCTTCGTTTTGAAAGACCTCTCGGGGTTGTTCGAGACCGTATAAGTAAGTAAATAAGTAATACCAGATCAGAGGCAATGGCTCAAACCATCAATATGTCGAACCTGGATTTTCTTCTTTTGGTTTCTATCAGCCGTTGGCCCATATGTTGGCTTATCCGTTTTCTAAGGACAAAGTAATATGCCCGATATCTTGATGAGCTTGAATGACATCAGTCACCTACTAAGCCTTATGATCGCATAACCAATCAGGCTGCTCATTTGTTTCGCCTTTTTACTCTAGCTAGCTAACACAGGTTTCCGATAAAGCCATTGCCCAAGATATACTGCGTAGAAGTAGTGAACTGCTGTGAATGGTTATCAGAAACTTCCCACCTCCACGGGGGGGAAATATCCACAAAAATACCGTACTATTTACCTGGTGATAAAGACAATGAATATAGTTTTTAATTGCCCGCATATCCTTCCTTTTGTGTAATACTAAAACAGCAAGTGGAGTTTCGTTTTGTTTTCAATATATTTACTTTTATTCTAATTTCTAGTTTATTGCCTTAGAAAAACTAAATAATTTTATATTCTTATCTTTCAAATATCTTAATGAGAGAGAAATTTAAAGCCTGCTCTCCCCGTGCTCAGAGTTAGGGGAGCCAAATTCGACTTCTTAAGCTAAAGTTTTGTTTGTTTCAAAAACTAATACACAAATTACCTTTATTGTTCTAAATTTATGTGTCATTTTACGATCCTTTCCACTTCTTTCACGAAATGTTACACCTGTACGCCTGCATCCAAGGTGTATCCAACGACGGTGCCAAACGAAAGTATCCTGACCCGCCGACCCGACCACAAATCCAAGCTGTCACAAAAAACAAATGGAACCAAATAGAGTTTGAGGACGAGAGGTAGGTTTACTTCTGAGTACAATGAGTAAACACTATCTAACTTACATGCTACTGAAACACAAAGCGATTTCTAAAATATTTATATATCAATTAAATTTGTTTTGTTGGACACTGTAAATCACATGAATAAGGAATCGCACGTTTCAAATTTTAAGTAAGTATATCATTTGTTAGGATGATATTGTTAGGAAGTACAAACATTTTCTAAAATAATCACCAATCAAATATATATAATATATTTTAATTGTTAATTTAAAAATTTTTAAAATTTTCGTAATGTTATTACATTTTTCCATGAAAAAGTACATTTTAAAAATTTTCTAAAATAATAAAACAGGATAGTGACAAGTTTATCAGCAGATGTCTATTCACTGTGCCAGAATTGGTACCGTTGGCAAGATCATCCATCAATCGTACATATACCAACTTCATATGCATTTTACATTTGCGAATTGGTATCGGTAGAAAATCCCTCAACCTTAAAGTCAATTATTCTAACATTCATTTTTTTAATGTCTCACAAATTAACCATTTTATATGCATCACTTGAATGAGGAATCGTTAAAGGAAAGAAAAAACGATATTTTTCAATTCCATTTGAAATAGAAAATTAAATATAAAGCAAAAAAACCGCCAATAAAATGACATTTAATATTGGAAATAACTTCAAAGATCGGTATAATGACTACAAATAATTTAAGGATATCGAATTCCAGGCTTGCTGTATAGCATCTGTGAAGGCCTCTTTGTGTCAAATTGCTTCCCCCTCATTTACAAGGTAACAACACACATATTTTTTGACAAGTTTTTTGTCATTAATATTAAACGGTTTATTTGTTCGAATTTAAACTTAGGTTTGACTTTTATTGTACAAAATGTATATAAATCGCCTATAAATCCCTAAGATGCTGACGTCGACTAAAGTTTGTATAATTAAATTCCTTATTCGTGTGATTCGCAGTGTTTTTGCTTTTAATACATTCAACTTGTTTTTTTAGCATAACAGAAGTTTAACATGGGATCTACTATGAGCGTTTCGTTCTAAAATATTATAGCGATATTAGAATTGTTGTTAGTTGATTCGTTGATTGTAACTTCGTGATTCTATATGTATATATATGTGGTAAATGATAAGGGAGGAACTTATGATTATAATCTGTTACATAACTTAATATTCAAGGGGGATTGATTGTTTAGAAATTTAAAGATCGATAGTTATACAACGTACGACACAGTCCTTTCCTCTGAGACACTAACTTAATGCATATCTATAAAGTTGTACAGGGATGTCGGTACAACGCCTTCATATTCAATATTATGTTTTCGTATGGTTTTCGCTGCTAGACAAGCCAAAGACGTATATTTGAGGGTATTAACAACTTCATGCATTTTTATAGGGTAAAGTATGGACTCAAACGAATCACCAGCTTTGTTGCGGGCATCCTAGAAAGAGAAATATTAAGATATAAAAACATATGAAGACAAACTATTCAATTTGATTTGGTCGATTAAAATACACAAGTTTAATGAGTTTTCTTTTAGTTTTCTTTAAAAATACACAGAAAGCCCCCTAAGGCACGCTTCCAATGTATAATAACAAATGACTTAAAACCGCTTTCTATGATCTTGAAATGATTTAGTTTTGACTTGTTTCACACTAACTTTGGTTGTTTTCAATTACTTACAAAGTGTGCTCCATTATCCAATAAGATATGTGATACTTCCGGAAAAGTTGAATATACTATTGCCGCCAAATGTAACGGTGTCGTACCAACATCATCTGCCTTATTTGGATCAGCCCCCACCTCTAGCAAAGCTTTTGTCAGATAGGTTGAGGGAAATTGACAAGCAGGATAACGACCCACCAACGTACCCTCACGAAAGCAGGCGACGTGTAGCGCAGTTCGTCCATTTCTAAGATTTATATTAAGACGATTTAGTTTATAGAGAGCTACGAGTATTTCTCTTCTCATTTTGGGACAGATAGTCTCGTCGTCGATTAGCCATGCCAATAGGCAGCCAATATGTAAAGCACTTACAAGAGCGCGAGTTAAAGCATTCGGATCATTCTTGCATTCGTGTAGAGAAGATGCGGTGGCCAGTTGTTGCGATTGCTCTGCTGATGATGCGGAGGGAGAGGAAGAGGAAGTCGTGGTTTTCTGTTGTTCCATCGCCCAACTTTGCCCTGCAATAGAGGAGGACGAGACGTTTGCTGCCGATTGTTTTTGGGAATTGGACAAACCTCTCTCAACCTCTAGGAGGGCCTTATTGAAAATCATTAACATATCACTGGCCTCAATGGGTGGCACAACACGGCCACGTGGCAACGACCTGCCCGCTTCCATCATCATGAAGCTAAAAAGCTCGGCAAATGAGAGTAACGAAGACTGCGTCATTGGGCTAAGGGGAGGTAAAATTTTTTGTTGCATTGTTAAAGCGTACGTCCAGAGGTCAATGCAACGGTCGAAACGACCGGCGTCAGCATAATGAGCGCCCCTGCAAAGAACCAACAAATTAATATATTATATATTTATTAGCTAGAATAGTCTAAAACACTCACCTGAAACGTATATAATAACTAGTATCCGGATGAGTTGGTCCCAATATCCTTTGTCTGATAACCAATGCTTGCATACGCATTTCATCTGGACCTAAGACTAGTTCCTCCAATTCTTCTATGGTCGTCACTTCACTAGCATACTCATACGAAGCAATAGGCTCGTTTACTTTTTTTTGTATCTTCGGCTCCGTATTACGCTCTTCCATGGCCCTTCGCCACAACGACAATGCACTGATCATATCGCGTTTCTTATCCACAAACGTGGCTCCAAGCAGCTCTAATGCGTCTATACGACTCTCGCGTGTTACACAGGGCAAGGTAATCAAATGCTCCACTATGGGTAGGTGTCCCGTTACACTTGCTGCTAGCAGGGGTGTCATACCGTAGTAATCCACTTCCATTGTGGCGCCATGTTTCAGCAACAACTGCAGGATTTCCAACGAACCAGATTCAGCGCAATCATGCAACGCGGTGTTGCCCTTAATACTAGAACGATTCACATTAGCATTGAGCGACAACAAATATTGGGCAATTTTAAAGTGACCCTTATAACAGGCAATCATTAAGCAGGTGTGTCCATGACGATTTGCCACCTCGAAATCGGCACCATTTTGTATTAAGTATTTGACAATTTCAAAGTGACCATCGAAACAGGCTGCTCTCAGTGGCGTCGAATTCGTTCGTGTTGTACTATTAACATTTGCTCCATGTCTCACTAACAATTTCACTATGCCCAAGTGACCGGCTGCCGAGGCACACCAGAGAGGTGGTGCATCCTCGATGGGTTCGCCATCAAAGCTAACAGAGCCCACTTGTTCCACATCCGCTTGACACCATGTCAATAAATATTCAACAATTTGACTGTGTCCATTGCGACAGGCTATGACCAAGGGAGTGGCACCCATAATTTTGGTCGATAGAACCTTTGAAATTTCCGAAATTGTTCTGCCATTTAAGCAAGTCTGGAAATAGAAAAAGAAAAAATTATTAAATAAGCATTTTAATAATTGAAAATTTAAATTAAAAAAAAAACAAATAAACTTAAAATTGTTCTTTTAAATTTGAATTCCTAAATCTATTTTAAAATTCTGATAATTACATTACAAATATTCGCAGTACATATGCTGATAATTGCATATTAAATATTGAGAATTAATTGATGAAAAAAATCAATTATATTATTAATTAATATGTATTATTAGTTTTATATTTAAAATTAATAATCTCCTTCTTTTGTTGTTATTTATTTATTCCTTTTTGAAATAAAGTTTCAAATGTAATTTCCTTTGAACACCCAATAAAATCAATTTCAAACAACCGTTGCCAAATTTAATTCAAAAAAATCTGCATCAGTTGATAATTTTCCTCAAATATTGTTACTGTTTTCTCAATATTATTTTCTTTCAAATTTCGCATACAATATCTAGTATCAATTAAATACTCTATGTAATTTGCAATATTTTCATACAGTCAACGTAACCTCCAAAATGCACTATTATATCAACAATTCCAATTTCGAAAATCTCAATTATTTCTTCAGCTTTAGCTTTATGCATTTAACCAATATTTTGGAAAGTCGAAGTGTGCACGCTGAAAAATCTGTCCTTTTTATCGTTTGGATGCAAATATAACGTGCTTGTAGCTTGTCGCAAATATAGTATAGTTGTGTCCAAACACATTGTGTTTGCTATTCAATATTAGATGTTGGAGACACAATACTTAATAGGTTATAACATATGTTTTTATGCCCCAAAAGTTGCTTTGTTTGTTGAAAAAAAAAAACGTGACGGACAACAATGAAACAAAAAACTCCAGAACTTCAATTAATGAAAACATGCCTGCAAGCATATACATCCAAAAAAAATTTTGTGTAGAAAAAAGTAAAATTAATAATTAAGTCGAATTTGATAATTGAAAATGAAGATGAAGATGAGTAGTTACATAGTGAAAGATTTTCTCTCATATTTGACGAAAGAATCTGATTGCTGGCAATTTGTGAAAGGAAAACTCAAAGAAAGTCTGCCGCTGTTCTGAATCAAAGAGGCCCAAACACCTGGTTTTAGCGATAAACTGTGTACTCTAAAGTTGAAGCCCAAAACGTTTGGAATAACTTTGTTGAAGAAAGTTTACCGGTAAAACCAAACAAATATAAGTTAGTGGCGGTCAAAAGTGAGTCAAAATCGAAAAATTAAAAAAAAATCCACTCTGATACGAGGGCGGATCAATAAGTCCGTGAATTTTCGAAATTCCTTCGTAGTTATATGAAATACAACACTGCTCCCATCAAGTACCACCTGATAATAGACTTCTGTCAAATTTTGAGCAAGTTTCGTCATTTACTTTGCGCTTAACAGCTGTTCAAAAAATACAACCTCGTGCATTTTTTTAAAAATGGAAAAACGAGAATTTCGAGAGCTCATGAAACATTTTTGTTTTGCGAAAAAAAAAAACCCGTCAATTAAACCAGGCAAAAAGTGGTTCTGGACGGCCAATTGAGGTTAATACACCCTATAATGGCGAAAATCCACGATATGGTGTTGGCCGATCGAAAAGTAAAAGTGCGTGAGATTGTTGATGCCATAAGCATTTCATATGACAGAGTGGTTTCGATTTTAAATTATCAGTTGGGTTTAAGAAAGATGTATGCAAGATGGGTGCCGCGTTTGCTCTCAATTGCCAATAAACGTAATCGTGTGACTACTTCAAAGGATTGTTTGGAGTTGTTTAATTGGGCTACGAATTGGTACCTCATCCGCCATATTCTACGGATTTAGCCCCCAGTGACTATTTCCTATTTCCAAACCTAAAGAAATGGCTCGGTGGAAAGAGATTTAGCTCAAAAACAAAATTTTTTTGTATCAAACCGTAATTGTAGCTCGTAGAATTAGGATAAAACCGTTCTCTCCGGCCTTGTCTTGCACAATTTTTGCCAAAAACTATCACAGTGTAATTAATTGTACACTTACACCATCACCCCTCCCACACACCTAATGGAGACATTAGGGGTTTCTTCTCTTCTCTCTACAAACATATTTTTAAAAATTAAATAAAATGGACTAAACTTAATTTCTGTTGGTATATTATGGCTTTATTAGACATAACATGTATTACCATTATTTATGGACCACGATTTGATTCATGTGGCTGCCGCGGCTGATTTCGCAGTAGCTCATCCTCTCAGTCCAATTTTCCAAGTTTGTTTGAAGGTTCCTGGTTCTTTCACACGAATGATTCGGACGATATTAGCCTTAAGGGTGTGGATCTTTTGTGGATTATTCGCATAGCATCGGTCCTTTAACGGTAAACCACAAGAAAGTCTAAAGGGGTCGAATCGCAGCCCCGAGTCTGTTAATTAACATCTACAAGACGGCTGATAACACGACTACAGAGCTTAGTGCGCAAAAGGTCGTTTGATTGATGAGCTGTGTGACATGATGCGCCATCCTGCTGAAACCAAAGATTATCCAAGTTTACATCTTCCATTTCATCTTCCAAATCATGGCGCTGTAACGCTCAACGTTGACTGAAATGACATTTCCAGCAGCATTTTTGAAAAAAATGGGTCAATGATGCCACCACTCCAAAATCCACATCAAAACTGTCGCTCCCTGTGGATGCATTGCCTGCTTGACAATGACGTGTGAGTTTTCCGAACCCCAGATGTGGTAATTTTGTTTGTTGGCATAGCCGTCGAGATGAAAATGCGCCTCGTCAGAAAATATGATTATTCGGCCAAGTTCGATGTCCGATTGGGGTTGGCAATATTTCCCAACGTTTTCAAGCGTAAAACGACTTATTTTGGTCCGCGAAGGTATGATGCTGACTGATAGTTACTAACAATAACTTATGATATAAAAAAATACCTGTATTTGGACCACCCGTTATATATAGAGTACAAAAATTAATTACACACATTACAGATATATAAAATGTACTCAGTTTACAATTCACAGAAAAAAACATTTTCTAATATACACTAAGTATAATAGTGTATTGAGTAACACAAATGCGTCTTCGTTTCTCACTCATATTAACACATTCACTTGTATTCAATTCATTTTGGTGAGTGGCGCGACCGCACGCAATCGTTTTTTGGCATGAATCACTCAAATGTGGATTTTAATGAACTCATGCAACACTCTACTGCGTAGATATTTGACATTGCCAAAATATTATTGTTTCGTTTTCCTATTTTCTATTATTGAGCACCAAAAGATCTAATGTACTGCAAGTATTTTGAATTTGATTCATTTTGAATTACAATATATGACACCCTAACTACAAACGAGTCATAACTAGAGTATTCAAAAACAGAAACCGAATACCGGTCCACCTGTTTTTTTGCCATCCACACACTGCCGGTTTTCTGACTATTACCATTTTCGAACAACAGGTTTTTCTGCCGTTTCCACCGGCTTATTTTCAAATTCATTTTCGTTCCAAAATTTTATCATTCCAAAAAAAGTAATAAAAATCTACATTACATTAAAAAAAATAGTTTACAATTTTTACACAAGATTTAAATAATACATGCAATTTTTGTAAGTAAAGTGGACTAAACGTTTTAAAGTGGTAGAATTTTTAAAATGTAATTTCCAAAGAAGAATATTTTTTAAATTCAAAATTAAATCTTCAAAGGTAAATTAAGAAACCCCCGTTATAATTGTTTGAAATCTATTTCCATGAAACGTAAAAAACAAATTGCTTATTTTTAAAAGAAAAATGTTTATGAACGTTTTAAATTGTTTACGATTTTTTAATTTTGTTCTCATAAAATTTAAAGATTTGACCAATTTGTTGTATTCGTTAATTCTTAGATTATTTACTAAACGTTTCTGATTTTGTTGTCAAAGACCTAATTCGTTCGGGTTATAAAAACCGAAGCCGAAATCACAATTTTTTCCAAACAACTGAAACCCCGTCTTCTTGGATGAGACGGCTTTTTGAATACTCTAGTTAAACTCTGAAAAATAATAACCCCAGCAACATATTTCAGGAAACATGCAAGCAATGTATTTATGAATTGAAGATCTGATGCCTTTTTGTTTCTTTGTTGTCGGTCTCTTTTTCTTTTTTATCGTTTTTCAACAAACACAACCACATTTGGGTCTCAAAATGATATATTATAGACTATTTATTACTGTATCTGAAACATGTTATATTGAATAGCAAACACAATGTGTTTGAGTACAAGTATAGTATATTTGCGACAAACCACAAACACGATTTTTCAGCGTGTATAACTCAAAATTTACCAATTTTTGGTAGAGGCAAAAAACAGGGTTTAAGTTACAAAATATCTCAATATTAGACAACAAAATACAAATATTAACTCTCAATAATAGACATATTCACATGGGATTTGTTTGACGAAACGGAAAAGAGAAAATGACGACAGATTTTAACAGCGGATACACGCTGAAAACAAAACGAGCCAGCAACATTTTGCTGGAACCATCTATATTTTTGGAACCATTGCTTTCATGAATTGAAGATCTGTTCCTTTTTAGTTTTTTTTTTGTGACCCAAACGTGTCAAAAAAAAACTATTTATTATTACCTATTAATCATTTTGCCTCCAACATGTAATATTGAATAGCAAACACAATGTGTTTGGACACAAGTATACTATATTTGCGACAAGCTACAAACACGTTATATTTACATCCAAAGAACATTAAAAAGACATATATTTTAGCGTGTAGAAACGGTCCTTGGTTATTATTTTAAAGCAATTATTGAAAATCTGAAAATTTTGAGTTATGACTCATTTGTTAATGAATTGTCTAATGAATTATGTTTCTAATGTCTAATGAATTTTAGTTGATACATTTTAAATTTCAATTGATTTCATTTATATTTCAATTAATGTCTTTGAAATTGAAAATTGTTGTATTTTGAATTTCTATTACTGACGGGATTTTTTTTATTTACTGTGTTTGAAACTGCAATTTATGTCCTCTGAATTTCAATGGATTTTGGGAAATAATTTATATTTTAAAATTTAAATAAAATGTTCACTTTTATTAATTTGGTACTCAAGCTCGAGGCCATAATTGTATGTATATAATTCAATTTAGTTGTTCAATCAATATTTCGTCCTTCTTCGAAGAACATCATCAGGAATTGACTATTAAGCAGAGTTCGTATTTCGTGGGTAATTAGTTCCCCTGGGTTACCCAGGGTATTAATTTTATATTTACGCACAATTTCCGAGTTATGGCCACATTTTTATTTTAGCAATTTTCTTATTTTGGCGATTTTTCGAAAAAAAACATTCTTCTATACGAATTGGACCACTTTATTAAAAATTGGTTATTTTTCCGATTGGACATATACGACGGCGGATCAATAATTCCGTGAATTGTCGAACTTCCCTCGTAGTTATATGAAATGCAACACTGCTCCCATCAAGTACCACCTGTTAATAGACTACTGTCAAATTTTGAGCAAGTTCCTTCATTTACTTTGCGTTTAACAGCTGTTCAAACATACATACAACCTCGTACATTTTTTAAAAATGGAAAAAGGTGAATTTCGAATGCTCATTAAACATTATTTTTTGCGAAAAAAAACCGTCAATCAAACCAAGGGAAAGCTTGATAAATACTATGGGGACTCTGCACCATCGATTTCAATGGTAAAAAAGTGGTTTACTGACTTTCGTTGTGGTCGCACAAGGACAAATGACGCTGAACGTTCTGAACGGCCAATTGAGGTCAATACACCCGAATATGTCGAAAAATCCACGGTATGGTGTTGGCCGATTGAAGAGTAAAAGTGTGTGAGATTGTTGATGCCATAGGCATTTCATATGGCAGTGTGGTTTCGATTTTAAATGATCAGTTGGGTTTAAGAAAGCTGTCTGCAAGATGGGTGCCGCGTTTGCTCTCAATTGACCATACACGTAATCGTGTGACAACGTCAAAGGATTGTTTGGAGTGGTTTAATTGGGCTACGAATTGGTACCTCATTCGCCCTATTCGCCGGCTTTAGCCCCCAGTGAATATTTCCTATTTCCAAACCTAAGGAAATGTCTCGAGGGAAAGAAATTTAGCTCCAACGATGAAATTATTGATCAAACAAATGCCTATTTTATGGACCTCGAAAAATCGTATTTTTTTGATACAAAAATTGGAGAAACGTTGGACTAAGTCTATTGAGCTAAAAGGAGATTATGTTGAAAAATTTCTTTTTTTTTTGTAAAAAAAAAACTGTTTCATTCAAAAAGTCACGGACTTATTGATCCGCCCTCGTATTATTATGTTATATATATTATAGATATTTTTTCTAATTTTTTCATATTTTCGATCAAAAATGGGTATGGGTTAGCCTGGGTAACCCATTACCCGTCGCCGTGGGTAACTACCCATTATTTTCCCCATTACCCTAAGGGTAATGGGTAATCGTGATGGGTAATTCCCCATCGTCGTGAGTAGCTACCCATTATTTTCTCCATTACCCCGTGGGTAATGGGTAATCGTGATGGGTTATTCCCCATTTTCGTGGGTAGCTACCCACTACTTTCCCCATACCCTGTGGGTAATGGGTAAACGTTCATTACACAAAGCCCCACGACGATGGGTATGGTTTACACATGGGGGGTAAATACGAACTCTGCTATTAACCAATAAATCAAAAAATTTAACAACACACACAGCATAATCACTACCGATCGACCAATAATAGACAGCGAGACGATAGGTCGATTGGTAGTGATTACGCTGTGTGTGTTGTACAATTTTTAAATTTATTTCTAGTGAATAGTTAATAGTTATATTTCTAGTTAATAGTTAATAGTATACTTCTAGTTAATAGTTAATAGTAATAGTTAATTCCTGATGTTATTCTTCGAACAAGGACCAAAAGTTGATTGAACAAATAAATTGAATTATATACAATTACCGCCTCGAGCTTGAATACCAAATTATTAAAAGTACCAAAAAAAAGTTCAAATAATTAAGAACATTTAGAAAAGCATTTAAAAAAAATAATTTCAGATAGTATTTGTAAACTGCAATTGGTATTTTTATACTCCAATTGATATTTTTATATTTTTATTGATACATTTTTAATGTACACTAATCTTGCTTGAATTTCTATGAGCAATGGGTTCAAAACAAATTAAGTCATTCTACAGGAATCACATTCGAACTGGTTCATAATGAAGTTCTTTGTGTGCTAATATCATCATCATCGTCACAAAAGATAAAATAACAAAATATCAAGACAGTGTTACTCGTACTGTTTATGATCTTAACTATTCCAAATATCCCGCTTTGCGTTCTGAATTGGAACCGAAGAAATGCGACGCAAATCAAAACACGGATTTTTATTTGATTGGTTCCATGAACAATTAGTTTAGCTGATCAAATTGATGTTCAATTAAAAATAAAAATTTTTTAAATAATTTTGGGATAACAAGTTGTTATTAAAATAAAAATAAAAACATTCATGAGAATATCATAACAATCACATTCAAATAAAAATTAAAAATAAGAAATTGAGCGTATAAAATTAAGTCTGGTTCGATGTGTTGATTTTTTTTATTATGGGCTTGAGTCACCTAAATCGATTACCATTTTTCCAGTATGACTTGGCAAATTTTGCTGATTTCTGTATAAAATTATCGAAAGTTGATTGGATTGCGAGAGCTTTTTCCCCAATAAATTTCTTTATAACAATTGATAGCGTCACCTACATTTCTGGACATTCCTAATTAGCGACCTGCGCATCATTATTTTCAAAAATTTCCATTGTTAGCGATATCACTGCATCGCTTCAGAGACTTTAGCAGTGGTAAGATTGTTGTCTTCTGTTTTGACTTCTTAAGTATTTCATCGTCTACCACATTTTTAATCTCAATGCCAATCAAACTATTTAGATTTCCATAGTATAATAGAAGCTCATTAACATCTTCCGCTTCCATTCCTTCAAAATTTGCGTATCTAGCTGATTCGGAAAATTCTTTAAAAATTCTCGGAACATCATTAATATCTTTCATATCTTTGACACTATATTCGGCCCACAATTGGCGCCAAGTTTCGCTCCTGCAGGATTCTTTTACTTCTTTCCAAGATAGCTTTGTATCAATAACCATAATGATATTATAATTCATCCAAATATCGTCGATGGTAGGCATAGCATCGCCAACAGCTGATTTTAGAAGTTGACTAAAAGTTCATTGCAATCAAAGTTCAAATAAGACTTGAAGTTGAATATAAATAACACTTTGATCCATTAGTTGTATCATTGATGTGGTATTTGGGAGCATAACAAACTTTTTTATTTTCGGACTAATCATTAGAATAAAAAAACCAAGATGACCTGGTGCATTGTTTAGGAACAAGAGAATTTTAAATGCAAAATTTTTTAAGTAACAATAAGCTTTCAGTTCAGGAGCAGCACAACTTTCCATCCAATTTTTAAATAAGGAGGATGCAGTCATCCATGCTTTTTTATGTGCACGCCAATAAACAGGAAGCTCGCTCGCTCGCAATTTCGGTGCAAAATGACAACTGTTTGTTTACAAAAATTACCATGAGTAACATTTTCGTGCCTGGATACAATAAGTAACGTTTTGTTAGGAGATGAAAGAAAACTATAAAATAAATGAAAGGTCCATGAACTTTAACATGATGCACTGATTCTACACAGTTCATAGATTCTTCTCACTAATCCATGTCTTAAAATATCAATTTGATGAACGAGGCGGCATTCAATTGTTTTATTTTTAGTTGTCATTAGAGTAGCCACGTGTACAATGACCGAAGCCGACCCATAATTATCGACGCCGTTATTTTTTTACTGGGCTAGCCCAAGGTTTCTTCCTATCTCAACAGTATTTTCCCCGATTGAAAACGTTTCAAAATATCCAGTTTTTGTTCGAAGCTTAGTTGCTTTCTTTTTTTTAACACATTATTGATATTTAGTTTAAACTTCACTTAAGCTAATGTAAGACGACCTATAAATAAGATAAACTAAAAGGGTAAATCCCCTTTTTCTGTTTCATATTACGATGCAATCCAAAGCATTCGCTACGCACTTGCAAAGCCATGCGAAACTGAAATATAAACGACGCAAATTCTACGTCACAGACAATTTCGAACGACGCAACTTCGAAACGATGCAAATCGAAATAACGCAACTTCGAAACAACGCAAATCGAAATGTCGCAAATTCAAACGACGCAAATCGAAGCGACGCATACCGGAGCCTTGGCCCAAATTTTGACTGGTTATTTAAAATGGTAATCAGTTGAGTTTGATTTATGTTTGATCTGACTTTAAATACGAAAAGAGTTTTTCAGTGCTTTGTCAAATAATCTTACTACCATGTGGCAACAGTGGCAAATGCTACGAAAAATAACCGGTATTCATACATTTATCGGCTAATCGTTACAATGCATCAAACTGACGCCATTTGCAAAACAAAAGTGAAGTGATAAAATACAAAATATTTAATGAAATTGGAGAATATTTGAGCAGAAATAAAAGTTCTAACTGCACTACGAGTTAAATGATACGTTTTATTGGTATTTCAACTGCAAGGTGATTATAATTGTTCACATTAACAATTAAAGAAGCTTTGTTTGTTCTTCTTGTTGTTTTCTGTCAAAATCATATGGTTTAAACAGTAATGAACTATTAACCTAAAAAGTGAATTCGGAGTTTAAATTATATTCGATCGTTGATCAAAGATGATTTTCCACTCAAAATTTAGGCCTTAGTGTTTTAAAATTGCTGAAAAGCATCTCTCCTTCTACAACTAATATTTGTTAAATTCATTTCCGATTCAATTTGTAAGCATAGGGGCTAAAGTTAAAATAGCTTATTTTTACTTATGAGCTTAGTAATATTAAACGTCATATCAATAGCCCTCTGAAGCAATGGCAAAGTTGCCACATGTTAAATTTTACATTATCTCGAGAATTATAAATTTTTCCAAACTGTTACACAAAGAAGAAACATTTATAGAAAAAAAACATTTCGTTGTTATACTTAATAACCGGCTTAAGGCGGTGTTAGACTATTAAAGAAACAGTTGGATATGTCAAAATTGTATTTTGCGGGGATTGAATGGAATAGTGTAGACTTGAGCAGAACGAATTGCAGAAAATTTGTTGGCATCTGTTAAATTTCTCTCATTTTTGGATTTACTGAAAAAAAAATACAAAAACAAACAAAACGGGAATATAAAAGAAACAGCTGAATTAATCACAAACAGCTAGAAACTATTTAACATTGTGTTATTCATAACACATTGGTCACACACTTGTTAACCTTATGTTAACGATCTTCCAAACCATTGCTAACAATTGAAAAAACAGATGTTTTGTGTCTAGGTGAATTTAAATACGTAAAAGTAATCAAACATTTGTGAGTGCGGAAAATTTATTTCATATCCACAATAATAAATAATTTACACGGTGGTGCAATAAGAATCATCCTATTGGAAAGTGCTGCCATTTTTGCAAATGACATCTTCTGTCAGTTTGGTATTGACATTCGTGAAGTAGACACGTGCGAAATTTGTAGCGATAATATATATAGGCCTAATTGAGGTTAATTAATAGCGGCACAATACGGGACAGCCGTAGCCGATAACCAGCCGTTCGGCTGAAAACATCAAAGCAGTGTGTGAAAATGTGGTATAAGAGCCCAAAACATCCATCCACAAGAAACCGTGCTCGACAATTCCACATTTCGCGGCATTGATATTGAACTTACAAATTTTACCATACAAAGGTCTGGTGGTTCAACAGTTGTTACCAAACGACTGTGTCGCCCCTTTAGAATTCAGCCGGAAGATTTTGGAACTCCACAACGAAATGGATGATTATCCGTCAAAATTGATCATGAGCGACTAGGCTCATTTTTATCTTAGCGGCCACCTCAATAAGCAAAATTTTCGTTTCTGGAGCATGGAATATCCACGCAAAATTCATGAAGCACCGGCTCAAAGTCACCGTGTGGTGTGCAGTTACGTTGGAAAATGTGATTGGCCCTTTTTTTAAGAAGGCAACTGTAACGCTATTGCGGTGAATGGCGACCGCTATAGAGCCAGGCTGACTGAATATTTCTTATAGGAAGTTAACGATATGGATTTTGAGGACATGTAGTTCAAACAGGACGAGGCTAGTTGTCATACTGCTCGCGTCACATTTGAAGAATGTCTTTCCAGCGCGTTTAATCTCGCGTTTCGGTGGTGTGTCCCGGACTTCTTTCTCTGGGGATATTTAAAGATCTTGCAGTTCAAGAACAACATTCACGCCAAAATGACACCAGAAATGCTGCGCTCAGTTATGCAAAAAGTAATCAAAACTGTCAAAATTTGCATCAACTCCGACGGCGGCCATTTGTCGGACATAATTTTCAAAAATTAAATGTACAAAATTCATAATAATTTCTTGAATATTAAATTTTGGTACATGAAATTATATTTATTATTTATAAACATAATCAGTTGAAAACCAAATGAGTTTTAATTTTTAATAAAAATTATAGCGAAGGAAAATCAGATGATGCTTTTTTGCCCCACCCTGTATATTCAATGGGCTTCTTAAGTGAAAGAGCCCGGTTCCGCCCGTAAAACGAATAAACCAATTTTCTGTGTATACAGACAGAGAATTTCGAAAGAAATATATATTTGAAAGGGGAAAACCATAGACGAATACATATATATGTATGTAGATACATTTATTCTCTCAATATATTAAACGTCATAGGTACGGTGGACAGTAAACATTGAATGGTGGAAAACGGGTTCAATAATACCAGATAGAGGCAGTACTAAACAACGTCCAACAAAGGAACAACAACCTAATTTCGTGTTTTTGTAGCAAACTAGTTGTGTTAAATACAATACAAATGTATACCAACGATAAAAGTCAACAAAAAAGTGCTAAATACATTTAAATTTTTCAATTCTACACCAAAACGACATGAAAACCTGGTGTAAGTTAATTTTAAATTTAATTTCTCTCATTTCCACAAACCTACGACGAAGAGTGTGATATGAAACGTCAGATTAGAGAATAAATGTATCTAGGTATGTATTCTTCTATGGGGAAAACACTATTGCAATTTCAAAACCAGAGTTGTTTTTTTTTGGGACACAATTGTAACATCATACGAATGTAGAGCTGCTTCTAAACATCTTATAACCAGTTTTTAAGGGGGTAGTTAACAATAGGATTACTTACTCTTAATTTTAGGTTAATTAGAGGTTAACTTTGCATTTTGTTTTTCAGTGACGAGTTAATGTAAGCCGTCCTATTGAAATATAAGAAATATATGTTTGAAGGGGAAAACACTGCAATTTGCAAATATCAAAACCAGAGTTGTGTTTCGTTTAACTAAGAAACGAAAATAACCACTAACTGGAAAACTGACCATTAGATGACAGATTGAAATGCATTATGGGTAAATTTCGAATTCATTAGGTGTTAAGCTCATAACACATGCTAGAAAGCAGGGGTCTAATTATCGCATACGTTTCTCAATTACGAAAGTGCTTTCAGGGATCAATTTGACGAGAACTTCTAAAAAACTAAGATTGAATTAAATCCTATTCCTTTCTTTCTTTTATTTTTGGAACGAAGTTCCTTTTTTTGTTATTTTATTTCTTTAGTTTTAGTTCATGTTTCATTAGTTTTAATTCATGTTTCCATTTTATCGGGCTTCCAAAATACCCATTACGATACGAAACGGATGCGATCATTAGACCCCAGCTCGTTGTATGTCATGTAATACTCGTATAACCTACAGCTAACTTTTCGTTATGAATACGGCTGCACACTTTGTTATTTTTTTCGAATGATACATATTTGTTTTTTTTTTAGTTTTTGGTTAATGTATGAGAAATTCATACTACAAGCTTACAAGTCATGAAAATTTGGTTAGTTTTTGTTGGAAATAGTAGACAATTTTCAACACACACTCACTGGCATGACTAGTTTCGAACTCCGTGACAAGTTCATCATCAGATGCCTAACTACTGTGCCTGAATTGATACCATCTGTTGATCATCAATCGCGAATTAGTATCGATCTAAGATCCCTAAGTATCAACATCACTGAAGGGCCTATAATTCTAACAACAAGAACAGCCAGAATTTTTCCACCATGTTCTTCTTTTTCCTCATGCGTTCTCGCATTGTTGCAGTGCTTTGAAGTGAGCTGTAATCTATATCACAGAGTTGCATTTTTCCGTGGTATAGCATTTTTTTGAAAACCGTGCCGTTTTTTTATTTATATTTTCTAGCTGTTATACTTTGTTTCCCATTTTCAAACAAATGTTTTTGCATTCTCCAAAAACTATAGTGTAAATCTAAAGCGCAACGATCGCATGATTTCTTGAATTACATTTCTCCCTCCGCGAATCGTTCTATTTGCACTGATAGTCTAACATCGACTTTAATAGGTAAACAAAGAGTTTTGAACTCATATGAATCATTATCTGGAAATTTAAATACATATAGAAAAACAAAGACGTTTTAAATTAAATGACGTCTACATGACTCACGATTACTTCCAGCACTTAAACAACAATCGTTTGGAAAGTACTGTAACATATTTCCTTAGGATTATGATGATTCAATGGGAGAACTTGAATGTCTTAAACAAAGATAAGATTTCCGCCAAAACTAATGACGACTTCCTCTTCTTTAAGAAAAGAAAAGAAAAGCTTTATTTGGTATTTATAAGATCCAATAAAGAGAGGATTGGATCCAATACCAAAAATTATTATACCATACGTTATATCATAAATAATTGCGTATGATATCATGATGATAATTACGTAGGGATAACAAATTCATATGCCCTGCCCGATGGGATTCAATTAAATGTCAAATCTGATAATAAAAAAGTGAATTTAAACATAAACATACTGACACAAATATGTGCATATTTATAAATAAAAACATCGATGACGAGCAGTAACACTTCCTTCTACCATGATGACCGATAAATTATATATTTTAATCTCAGGTGGTGAATTACTTAAAAATAAAAATAATTTCATTCCACTACAGCGCGACATAACAATATTATCGTAAGAGCTTCCGTATTGACGCTGATGCGGCCAAAATAAGTAAACGAATAATCGGTAGTGGAAGTGGGTGATGGGTCCGACCGGTAACATGAGGCTATAGATAGATACAAATAAAGGGTTTTTCAACAGAGACGCTACAAAAGTAAATCGATAGGGACAGCAAACGACGCCATATTTTTGCCCGCTCTTTTGACATTTATCTTCAGTAAGGTTTGCCATTTCATCATGGAAAGATATACGGGCCAACAACGAGTCGAAATTATTAAAATTTACTACCGAAATTTGGAGTCAGTGGCCTCAACTTTAAGAGCGCTACGATTCGGATTTTCATCGGAAAATCATCTTTAGCGATGAGGCTTATTTCTGGCTGAATGGCTTCGTCAATAAGCAAAATATGCGTTATTGGTCAGACAACAATCCACACGTAATCCCTGAGTCATCATTGCATCCCGAAAAAATTACGGTTTGGTGCGGTTTATGGTCCGGCGGCGTCATTGGGCCGTACTTCTTCCGTGATGTTCAAGACCGGCACATTACTGTGAATGCGAATCGCTACCGTTCAATGATAACCGAATATTTTTGGCCCCAATTGGATAATATGGACTTGGAGGACATGTGGTTCCAAACGAAAGGCCCCACAAGCCACACAGCGAATGCCACAATTAATTTGTTGGAAACCAAGTTTGGTGAACGTGTTATCTCACGAAATGGCCCAGTCGATTGGCCGCCTCGGTCGTGCAATTTGACGCCGTTACATTATTTCCTGTGGGGCTACGTCAAGTCTATGGTCTATGCCAACAAGCCAGCGACGATTGATGAACTTCGTACGAATATCGAACGTGAAATTATGCTTGAAAACCGTCGAAAATTGGGTTCAGCGTATGGACTTCTGCAAGCGTGCCTGTGGTGGCCATGCAAAAGAAATCGAGTTCCATACATAATGGCATCGAACGTACTTTCACAGGAATAAAGAATTTCATTGGTATCTAAAACCGGTTTCGTTTTATTTAAAAAAACTTTTGTAGCGCTCTTATTGAAAACCCCGTTACATGCGTTGGTAGTATGTAGCCAGGTGGACAGACCCCTAAGTATTGTTCGTACTACTGATACACTACATGTCGGTGCTACATGGTTTGGCACTACTTGAGCACATGTTGTTGATACGCATTTTTAAGTTATTTTCATGCTGTTTTGTTGGGTTGGTTTTTTTTGCATTTTCTTTTCATTCCTTTTTTTTTCTTTTTTGTTAAACGATTTTGAATTCAATCTTGGCAATGAACTCGTACAATGTCAATTTAGCAAGAGTTGAATGAAATTACAAGCACAAAACAGAATCAAGAGAGAGGAAAATGTAACAATGCCAATTTTCGTTTAGCTTGAGGTTTCTAGAAATACACATATGTACTATGTATTGTATGCATAGTTCCTAAACACATAAAAACTGCACATAAACAACATGTGATTCACAACAAAAATTCAAAATAAAAATTCAATAATATGAAAACGAAATCGAAGACCACAAAATAGAAATGCACTTGGTTCGTGGCAAATAGATACATATGTACATACATAGATAGATAGAGATATGGCAAATTGCTTGGGAAAACAAACAACAAGATTATCTCATTGTAGAAAATGTTTATATAAAAAAATACAAAAAACAACGAAATGGGGGATGGTGAAAACAAAAATAATTCAATTACAAAATGGTACAAAGTAAATCAAATATTCGTTTTATTTACTTTCACGTAATTTGCAGTTTGCATCCGCATTTAGATAACTGAGCAAATCGTCAATAACTTTCGAATTGACACTTTTGCATAAATTAATTCAATTCCACTCAACCCTAAGATTACCCACAACTCTATACACAGAACAAATATATTGGATGGGGGTCACTATTTAAATCTAATATTGATCGTCATAAATATAGTTTATAGTTTAAATACAGTGTGACTAGATAATAATGATACTTTTTATACCCTCACACATATGGATGGGTGTATTATGTGTCCAGACTTCTGTAGGATTGAATATGGGCGTTTTGACCACGCCCCTTCTTGTACCTTCCATACAAGTCGGTACATTTAGTACAAAATCACATTTCTTCTAAACCTTTTTTCTGGTAGATACATACATATGATTAGCTTCAACTCACACATTAAATAATAATTTGTAAATGTCCACTTAACTGGAGAAAATTGGCGAGATTGACACGCCCATTCTGGTACCTCCCACACAAAAGCTTTGTGGTCAACCGGGTTGTCAATCCCATAAATCGCGTGAAAGACTTCCGACCTTAATGAAATTAGGTATTTAGCTTCACGTCATCAAAAGCCAATCACCGCTTAAGAAAAGGGTGATTTTAAAAAAAATAAATGGTTTCCCATTACATCCCATGAAGGGACCGGGGAGAACTTCTCACAACCACTGAGCTGTGCGCTTTCCAGTTTTCACTCACTGAACCTACAGTTTTACACCGATTCCGAACGGTATTTTTGAGAAGCTTTTTCATGGCTATATACTCGATAGTGTCGCCGTCACTATGCGAGGTGGCCGCCGCCGAAAGAAATTTGAAGGTGGTCAGAGCAGGGTTTGAACCCAGGATCTCATGTACAAGAGCCGCGCACACTAACCATTGCACCACCGACGGCCACAAAAGGGTGATTTTACCACGACTATTTTCGTACCTCCCATACAAAAGTTGTTTGGCCGTCTATCCAATATTTATGCAATTTTGTACTAGGACATAATATTGTTACTAAATTGAACATAACCATTAGAATAGTAAAATTTAATTTAAAATTAGGTATTTAGCTTCACAAATTAGGTATTTAGTGGCCGTCGGTGGTGCAATGGTTAGTGTGCGCGGCTCTTGTACATGAGATAATGGGTTCGAACCCTGCTCTGACCACCTTCAAAAAAAAATTTCTTTCGGCGGCGGTCACCTCGCATAGTGACGGCGACACTATCGAGTATATAGCCATGATAAAGCTTCTCAAAATACCGTTCGGAATCGGTGTAAAACTGTAGGTCCCAATCAGTGAGTGAAAACTGGAAAGCGCACAGCTCAGTGATTGTGAGAAGTTCTCCCCGGTCCCTTCATGGGACGTAATGGGAAACCATTTATTTATATTTATTTATTTAGCTTCACGTCATCAAAAGCCAATCACCGCTTAAGAAAAGGGTGATTTTGCCACGACTATTTTCGTACCTCCCATACAAAAGTTGTTTGGCCGTCTGTCCAATATTTATGTAATTTTGTACTAGGACATAATATTGTTACTAACTTGAACATAACCATTAGAATAGTAAAATTTAACATACCCTTTTATTAGTCACATGTTCGTCTACAGGTGCATATACGCAAAGAACAAACTTGTTCCTCCCAAACAAACTCTCAGATAACTGAAGTTCGTTTGGGGACTGTAGTTTGGAGAAACGAACTTCTGTTAATCTATACATGTCATTTCATTTGGGAGAACCCAAAAATGTTTGCAGCAAACGAGTTATGAAAAATATAAGCTGAAAAAATGTTTGCGAGAAACGAAAAACGGTTCCGCCAACTGTTCCTTCGGTTACAGCAACCGAGTTGTAGTTGCTCCAAATTAAAACAACGTTTGCGAGAACTGAAAAACGATTGCAGTATATGAGTTATGAAAAATTAGAGCTGAAAAAACGTTTGCTTGAAACGAAAAACGGTTCCACCAACTTTTCTTTCGGTTACAGCAACCGAGTTGTAATTAAAACTTTTATTTATGGCTTCCATAAGCTCTGTTTTGTTTAAATTTCCAACTTTCATGATTTTGGATTTACCCATAAAGTTTGTTTTAAAAAAAGTTGAAATTTTTTTCTATTTTCCACTGTCTACTTACACGACTGTCTCGCCTAGCATTCAAATAACATCTAAAAGCGCAGCAAACTACAACGCGTCAATTGTCCATCCAAGATATATTGACAAGGTGGCAGCATAGTAAAATAACCAAGTAGTAGCAAGCAGTAGACGTTGTTGTTGTAGGCAGCAACAACATGCATTTTGTTTTTGTTTCAATCGCTAAGTTGTCAATCTATACTCGTACACGTAAGTATACCAACAACATAGGAATACAAAAAAGTACAAAAACATATAAGTTTGACAGCTGAAACGATCAACCACAATGAACAAATTGAAAACATACATATGTTCTAACGAGTTTACCTTCCTTATTTTACCATTGGTAGAAGCATTAGAGTGTGTGATCACGTTTATGTGGATGCGTGAGTGTGTTTGCCAAACGAGTGGATAAGACTGTGTATACAGTCGACAGAATGAGAGAAATGTACGTTCTTCGTAAACGGTGCTCTCATTAGAAAAATGGCTAATTTCAGTTATCGCAAACGTTTTTTTAAATTCCGGCAAATGTAATTTTGTACTCGTTTGATGCAAACGAGAACATTACATCCCATGAAGGGACCGGGGAGAACTTCCCACAATCACTGAGCTGTGCGCTTTCCAGTTTTCACTCACTGATTGGGACCTACAGTTTTACTCCGATCCCGAACGGTATTTTGAGAAGCTTTTCATGGCTATATACTCGATAGTGTCGCCGTCTCTATGCGAGGTGACCGCCGCCGAAAGAAATTTGAAGGTGGTCAGAGCAGGGTTCTAACCCAGGATCTCATGTACAAGAGCCGGCCATACTAACCATTGCACCACCGACGGCCTGGCTTCGAAACAATTTTCCAGCTTTATATGCTCTGAAGAATGGCCCTCTGGCAGCCCTGATCTGAACCCTCTAGATTACAAATTGTGGACCGTTTTAGAGGACATGGTCTGCCACAAAAAATAAGAAAAGATACGATACGACAGCTCTGGTTCGTGCTGTAGCCAATTTTCCAATGGATGAGGTGCGTGCAGCTTTTGATGATTGACCAGTGCGACTTAATGCGTGCTTGAAGGCCAAGGGGGGACATTTTGAATGAAACTTAGCTTTTTGTATACAATACATATCAATTAATATATAAACAATTGGGTCCAAAAACGTTCATTAGTTTTTGTTTTATAGCACAAAATATAAGTAACAGTACGAGGGTTGAATTTTAAACACTGGTCCTTGATGGAGCTTCATCGCCAAAAATTGAATTAAGTTCATCCATGCACTGTTCCTGAGTTAATTCACGTCGAAAGTTGTAAAAAATAATCGCACGAAAATGTTCACGATTTAATTGCATTTTTGGGACGAGATGAATCTTTTAAGTTACTGTAAACAACACAAATAGCGCTCGATGTCAAAACGTTCTGAGTACGCATAACCTCAAAAATGTCCAACTTTACGATAGAGCTGTCAGTTGCCAGATTGCAACACTAGGGTTGCCAAATCCCGAAACATAAAATTCAACCCTCCTATTTATGTATGTCCCTTCTAAGTATACTAGATACCGCTCTTTATGGAACATGAGCGGTTTTGCCACACCCATTTTGGTACCTCTCATACAAAAGTTGGGCGAATGACCGGTTGATCGTCCCGATAACTCTCGTACACCACAACCGATCTTAATGAAATTCGGTACTAGGCAATATTTTTGTAAAAGTTACCGTGTAATTAATAATTGACCACTGTGCCACGCCCAGTTTCGTACCTCCCACACAAAATGTTGGTGCGTTTCCAATTGGCCGACTCGATATCTTCAGTAAACCACAACCGATCTGAATAATATTTAGTATTGATCAATATTTTGGCAAAAGACAAAATCCAACCGAAACGGGCGCGCACGAAGCACTTCAAATCAAATAGTGGTCTACTTCTTCGGCATAACTGCTCATGTAGCAACAGTTCCATTAGAGCACCGTAGGACGGTCAATTCTGAATGGTACACAACCATTTGTTTGCCAGATATTTTTGGTGAACTAAGGAAAGCAAACCCGCAAAGAAGAATCATTCTAAATCTCGAGAATGCTAGCTCTCACACATCGGCTCAAACAAACACGCCCACACGCTGGAAAAAACCGCCCCAGCAACATACAAGGTGTTTCAAAAGAAGTCATCCGATTTTGCTTGGCTCTCATTTTTTTTTTTCTAAATGAAAAACTTTGATTCTGTTTTTTGATTATGTTTATTTGAACCTTTAGAATTTTATTGGTTAAGTTGAGAAGATGATATCGGTTAAATGGGCGCCGTCACAATTAATTACCATACGGGCTCGTTTTATGGCATTTTTGTTCATAATGATTTGAAAATGAGGCTCATTTCCACCTCAGCGGGTAAGTGAACAAGCAAAACTATCGCTTCTGGGGCACCGAAAATCCACGAGTTATGCACGAGGAGCCATTACACCCGCTCAAGGTGACTGCATGGTGCGCTGTTCACGCTGGAGGAGTCATCGGGCCTTTTTTTCGAGAACGCCACTGGTCAAACGACAACAGTGGACGGTGCGCGCTATAGGGCCATGTTAACCGAGTTTTTTCTGCCGCAATTCGACGAATTAGGACTGGAGGGCATGTGGTTCCATCAGGTCGGAGCAACGGCACACACTGCGCGAGCCACAACCGATATTCTGAAGGCAGCGTTCCCGGGTCGCCTCATCTCTTATTTTGGCGATTTGCACTGGCCCGCAAGATTGCCCGATTTAACCGTTAAAGACTTTTTTGAAGTTCGGTGTTTACGTGAACAAGCCCGAGACACTGGAAAGTGATGAAAAATGCTATAAAGCGAGCCCGTACGGTAATCAATTGTGACGGCGCCTATTTAACCGATATCATCTTCTCAACTTAACCAATAAAATTCTAAAGGTTCAAATAAACATAATCAAAAAACAGAATCGAAGTTTTTCATTTAGAAAAAAATGAGAGCCAAACAACATCGGATGACTTCTTTTGAAACACCTTGTATATCTGCTGCTTTATTTTTTTTTTTTTGTTTGTCACGTCAATCCCACATTTGGGTCACAAATACATATATCGTATTATAGCAAATCAAACATTGTGTCTCAAACATGAAATATTGAGTAGCAAACACAATGTGTTTGGTCACAAGCATGTTATATTTGCAACAAGCTACAAATACGTTATATTTGCATCCAAACAGCAACAAAAATACAGATTTTCAGCGTGCAACAAAAACATTGATTTGATGGGTCATCCTCTGGAGTCGAAGTCTGGGATATTTGCCTGAGAGTTGGAGTCGTAAAAATGTAGACGACTCCGACTCCAAGTGTAGCATTTTTATCAAAAGTCAAAATTTTCGAAAAGAATATTTTGTTGACCGATTTTTCGGTTAATATTCATTATTACACCGTATTAGATAAAATCGGTTTGACTTAGGTCTAAATCGATTTGTCATGAGTTTCTTTGTATCGTTAAAAATGTTCCAACTCACATCTAAATTATACTTGTAAATGGACAACGGAAATGATGAACAAAAATAAAAATCGAATTTCAAACTCTTTTTTCAATTCGAAAATTTCGTAAAGTGAATTATTTCGAAAAGTGAATCAATCAACTGTTTTTAAATTTAAAAAAATATTTCTTCAAAACCAATATAAACATTTGTGTGTATGCTGCCAATCTGCAGTTCAAATTTTTTCGTTGTAAATGAATGCGGAGTGGAGTCGTGTATTTTCAAACAGCTGGAGTCGGAGCGGAGTCGTGGATTTTTAAATTGCTGGAGTCGGAACGAAGTCGGGTATTTTTTAATTGCCTGAAGAAGCGTTTGGTGCGTTCCAAACTCATGCTTTGGGGCTACTACATTCGGAGTGGCAAAAGTGCTTCGAAACTTGGTTCAAACTCACGCAAAAGCGTATTGATCTTCATGGAGAATATTTTGGAAAACAATTAAACCAAATTCGATCATCAATATTTGCTTTTCCACGCCAGTTACAAATATTTGAGAATATAAATAATAAACCCTTTCTGAAACTCCCACCAAAGCCAAGGATGCTGGTTATGAAATGAACGCTCTATAGGCTTTTGAAAATTTCCAGATTGTGTGTTTTAGAGACAAATGGTTCGTTCGTTAAGATCTTTAGTAATTTTGGCATTAAAGTGACATGCTACAGAGGCATATCAGCAGCTTGTCAGTCCAAACATCTTTCCCCCACATTTGAGTACATTCGTAGAAGGAAACTTTTGAATCATTTATTTTTTTTCATTAAGAATTTGTTAATTTAATACGAATGCTCTTATTTGGAGTGCGTATACAGCTAAAATTTGTGATTATGTTAAACTTTTTCCCCATTAGCATAGCAGCTTTTGCGTATAAGGAAATTTAAAATATTAATTGATTCAATCTCAAAAGCAAACGAATCTGCAGCTTACGCTGTTTAAATTAAGTTACTATAACGACTTGTTAATACAGCCACCATAAATCTCGATATCGAAACAGGAAGTAATTCTAGCTATACAAACATTAACGTACGTTACGTTACGTTACGTTACACACCACATACTTATACATACATCGGCGACGAATTAGCATAAACACAAGTGGCTTCTAATGGGTGATGTGAAGCATTTAGAAAATCTCAGCTTATATTAGTCGTACGACTCTAAAGTGCGTCATACATAGTAGGTGACTGGTTCCAACTATGTATATGTACGAAATGTGTGTATAGTCTATGGTAAACGTATGAATATATCAACACTTGGTAACCATGTTTACGGCTATGGCAGCAGCTGTGAGCCCAGTTATTATAATCGTTTACAAATTCTGGTATTAATGACGCGTTTAGAATCTTTCAAACAAGCAACAAATAAAAGCTGATTATTTCAAATTAATAACGACGACCTTGAGTGAATTGGACGAAATGCCAACAAACAAACATCTTGACCAGTTTCAAAAGGTTGACAGCTTTCATTGTTGTTTTCTGCAAAGAAGAAACCCGTCATTGCTTCAAAAATATAATTACTTGTTCCTTAAATTCAATACTAACTAGGCAGACGGCATTTTAAAATATTAAATATTAATAGGTTTTATATGTTAAAAATAAGACTGCATTTCCAATTTAAACGACTGATCTGACTCACAATTAATATACATACGAGTACATACATATTTTTCGGCGAACTTAAAATACAAAGGATGTGAAACCTGTTAGAAGTACGAGTATCAAATATTCAAAAGCAATTTGTATTTTACAATAGCAATTTCATCAGGGGGATTTTATGCCACAGCTGATCAACCTTAGAGTTGGATAAATATACAGAATAAAATAAGAAAGAGAAATAGCGATAGCAAACACGATGCACTAAAGTAAACAGTCAAATGTCGTTGGGGTCCGACCTTTTCAAATGTTGTTTATAAAGGGTTTTTCAACAGATACGCTACAAAAGTAAATCTATAGGAACAGCAAACGACGCCATATTTTTTCCCGCTCTTTTGACATTTCTCTTCAGTAAGGTTTGCCATTTCATCATGGAAAGATATACGGGCCAACAACGAGTCGAAATTATTAAAATTTAGTACCGAAATTTGAAGTCAGTGGCCTCAACTTTAAGAGCGCTACGTCCAATTTATGATGAGGCTCATTTCTGGCTGAATGGCTTCGTCAATAAGCAAAATATGCGTTATTGGTCAGACAGCAATCCACACGTAATCCATGAGTCATCATTGCATCCCGAAAAAATTACGATTTGGTGCGGTTTATGGGCCGGCGGCGTCATTGGGCCGTACTTCTTCCGTGACGATCAAGACCGGCACATTACTGTGAATGCGAATCGCTACCGTTCAATGATAACCGAATATTTTTGGCCCTAATTGGATAATGTGGACTTGGAGGACATGTGGTTCCAACAGGACGGCGCCACAAGCCACACAGCGACTGCCACAATCAATTTATTGGAAACCAAGCTTGGTGAACTTGTTATCTCACGAAATGGCCCAGTCGATTGGCCGCCTCGGTCGTGCGATTTCACGCCGTTAGATTATTTCCTGTGGGGCTACGTCAAGTCTATGGTCTATGCCAACAAGCCAGCGAAGATTAATGAACTTCGTACGAATATCGAACGTGAAATTGCAGGAGTAAAAAAAAAAAAAAAAATGGTTTCCCATTACATCCCATGAAGGGACTGGGGAGAACTTCTCACAATCACTGAGCTGTGCGCTTTCCAGTTTTCACTCACTGATGGGGACCTACAGTTTTACACCGATTCCGAACGGTAATTTGAGAAGATTTTTCATGGCTAGATACTCGATAGTGTCGCCGTCACTATGCGAGGTGACCGCCGCCGAAAGAATTTTTTTTTGAAGGTGGTCAGAGCCGGGTTCGAACCCAGGATCTCATGTACAAGAGCCGCGCACACTAACCATTGCACCACCGACGGCCGATTGCAGGAGTATCGGCCGATTTATGCTTGAAAACCGTCGAAAATTGGGTTCAGCGTCTGGACTTCTGCAAGCATGCCCGTGGTGGCCATGCAAAAGAAATCGAGTTCCACACATAATGGCATCGAACGTACTAAAGAATTTCATTGGTATCTGAAACCGGTTTTGTTTTATTTAAAAAAAACACTTGTAGCGCTCTTATTGAAAAACCCGTTACTAATTCCAAGATTAGATACATCTTAATACCGGTGGTAGCGTTAAAATAGCAGACGAAATTTTTTCTTGTTCTTGTGGCTGTTGCCGAAAATTACAACAATTCCTCCTGATATAACCTGAAATAAATACATCTTGACAATTTCGATCGACTGAATTTGACAAAGTCGGCTCCTGAAATAAAAACAAAATGCCTTCAATTACTACTGCTTCTACCTTACTTATTTTGCCATGAGTGAAGCGTTACGATCATAGAGTAATGATGTATAGAGACGCCAAGCCTCTCAGTATATTGATGACATTTGGTGTGTTGCAGATGGGCGGTTGGATGTTGGAAAGTATTGGTTTAAGATATTAGTTTTAGATAGAGGCAATTGCTCAAACCATCCAACAATAAATCAGCGACGGCATTTCGTTTTGTGCTTTAAAATTTTTGTGTTAGCATAAAGCAACTATGGTATACAGAAGAAAATTTACTCATGGAGTGGAATGCCAACAAAGAATACGAGTGAAGCGGGTCGTTTCTCAGCTCTCTCTCTCTTACTCTCTTCGTTGAATATTTCAATATACGAGCAGTTTTCTGATGTTATTATATCTAACTATAGAAATTCCAACCATAGTTAAATAAAATTACATAGAGTATGTAAAAAGTATGAAATAACCAAGTTATGACCCAGGAAAGAAATGCGTTTGAGTGAATCGCGTCGACTTTTTTGGTTCTCTTCTACAAGGGTTGCCAAATTTCGGCGGTTTTTTCTTCTCCACTTGTACATCCTTTTTGCCACAAACATATAGACGACCAGAAGATGTGCGCAGTTTGGTAACCCTGATAAAAGAGAACCGAAAAGTGCTAGAAATTCACTCAAATGTATTTCTCTCACGCGTCATATCTTGATTATTTCATACTTTTGCATAGTTTATGTAATTTTACTTCAACGTGGTTGGAATTTGTATAGTTATATGCAATAACACTATCAAAAAGCTGCTCATGGATTGAAATATTCATTGAAGAGAGTATGGGAGAGAACAGAGAATGACTAGGGTTTCACTCGTGTTTGTTGGCATTTGATTGAAGAGAAATTTTGACTGTCTAATACTAACAAAAAAAAATATAACAAAAAAGACCACAATACGTTCAAATTTCACAGTTTCTCATCAAAACGACATGAAATTTTTATTTTTTTTTTTTTCATATCAATTTATTTTTAATTTTTTGATATTCACATACAACAAGAATAAATTCTTATAAATTTAAGCCAACAATTTTTGTAATTCCACCTGGTGTAGCCAATTTACGTCAAATAACTTTCTATCGCACCAACCGCACAACGAACAGTCTGAAAGAAAATGTCAGATGAGAACAATTGCAGCTCTGTACGTCATTACTCCATGGTTACGACCATAGAGTAATACTTAAAGAGTCTCTATTACTCTCTTCGCTGCCTCTTCATGACAACGAGGTAGTAGGCCATTTCATAGTTTTATTTGCTGCTGTATTTTACCAATTTTACACTTTGTTTGGACATAAAACGGACAGAAATCAAAGGGAAGCGTATTTTCGTACAATGCAAACAACATAAAACATAATTTAGCTGTCATTAGTATCAATAAACACTATTTAAACTTAGTTCCTGTCTTCTTTCGTCTCTCATTCTACATCATTTCCCTAGTACCTTTTCGATCAGCTGTGCCATAGAAACCCCCTGATTTACATCACATGGCTTTGACTTTCATTCACGTTTGTAACACCAGATATTAATAACAACATCAAATTATTAAAAGTCGTTCTAGCAAACATGTGAATCAATTATATTTAGCAATATGTCAAAAAAGTGGTATTTCCAATTTAAAGATATATGTACCAAATTATATGTACTGATTTGGGGATACATTCGGCTATCTGAAATGCTCATTAGGGTGGCCCTCAATTACATGATATGTGAATTATAGGGTGTTCTTGTTGTCATTGATTTTTCAACTGATTACGAATTTTTTGCTGTAATTTTATTAATATCCGAAAAACTGGAATTTTTTAATTTTTTACAATAAACTGGGTTAGTAGCCTTTCATTTAAGATGAATATTTCATTCGTACACTGAGAGAAAAAAAATTATTATAATAATAAGTGGTAAAGGTAGATTTACGACTTTTTCATTTAAAATGGCACAAAAACGGCTAAAGATTTTTGGCCAAAATTTTCTATTTCTCGTTTAGAACCTTAAAATCTTAAATTCTACCAAGGCGCTTCGCAGTACAATGTTTCGTTTGGAAAAAAAATTGAAAAAACTTCAAGAAAAATGGAAAAAATCCAAAATTTTTAGCTTTTTTACCTTCCTCAACTCATAACGTCCAAACTAAGCTTTGTGACGTGAAGCGCCTTGGTGGAATTTTAGATTTTAAGGTTCTAAACGAGAAATAGAAAATTTTGGCCAAAAATCTTTAGCCGTTTTTGTGCCATTTTAAATGAAAAAGTCGTAAATCTACCTTTACCACTTATTATTAAAATAATTTTTTTTCTCTCAGTGTACGAATGAAATATTCATCTTAAATGAAAGGCTACTAACCCAGTTTATTGTAAAAAATTAAAAAATTCCAGTTTTTTTTTTTTTAATTTAATTTTTTAATTTTTAAGCCCACGAAAATGGTTAAACTGTGTTATATTTTGAAATACAACTAATTTAAAAAAAAAAACTCGTGGAATAAATATTGTTTCTGAGTCCCCAAAGATTCATATTCAACAATAAAAAAGTTATTTTTCGCAAAAAGTCGTTTTTGACATATTGCTACTTATAGCCTTAAAGGAAAGTACAATTTTATTTTATTTATTATAATAATGTTTTGGGTTTATTTTTTAATATTGGTTTGAAAATAAAGCAAATGTTTCATAAAACAAAAAAAAAACATTTCCACTTTTGTGTGCTATGTAATGGCCGTGAATCGTGTGTGATTCTCTCGTGAATGCAAGTAAGATAGTTAACGATCGTCTTAGTTTCGTGAGCGTGAGCCAAAGCTTACTCACGTCTCCATCTCTAGTGTAAACGAATCAAGTTTCTGTGCGTAAACGGAAGACATTTCTCTAGAACAATGAAAGTGAAACGAATAAATTACGCTAAATGCATTTAACTGTCAACAAAAACAGTAAATAAATTTAGCAAAAAAACGAAAATGAATAAAACAAATTATAGATAAATAGGTATGTAAATTTAATTTCCACTGGAGTATCTATGAATCAACGTTGTTTGTAATCAAAAAAAAATTATAATAAATATATAATATTGTATGTACTACGTGCATACAAAGAGAAATGTATAATAATTAACAAAGAGTTCAGAAACGAAACGAAAACAACTTTTTGTTTTATTTTTGATTGTCTGGTTCCACGGAATAAGTTCTGATTGCTGCTAGCAATGCTACTGACGTCGCTGTCGAAGCGACGGTAAGTACATTGTTCGATCAATAGCCATAACCATTATCATCATTGTTATCATTATCATCATCGTTATCATATCATTATCATCGTCATTATCATCATCATTATCATCGTCATAATCATATCATTATCATCATCGTCACGTAGTCACGAACTAGAGCCATCAACCGATAAACGTACGAGTAATAAGTAATGCCAATTTTGTATTTAAATAAAAAACGCGTAAAACCGTGTAAATTATAACTTTAAACGAGAAGAAAAACATTTAGTTTTGATACATGAAATTCAATAAATCAACAGTTCCTAAAACTTTTAGTTCCTTAAATTAGCACTCACAGAACTAATTGTTTGAAAATAGGTTGTAGCAACTGTAGCTGTAGCTGTTGCCACTGAGTTGTAGTTGTCACAAGCGAATTGAGGTTGTCATCTCTGAACAACTGAAAATTCGGTTGAAGCAACTTCTAATGCGTTACGGCAACCTCTAATGTGGTTGTGACAACCTCTAATATGTTTGTGACAACCTCTAATGTGGTTGTGACCACCTCTAATTCGGATGTGGTGACATCTTGTGGTTGTTACAACCTCTAATATGGTTGTGACAACCTCTAATGTGGTTGTGACAACCCCAAATTCGGATGTGATGACATCTTGGGGTTGTGACAACGTCTAAATTCGGTTACGGGTAATTCGGCAATTTTTTCTGCGGGTGTCTTTTTCTTCAACTTAAACCAATTTTTCAAAAATTTCACGTTTCGAAACAACCAAAACTCCAGGTTTTTGGATGGTCCGGTTTTTTTACTACTCTTCGTACACCAATCGTTTAAGATGTCTCGAAGACATGGACAACTGAGTAGCTTTATACAATGGCATCACTTCGCTCGGCCAGCGAGACTGATTGTAACCGTACACACAATGTCCACAACACATAATGTTGAAAATAATTATGACAATCCTCATCATCGGCATGGCAATACATACTTTAAAGCAAGACAATTAACAACTGACAAAGAATACGGTGACGCACAGTGGGGTCGATTTGGAAAAAAGACGGTAATAATCTTAATAAGAGTTACGCTCATCGCTGATTCACTGACTCTGTCACCCTTTTTTGTCACACTTTTTGAAGACTTATATAATATATACATACACACAAAAAAAAACAAAGAAAAAAAACGAAAAAACGAAAAAACAAAAAATTTCATAGATTGTTGTGCCACTCTTACTTGGAAGATCCAATTGAGCTGCTTATTCTCTGTGCATGAATACATACATATAAGGTACAAGCTGATAAACGTGTAAATCATTTACACGTTTGTTGTAATAACAAACAACAACTATGTATGTCTCTCTCATCTTACAGAATTACCTTTTATTAAAAATCGATTAAAATTAAAGCATGTTTCGACGGGCGCCATAGCTGCGTTCCAATCCACTAGTATTTAATATTTATCCATGAAAAAGCTTCTCAAAATACCGTTGGGAATCGGTATAAATCTGTCGGTCCCAATCAGTGAGTGTAAACCTAGAACGCGCACAGCTCATTGATTGTGAGTAACTCTCCCTAATCCCTACATGAGATGTAACGGGAAACCATATATTTATTTAATAATATCACAAAGTATTGTTCTGATCATTTTGGAATTTACTAGACATTTGTAGAGGAGTCATAATATTGCATTCAGAGGCACCCTGTGTAAAAACAATTTGTGCTACAGGGTGACAAAGTTGGACACTTTGGTGCTGTTGAAACTTTCCGATTACAAAGTTTTTGACATTTGAGAATCTACTATATACGACAAACAAAAAATTTTCTAACTGTTGCGGAATATATTTTACCGTTATTAAGATATTCTCACATTACATCCCATGAATGGATTGGGGAGAGCTTCCCACAACCAGTCATCTGTGTGTTTTCTAGTTTTACACTCACTGATTGGGGACCTACAGTTTTACACCGATTCCGAACGGTATTTTGAGAAGCTTATTCATGGCTAAATACTTGATAGTGTCGCCGTCACTAAGCGAGGTGACGGCCCTCAAAGAAATATAAGATGGTCTGAGCAGGGATCGAACACACGTTCTCATGCACAAGAGCCTCGCACACAACCATTGCACCACCAACGGCCACAATTTAAGCCGGTTCCCAGACTGAAATTTCTGTACAGATGTTAGTAAAGGGTTTTTCAACAGAGACGCTACAAAAGTAAATCGATAGGGACAGCAAACGACGCCATATTTTTTCCCGCTCTTTTGACATTTCTCTTCAGTAAGGTTTGCCATTTAATCATGGAAAGATATACGAGCCAACGAGTCGAAATTATTAAAATTTACTACCGAAATTTGGAGTCAGTGGCCTCAACTTTAAGAGCGCTACGTCCAATTTCTGAATTCTGAATTTCATTTCTGGCTGAATGGCTTCGTCAATAAGCAAAATATGCGTTATTGGTCAGACAGCAATCCACACGTAATCCATGAGTCATCATTGCATCCCGAAAAAATTATGGTTTGGTGCGGTTTATGGGCCGGCGGCGCCATTGGGCCGTACTTCTTCCGTGATGACCAAGACCGGCACATCACTGTGAATGCGAATCGCTACCGTTCAATGATAACCGAATATTTTTGGCCCCAATTAGATAATATGGACTTGGAGGACATGTGGTTCCAACAGGACGGCGCCACAAGCCACACAGCGAATGCCACAATCAATTTATTGGAAACCAAGTTTGGTGAACGTGTTAAATCAGGAAATGGCCCAGTCGATTCGCCGCCTCGGTCGTGCGATTTGACGTCGTTAGATTAGTTCCTGTGGGGCTACGTCAAGTCTATGGTCTATGCCAACAAGCCAGCGACGATTGATGAACTTCGTACGAATATCGAACGTGAAATTGCAGCAGTATCGGCCGATTTATGCTTGAAAACCGTCGAAAATTGGGTTCAGCGTCTGGACTTCTGCAAGCGTGCCCGTGATGGCCATGCAAAAGAAATCGAGTTCCATACATAATGGCATCGAACGTACTTTCACAGGAATAAAGAATTTCATTGGTATCTAAAACCGGTTTTGTTTTATTTAAAAAAACTTTTGTAGTGCTCTTATTGAAAAAACCCGATACAAGTTTTGTAGTACATACGTTCAAAATTTGTAAACACCTTGTATACTTGTTGGAACACTTTGTAAATTCTCTATCAAAGTTTAAAATTGTAAATGTTTGTTAATAAATTTGTAAAGTTTAATTATTGGGAAAATAATGTAATTGTAAATTTTAGGAAAATAGTATTTCTGAAAACACCACTAGATTGGGAGCACTTCAATAAATAATACACTTTAAAAATTGTTAAGTCAAGCCGTTTGGAAATGCCGACTTCTAAAAGTTGGACTTTTTTTCAACCAGTAAAAACACAATATTTTCCCGAAAATGTACCATGATTCATTTCACTATTTTCTCTAGTCTTTCTCAAGAAAGCTATACAATTTTTTAAATTTTTCTGAACGACAAGACTTACAACCGATTTACCATGTCTAATTATCCTACAGTTAGTAGCAACGAACAGTTTTAGCTGTCAGTTTGTATGGAATTTATAACTTTTAACTGTCAGTTAACTTTAAGATTTGTTGGTGAACTTGAAGTTTGACAAATATATATAATGTAAAATTATAATCATTTAGAAAGAAAAGCACCCATTCTCTGAAAATGTGCAGTTTTAGAACAAATGTTTCACTTTCTATGTACATTCTCCAAATAGATCAGAGAACAATATACTTTAAAAGTTGTGATATTATCACCATGTTGTTTTCATTCGTCCCCACTGTCCGACGACGACAAGAAGACACTTACATATGTATGTTTTCTTTAAAACTAAGAACATTAAAGCAGAGTAGAGACTCCACACTGAGATTACTTTTATTGTCAAGAGCTGTAGTTGTGCATGTGGTGATGGCGTTGCAGTCTGTCATTTGGCATGTCATTTACAAGGCAACACAGTGAACAATTTTTTTAGTTTTTTATTTATCTGTTTGTTAAGCAGAGGTTGTAAATTTACTTCCGCCAGACAAATGGCCAACTAGCAATTAATTTAAAATTTGTGAGTTATTGATTTGGAAAATAAATCATCATCAGTAGGACAAAGTTCAAAAAAAAATATTTTATTTAAGCGCGAGTTATGATAAATTAAGATATTGCTTTTACTTTTACTATATTCGTATACACAACTAATTTGATAGCCTTGGAATATGGGCAATCGACCTATGCGTGTGTTTCATTTTCCAAAAAAATTTAAAAAAAAAAACAAATTTTACAACATCTAGTAGGAAACAAATACTAGTTCATGGACTTGCAAACTATGAATGAACTAGTTTTAGTTCCTCTTATTTGTAAAAAGTTATTGTCGAAAAGCTGTACGAACTGTAACTTGACCACATCTGCTTTCAAGTGACAAAAAAAGAAGCAATTTCTACGCCATATTAATTTCTTCAGTTGTGGTCATGGAGAAGAAAGAGTTATATGGTACAGAAATACTTCATACTTCCAAACTAGTTTCAAATTAGAGTTTACTCATGGTAGACAATTCCTAAATATTACCGTAACGTTATGATAAAAAAAATGGTTTCCCATTACATCCCATGAAGAGACCAGTGAGCTGTGCGCTTTCTAGTTTTATACTCACTGATTGGACCTACAGTTTTACACCGGTTCCGAACGGTATTTTTGAGAAGCATTTTCATGGCTAAATACTCGATAGTGTCGCCGAAAGAAATTGTAAGGTGGTCAGAGCAGGGATCGAACCCAGGATCTCAAGTATAAGAGGCGCACACACTACCCATTGCACCATCGACGGTCTTATGATATAAGATTACAAATTGTTCGTTCATTCAAATTCCTGTATATACAGGATGAAAAAAATAAATTTTGTAATTTTGTAATTACAAAATCTTTCCAAACTGCACGTTTTTTGTTGTTTCGATGCAAATATAACGTGTGTTTGGAGCTTGTCGTAAATATAATATACTACTTGTGTCCAAACACATTGTGTTTGCTATTAAATATTACATGATTGAGACACAATGATTAATATGTTATAATATATGTGGTTGCGACCCAAATATATCTATGTTTGTGATACAAAATGTTTGTTGCACTGTTTATGCTCTCTGGAGAACAATAGATAATAGATATGGAGACATAAAGGAGGCACAACGAGAGAGTATATCTTGTAACTGTGTATTTTTATTTTTGCAATATTCTCTCCTGAATGTACGTGTAATTTACAGATGAAATCAGTGTTTCTAATTCTGTCTGATGTATTGCGTTTTAGTTTCAGTCGTCAATCGTTCATCGGACAGAGGATATCAAACGCACTTGATAAGTGAAAAAAGAATAAACAAAGGCTCTGATGGTTAAATGGTCTGTGATGTTGTTTTGGTTTTGTGCATGTGTTTGGAATATATGTATAAGTTTGTGTGCTACCAAAGCGTGAAACGATTTTGATGAAAGAAACTGGAAAGGGCAACAACGTGGTGCCCTTTGTCTGTCCGAGCCTTTACTGAGAAACACGGAACGACGGACCATTTGTGAAATATAATAAACAAAAACACAAGTAATTAATCCACACTTGGTTTGCATGGACTAGATTTGTATATAAGTATATTGTTTGTGTACCAATGCACAGTGATAACCAATGCATAGTTGAAACCTTCAGAAAACAAAAACGTGAGAGACAACAAAGAAAGGAGAAGCAAACAAGCAGCAGCTTCTCATTTCATGAAAAAAAAACTAATAATGCAAACAAATGTAAAAAGGGCCGTTTTAAATCTTTAAATTTTTTGTATTAATTATTTATAAATGTGGATTTATATTGATAAAATTAATTATAATAAATAATACATACATATATATTGAAATCAAAGAAAAATTCGTTTCTAAATATTATTATGTTTGGGAGGAAATACGCACATATTTCCACGTAAGTATATGGCTGTTTGGGAGGAAACACGTAAGTGTATGGATGTTTGGGATGGACCACGCCTATATTTTAACGTAAAAGCATACGTGTTTGCCAGTAAACATGCTACTGTTTACTTTCAAATATAAATGTATTAGGAACTTGCACATATGAATTTTTGAAGTGTGTTGCAAACATATACATACATGGTTCCTGCAGAATATGTTTGGGAGAATATGTTACAGAGGCCATTTGTTGCAGCGTGTACCAAACGAGTCATTCCATGCCAAATGGTACGATTTAAGGAAAAAAAATAACGCAATAATTCCAATTTCTATTCCATTTCATCCCCGCTAAGAAAAAAGTTAAAGTTTGTTTTCAAAAGTTATAACCAATTTAAATTTGGTGAAATAGCGATGTTTTCAAAAAGGTGTGTTTGCTCATAAATACTGAAATACTTGACCGACTTCTAAAATATTAAAATAGTACGGTATCGTATAACTAACCTGGCCAACAGTTTTTGATCGAAAAGCGCGATTTTGGCCCAAAAAGAGGGATTTGTTTGTTTTTCACAAATGAGTTAACATTACAACAACAAATAAAATATACAATTTAGAAATAGTTAAATTATATTTAAAAATAAAATATATATTTTTCGATTTATTAACCTTTATTTAAATCCTCCATATACTTTACTTTATATATTTTGTATTATTATTATTTTTTATTTTTAAAAAGCCAGACTAAAAAATTAACTAGTAAAAATAAGAACCTCTTAACCGACGTTTGAAGTCGGTGACACCAGGGTAATTTGAAAATAATTTGTTTTGATATATGTTTAAATATTATGCCCACAACAAGGATCTGTTTACGCCACTATTGTGACCCATCCGGCGGGAAACAAAATGATATATATCACACTAATTGGAAGAAAAATGGACAAAAAACACTTTCAGATTATTTCAGTTATTGATAGATTTGCACAGATGCCAGTAGGCCACAACGAAGCCTCTGATGATGAAGTTCACAAACTTAGAAACCATCGTGACTGCGAATTCTAATCCTTCTTGTGACTGTTGAAAATTGTATGTTAAAAAAATATAACTTCCAAGCTAAATTAGACAGACTTTACAATTTGTAAAGATCAAAACGTCATAAAGCGGGATTTTTCTGTAAAAAGCGGAATTGTAATCCAAGGCAGGATGAGACATCGAAATACGGGATAATCTCGCTAAAAGTGGGATGGTTGATTAGCTTAAGTATAACCCCACAACATTTTTTAAAATTTAAAAAAAAAAGAAATTAAATTTTTCACTTTATATTTGTATTCTCCACGCCAAACATTTTCGCAAAAAAAAATACAAATTTAGCCTCGGCCTTAGTTACATTTTTCAATGTAGAAGAAATTATAAATCGAACTCATTTCATATTTTCTGAATTACAATACACACACTAATATTTAAGGGTTTTAGTAATGGGATCCAAATGCTAAATACATTATTTAATTACCTGATATGATTTAAGGTTACGTCTGTCGAACTGCTCGTTATTTGCGCCTATTCAATATCGTTTATCGCAGAGATTAGAGAGTTTATTAAACTTAAGCGACACGAGGTTCGTTGGGCACAAAAAATAAAACAAAGACTGTGCGATCAGTTTTAAATACCAACCAACGAAAATGAATAGTAGCACTGTATATAAAACGTGCAGACGACGTCCTCTTTGTGTTATAAATTATGACTTGAAATCGTACTCATTGTTTTTGTTTTCGAAATGTTTCCTTCCCCTCACCATAGTAATTTTACTATGCACCACACTTTCGCATTCTCTTTGTTGTGTTTACAAAACTCTAAAACAGTTGTTGTTTTATTTTCGAAACTCAATCATCGAATCCCGTTGGCGTTCATAGCACAGTGACTGCGTTTTTCGGCGCTTAAACGTGGGATTGAGCCCTGGACGATTGGATGCGGTGATTCGTTAAAACAAAAATGTCTTTTGTTGTTATTTTTCTTAATGAAATGTCTTTTGTTGTTTTTTTTTTTGTTAATGAAACGTGGTACTTGATGTTATCCTCAAGTCTGGCCGCATGTTCTCCTTTAATATTTCGAAGAATGCATTTACAGTGAAGCATTGCCGAACACGATAATTTCGTGGAAGTTGAAACACAGTTTTTTTTTATTTTATAGTTTATAACGGGTGGGGCAAAAATCATATGACTTTTTTCGCAGTAATGGCTGTATTCTAAAATGCCGCTAATGTCGTTTGGTACCAACTACTGAAACACCTGAAGTTTGTCTGGGAATATTTTCAAGTACAATGTCAAAATGCGGCGAAGGGAACGGGGCGAAATGGGCAATTGTTGATTTGTCAATGTGTCGGGTACGTCTCCCTCATTTTCACATACTGCTTCGATGTTTTCAGACGAACAGCTGTCCTGCTCTCTTCAAATTGAGTCGCTAAACATAAAATTGTTTGCGCTATTGGTCGCTGCACGATTTTAAGACTTTCTGCAAAATTGACATTACGTTAACATCACTGACGAAGTATTGCGCGCAAAATTTACACAATTAAGCGTACAGCGATTAATTGTTATTCACTATACTTCACGAATGTCAAAAACAAACTGACATCCGATATCATTTGCAAAAATTACAACACTTTGTTGAATGTTAACGTATGAGAAGTTCATACTACAAAATCGTTCAAAGTCTGTTGCATTTTTCCAAGTGAAAAATTAACTTCCTAATTATGGTTATACTTATTGTTCCTTCCCGTATTTATAATGACCATGTCTGGTTAAATATGAGTGTGGATGCGTTTAGTGAGGTCGCACTGTAACGGTTTCCTTTTAAGAGTAAGGGCTATTTTTAGATGTCTATATTCCTTTCTTGGCAGAGATATAACTTCATTCTCCAAATTTAAATTCATATCTTAAATTTTTGCTAAGCGGCTCTCATTGCCGTTCATAGCACAACGATAAAATTTTGCCATTGATGTCGATAATCGAAGGTTCAAAACCGCAGAGAAGGTGGTCGGAGCTATTTTTTTAACTAGTAATATTTGGGTTTAAATCAACATCGTTTTATATTTTTTTTTTATATATGCTATGCACAATTCCATTAAAAAAATTACAAAATTTTATGTAGAACCTCTGAAGAAAATCTCTGAAATTAACATCCAATTAAGTAACCCCAAAACAAAAATGAATTCAACCCAACATTTTTTCCCTATATTTCATATAAGTAGTTATAACAACCTATTTTTGGGATGTCTTTAGTCTTTGGGAGTTATTACATTTTTTTCAGAGGAATTTAGTTAATTATGAAATAACTCCGAATAATGGTTTTTGCCTTTGGCGTAATGGTTAAGGTACGCGCAGTGGTTAAGGTACGTGACTCTTGATTTTTTGATTTTTTTGCTATTTGGGTTTTGAAAATTGAAGAAAACACGGAAAATGTGTGCAAGTGAATGAAACATTTATTTGGATCAATAAATCAATGCCTGCCATTTACTATTTAAAGATTATTTCCTGCAAATGTTGCCCACGGAAACGCTTCACGTGCTTCATTCTTAAAGTCCAATTTTGCCATACTTGTTCCAACATTTCTGCCGGTATCTAACCTATGACAAATATGTAATGTTGTCTTTCAAGGTATCAATCGTGGTTGGTTTGTCCCTATAGACGAGAGACTTCACTTGCCCCCACAAAAAATAGTGTAGTGTGGTCAAATCGCATGAACGTTTTATATACTATCGAGATTTTGTCACAAACGGTTCCAACGTTTATTGAAAATATTTTTTGAGACAATAATTGGACCTTATTTAGAATACCTTAGAAACCGATTCTAATTAGTATTGGAGTCGGAGCGGAGTAGTGTATTTTAAAAATGCTGGACTCGTCGAATTTTGGCCCGACTCTATTACTCTGAGTTTATGATGTAATAACTGAATAGTTTATTTAAGAAACAGTACAAGTCCATATTTTTCGATTTTCGGTTTTTTGAAGTTTCGCCATCTTTGGTCCAAGACCCACAAGTGTTCTTTATAAAACAATACAAAATTTTATTTAATAACAGTTTTTAGTGACATTAGAGAGCCTTCAATATTTGGTTTATTTAAGAAACAATATAAGTCCAGGACTTGTATCGTTTCAAAAAAAAAAAAATTATAAATGGGTACTTTATTTAAGAAACAGTACAAGTCCAAAAATGTAAATTATAAGTTAAATTATTAAGTTTAAAATTTAAAGATTATCTGTATCTTGTTGGGTATCCAATCTTGTTGGCCACTTAGTAATTATTTTACTCAAAAATTCTTTATTACTGTCTGGAATGTATTGCAATGTTTTTTTTAAATCATCCATTTTTGAGGCAAGAATAGGTATGCGACTGTTGTACGCTTTGTTTGTCGGTGGGTTAACTTTTGAACGTTTCGCATGGCCGAATGTATACCGTCGGCTTGTGAATCCATCAATAAACTCGCAAGCTGTCACCACTCCTGGATTTTCTGAGTCAAATTGAAATTCATGGTAAGTAGAAATTTTAAACATTTCATGATCAAGCTTTCTGTAGGACTCGCTTGTGCTGCATTTTTTCGACTTCATTAACCTTTTGTTGCAGAGTTTTTTGTTATGATTGAGGATTTTGCTCTCTTCAGACTCTGCTGTTTTTTTGTAGTAAAGCGGCCATCAATTTTTGAAGTCGAGGACATCCCCAGTTTTTACAAAATTCACGGAAAATTTGCTTTTATTGCTTGACTCCAAAATCATTTTGGCCACATCGTCAATATCATAATATCTATCAGTACGTCTAAGGCATCGTTTAATTAGCCCGAAATCTCTATCATTTGGGAGAAATGAGTGTCCCCTTATTGGTAGACGGTACACAATCTTATTGAACTGCTTAGTGTCTGTTAAAGAAAGTAGGAATCGAAGCAAAGTGTGATTCTTATTTTGTCCCGCGCAATTATCTGAATACAGATATAACTCAGTTACCTCCGAGGACATATTTTTTATGTACTGTCCAAGGAATGAGCATACCTCATTTGGACCCTTCTTAGCTATTCCCTCATGGTACAGGTAGATAGTACTTTTTTCATCGTTTGTGTTATGAATCCCGAACGGAAAAACGGATAACTGACGATAATAGAACATGTCTTGCACTGGAATTGTCGGAAGCGAAATGTTTTGCATGTAATCCATAGTGAGACAAACCGATGTGCCACCACTCTGCCTACAGAGCTCTGAAGTTGCTTTAAGTGATTTATAAAATTTGTTTGCCCTGCGTTTATGAATCAACATTTCTGTGGCAGCAAGTCTTTTCACTTCGGGATTTAAGCAATAGTTCTTCAATCGTGTACCCAACCTTTCGCATTCACAGCAAGCGTCCACTTGCAACCTCCCAAATTTGAGATTAAACCTAGTTTTGAATATTTTATAATAAAATGAATAACTGACCTTCAGGTTCGGATATTTCAATAAAAACATTCGGTGCATTATAGTAATATTGAGCTTCGAGCTCAAGTATTCAATGTCAGTGGGACCATAATGAGATGATTTCCTAGGAAAAGAATTAATGTGGTCGACCACTTTACAAACAATATCTACCGGAACTGTTTTCTGATTTGGTTGTTGACCTCGCATATCTTGAGGTAATTTACCCATTACAATTAGGTTTTGAAGACGTTGAATTTGAACATTAGTTACGTCAAACATACTCATAAAAGCAGCTTTGCAAACTTCAATTTTTTCAGTGTTAACGCTAATAAAAAATTTAAAGGCTTTTCGCCTTACTTGTATTTCCTTCTTTCTATTCACATCTAATTTTCTTGGTCTCCTTCTCTGAACATCAAATGCCTTAATGTGGGACTGAATATACAAATCTTGCTCATTTTTGTTTTTCAATGAGAGCAACGACTTTAAGATTTCATTTCTTTGTTCTTCATCTATCTTCGAAAAGCACTTCTTAATACATCTGCAATATAAACAGTAACGATACTCAAATAAGTAATTATCAAAAGAAGGGTTATCCTGATTACCTGCAAGAATTTCCAGTCTTCCTTTGAGACCGCTCCTTGCCACTGTAGGTAGTGTAACTTTTCCCTTCAACTCTGCATCTTTTTATTACATTTGATTTGTAATTGTGAACATTCACCACTCCTCTTTTATTTCTTTTAGGGGCTCCTTCAAATTCATCCATAATATTAAATTATTATTCAATGCAGTAATACAGCGTGGCAGCAAAAACTTTTTTTTATGTTATCTTCGTTTCGCAAATTTACAATCACAATCTACCCAGCTTTCCAATGTACATGACATGTACACATGACATCTACTACATTGTAGTTTGTTTACATTTTAAGTTTCTAGAAAAATCTATACCAGCTGATATAGCTTTTCAGTTTGTACAATCCCTCTAGGAAATTTTTAGGGCACTTCTAATACGAGCACAAATCGAGCGATTAATCTTACGATAATCCGATTTCAGTTTGTTTTGATTTTACGTGTATTTGTTTTTTTTTTGAAACAATACAAGTCCTGGACTTGTATGGTTTCTTAAATAAAATGAGTTAATTTTTGAATTTTTTTTTGAAACAGTATAAGTCCAGCGCATATATTTTGCAATTACACGAGTGGCAGTTGAAATTGGAAAAATTTAGTCATTGCATCATCTTGGGGATACCAGAACGTGCCTACATAATTTTTTTCAAATTCTTTAAATGACCATGTGACCAGATAAACAGTTTTTTGTGTCTCCTGAAAAATTTACATTTTTGGACTTGTACTGTTTCTTAAATAAACTATTCAACTGTAGTATTACATATTTTTTGAGTGTACTTTATCTACTATACGCTGTTAAATGCAACTCCACACAACAACAAATTAAGAAAATTTGAAAAGAAGTTTGGGACTTCTGTGCATTCTAATATAAAAATATTGCTTCATGCATGCTTCTTAATTTTTACGATTACACGAGGGCTGGTTGAAAGGTCCCAATGTGCCATATTAATCCGTTACGAATTCGAGATGGATCCGTTTCGGCGGACATTTTGTCCGACACGGACATCCGTTACGAACTCATAACGAATTCGTTTTCGTATGAAATTCCTCTCGAAACCGCGAATTGTTTTTTGCACATTTTCGAATTCGTCTCGAACTCGGAACGAACTTCATATTCGAATCCATTTCGGATTCGTTTTTTTTTTAAGTAAAATTAATTAGAGACGGATTCGCTTCTATCAATTTTTTCGGATTCGAAACGAATTCGCATTCTTCTCGAAACGCGAATCGTTTTTTGAACTTTTTCAGAGCCGTCTCGAACTCGTAACAAACTTCATATTCGAAACCGTTTCAGATTCGTTTGTTTGAAATAAATGAAATTGAAACAAAACACCTTTTGTGTTATCAAATTTATAAGAGAATGCTGGAAGAACGTTTAAATGGTATTAATATGAATTCAAACTATCAAGTACATGAGCTCAAAGTTGGTGAATTCAAGAATGGCTCGTATTTATTACTTCAAACCAAAAATTATTATTTTTCATTGAAAGACGTAATGTTTGCAATTTCAAATTTGCTTTCGCTTCCATTTCGCTTTTTTATGTTTTTTACGGGTTCGTAATGGATCCGCCAAATAGCAATTCCACTGATTCGACTTTTATGATTTTACGTACTAGTAGAGGGTTCGAGACGGATCCACCAAATCGCAATTTCACTGATTCGCTTTTTTATGATATTACGGAATCTTAACGGGTTCGAGACGGATCCACCAAATCGCAATTTCACTGATTCGCTTTTTTATGTTTTTACGGAATCGTAACGGGTTCGAAACGAATTCGAGAACTCACATTTCGCTTTTTATGATTTTGGCGGACTCGTTACGAGTTCAAAAAGGATCCGCATCCGTTTTTATGCTATATATAATATATCCCAAAAATTTGACCAGGGGGTAAGAAGATCGAATAACAGGCCGAATAATGGGCAGCCCTCATGCAAGGACGAGAATGGGAAACTGGTGACTGATAAGCAGTGTTTGCTTAAAATGTGGAGAGACGACTTTTCAGCACTACTCCACTCAGATTCTTCCACTGAAGATTAGGAGATAATGATTGTGAAAGACAGTGTAGATTGTACCACCCCCCCCCCCTCTCCCACCAACCAAGACGAGATTAGAACGGCAATCTCCGGGCTTAAGAATAATAAAGCCGCTGGTACGGATGGGCTATCCGCTGAACTTTTTAAGGCAGGTGGCTAAGGACTGCTAGCCCACATGCATCATCTTATATGCGGTATATGGCTGGGGGAATCTATGCCCGACGATTGGAGTCTCAGTGTATTATGTCCTGTACTCAAAAAAGGGTGATCCGTGTGTCTGTTCCAACTATCGTGGTATCAGTCTTTTATCCAAAACTGAACCGCCTCTGTAGGATGACGCTGACCAACACCAAATCAGCAGTAAAGGTAGGGAAAGACCTCACCGAACCATTCTGTACCAAGCCAGACCAGGCGACACACTTTCGTGCAATCTCTTCAACATCTTAATGGAGATAATAAAGAGAAAAGCTGCAGTAAATACGAACATGATCATCAGCACGAAAAGCCATATGCTGCTGGCGTATACTGACGACAAAGACATCCTTGGGCGAAATTCTCGAGAGGTTACTGCAGTATTTTCAAGAATCGAAAAGGAATCAGCGAAGGTGGGTCTTGCTGTTAATGAGGGCAAGACAAAATTAATGCTGCCTACGACTAGAAAGACCTCTGGACTTGGTCCGCACTTGAACGTCGACAACCGATTTAATTTTGAAGTGGTAGATGAATTTATCTACCTTGGATCCGCCTAGAACAAGGACTACAACTTCAGCCTGGAGATAAATAGGAGAATTGTGCTTCCAAATATATGCTATTTTGGGCTCAGCAAACAGTTTAGGCACAAAGCCCTCTCGACGGACAAAAGTCCAGTCATATCAGACTCTCATGTTACCTGTCTTGATATATGGCTCCGAAACTTCGGTCATATCACAAGCGGATGAAAAACACCTGGAAGTATTCGAGAGAAAAATTCTCCGTAAAATATATGGTCCTGCTGGAACAAAGAGCTATATAATTTATATCCTGAAGTGGGCATAGCTAGGCGAATCAAATTAGGCCAATTGCGTTGGCTAGGCCATGTTATCAGAATGGATAAAGATGAACCAGCGCGAAAAGTTTTCGATAACGTACCCGATGGAAGCAGGAAAAGAGGACGACCGCTGGAAAGACCAGTCAGAAGAATTCCTCCGTATCCTTGGTGTTACCAACTGCCGAGAAAAGGCGAAGGATAGAGCCAGTTGGAAGAATATGTTGACATTTTTTTAATTTGTTTATTTAATTAATATGTGTAAGACGTCTGACCTCATGACGTTGTAAAATAGTCAAAAAAAGTAAAGTAAGGTTTGCTCTAAGTGGCTTAATTGTATTAGCACAAGTGTATTACCTGGTCATATGGCAAGTGTATTTCTTTTTGAAATGTGTAGCAACGTCTAAATTTTTGAAAAATAGTTTTTAGAACTGTAATGTGTTAAACATTGTAATTTGTGGTTAAAAAATCGTATTTAAATACCGCAGTATTAGTATTAGTCAAATACAAGTTATCATTTCCAGATCTTTGTTAGTTTTAATAAGCGTTTTTTCTCCGAATCTTTAATTACAACATTAAAAAAAACCAAAACTATAGAACAATGAAATAAGTTTGATATAGCAGCAGCAACAACAGCAACCAATATTGTTAGACCCAAAAGATTTTGTTTGAACCGGAATTTGATTTACGAATTTTTAATACTTCCGCACATCTGACTGATGGCCACAACAGACGTAGTAGTAACCACAACTACAAACACTAGTGGCGCTTTAACAGTCGCATCTACATACGTATATGTTGCTGATTATCGTTTATATAAATAACAGTTTCCACTAAAAATATATACGCTGAGCGATTTTTTTTTCTTTTTCTTTGTGTTTCTATTCTGTTTTGTTTTAGTTTACATGACGACATAAAACACGTTTTATGTAGAATATTGTTAGTAAATAATTTGTTTTTGTTTTGCTGCTTCTTGTTAGTTATGGTCCGCCTGAAGGCTACCTACCTACCACCAAACAACAAACAAACAATCCATAATCAAACAACAAACCACTATGTTAGACTACTCGTATCTCCCTATTGTTGATGATGAATACACCAACGATTTTGATTCAGAATTTCTGTTTACCATATGGCAATTAGGTATTCAAACAATTTTGGTATATTTTGCATAACTAATATTAATAAATTGTTATATTTCCATATCAATTTGATTAACATGTTTCTTAATATAGATATTCGGAGATGATTTATAGGTATTGCCGGGTGCGGCATATACAATTCCGCATAATTGTTAACTACTACAATACTAACGATGTTATTGTTATTGTTCTTTGCAGATTATTATTTTTTAAATTTTTACTAATTTACAATGTGAACACATGAAATATAGGAATTATTGATGAACCCAGTGTCGGAGTACTGATAAAATCAATGCACACCCAAAATTTATAGGATAAAGTGATGGTAGTGCACAAATAAAAAAATCAATGAGTGTTCGAACTCACGGGCGATGTGTTAACACCTTTTTGTTACACGGTACCTGTTCTATTTCTATGAACGCATTAGTAAATGTTATATTGGAAAATAAAAAAAATAATAGTATTTGTGCTATTGCATTCATTTTCTATTGCACTTTCTTTTCTCTTACATCTGCTTTAACATTAGATGTAATTTTGTTAAAATAAATAAATCAATATTAAGCTCACTGAAATAATTGTTTTTGTCTTGTCATAAACAGAGCGACGACGACCTGCTTGTTTGAATACTGGCATACAACAGAATAAAAATCAATATTTAGCTCACTGATGGGCTTGTAGGAATGGGCCAAGTTATGACAAAAAGAGACTAATACGTTTTGAATCATTCGCCAGATGTCGCCAGTGCTTTAGAGTCATACAATTCGTTCCATGAGTTCTCTATACTATTCAATACTCTTTGGAGACGCCGACCTGCTTGTTTGTTCGGTGCCGCTGCATCAATACCATCGTACTTATTTTCAGGCAGAGACTATTGTTCTACAACAACCACATATATGATGATGCTAACGCTATGTGTTGTTTGCATGTATTCACTTTGATAGATTGCCCTACCCTTTGATATCCGTACCCTACCCGATGTTAACACATCAAAAGTTGAACAAAAATATATTTATATGCTTTTAATAAATATGTAAAAGTAAATTGAATTTTTTAAGAAGTTACTCGTTCTGCGTTTTTTGGCAATACAAGGCAGTAGAAATTTTACTCATTTCACTAAAAAACTAATAATAGATCAAAATAATTGAGCAAAAAATTTGAATTAATCCTTAAAGATAAATGATACATTTTATCCTTATTAGCATTCGGTTGTGTGTATTTTATCGTAATAACAGTTGTGTTGTGCACTGGATTTATTGGGAATTTCAATAATTTATCGATCCCCGGAAATTTCCTTCGGCATTGCCGGGAATTATTATATTTATTAAAACGTATGTGTCAACTGTTCATAAATTGACTACATCAATATTCACAATACACATTTTAATGTTAACATTAGTGTCCTCTCATTCTAACTCTTATCATTTCATATAATAAGTATAATGTCGTAAAAAACAAACGACAAAACAAATACACAATTTGTGTCCCTCTTTAGAAAGATGTATTCAATAAGGTGGTGGGAGCAGTAGATGTTGTTACGGTTGTATAATAAACTTTGGTTTTAATAGTTGCTGTTTAAAATTGGACTAAAACTGTAAAACTGACTTAGAATTGCATATCTCTATATTTTTTTAAACAATAAAAACACAATTGTTTAAACAACGACTAACAATTTTCGTTGGCCAAACGAATGAATCAGACCAATCAGCATTGTTAATGCTATCACCTTAGTAAATACATCTTATTGTTAAACAAATGTCATAATTGGGTTCGTTGTCAAAATTTAGAGTAGCTCTGGAGCTAGTCTAATTTTTGACACTAGGAATTCACCACGCAAACTTCAAAATTTTGTTCGGTGCAAAATATTTGAACCAAACCGCCCCCAGCCTAACATTCCTTTGTTCATACAACAATAGTGGAATTAATGTAAGGCTGATAAAACACAGGGTCAGTCAAAACGTTATTGAATTATAAAGCAAGAAAATGTATTTAAATGTGTCTAGTTTAGCTTCTTTTTGGTATGTGTTGGCATAGATTAACATACTAGAGATCCTAGGTGGATCTTGCGTTTTTCACTGAACGGAATCGAACGTCTGGAAGATGCAAAGTTTTAACGTCAAGAGAAGAAGCATTGTTATTGTGAATGTGTAGTTTTTTGAAACATATGAACATCGTGAATGGTTAAAATTATAAATGCAGAATTATGTTCGATGCTACAGTAAAACAGACGTTGAACTCCTCTCGGGAGAATAACCAAGTGAAATGTCAGATTAGACCGTTGAGTTGTCGCTTTTAGACCGAAGTTAGAACGCATTTACACCGCCGTTTATCGCGGCCAGGTTAGCGATTACCTTGTTCTCTAATCTTTACCGTTTACATCACCCAATTTGAGATTAAATTGAAATTTCAGTTGGCAACTCCGTGCTTAGACAAACTCCTCGCCGAGACAAAATTATCGAAGATAGTTGGCGGCTATTGGTTTTGACAGTTTTCTACAAATTTCGGATGTTTTTGAAATAACCGAACCTTTAAAATTGGATTAGTGTGCCAAATCGGGCTGTCGATAAAATCGGCTCACAGTTGAAACCAATAAGAGACATTTATAACGGCGGCGGCGTGAGCTTCAAAAAACTTGTGGTGGCGGCGACGCGACAGAAAATTTTTAATCGTCTTCCATCTGAATTTTGTTTAGTACTAACAGTGTTACATCAAAATGTACACCAGTTTATAATGAGGTGAAAAAGTAAACTTCAGTTTTTACAGATTAAAATTGTATGAGTAATCTTCTGGGTTAGTGCGGGTTAACGGAGTTAACCTTCGAAATGCGTTAATCTTGTTTGTTGTAAATGTCGTATTAATCGCTGTTATCGATACCCTTGTTCTATAATATTTGCCGTTTACGCCACCCAATTTGAGACCAAATTTGCATTTCAGGTGGCAACTTTGTGCTTATACCAATTTAGAGTAACTCCGTGCCGATACAAAATTACCAAAGACATCGGCACAACAGAAAAATTAAATTGGTGGCTCTTGGTTTTGCCAGTTTTGTGCAAATTTGGAATATTTTTAAAATATCTGAACTTTTGAACGAACCATACACTTGTCATTCAAGAGCATAAACTTCAGCTATCGTTGATGTTTATTGTTGGTTTACCGTCCTCTTGACAGCAAATACGAATGTAATCGAAAATGTTCACATCACTACCATTATTACAAAATTTGTTGATAATATTTTTTCAAATTCATCAGTCAGATAAAAATTTATCGACCACGCTCATGTTCATGAATGACAAGTCTGTGGTTCGCTTTGAAGTTGGATCAGTGTGTCAAATCCGGCTAGTCAAATCGGCTCACAGTTGAAACCATAGAATAATACATACCATAGAAGCTTTTATTCGTTCAATAAATTAAATGTCATACGTACGATGGAAAGTAAACATTGGATGGTGGAAAATATGGGTTCAATAATACCAGATGGTGGCAATAGTATACAGCGATCCACAAAGGAACAACTACCGAATTTCGTGTTTTTGTGACAAACTAGTTGAGTTAAATACAATACAAATGTATACCAACAATAAAAGTCAACAAAAAAGTGCAAAATATATCTAAATTTTTCAGTTCTACACCAAAACGACAGGAAAAAGTTAAGTGAACATATTTTGTAACTCCACCTGGTGTAAGATAATTTTAAATTTAATTGCTGTCATTTCCACAAACCTATGATGAAGAGTGTGAAATGAAACGTCAGATGAGAGAATAAGTTTATCTACGTATGTATTATTCTATGGTTGAAACCAATAAGAGCCATTTATATCGGCGGCGGCGTGAGCTTCAAAAAACTTTAGATGGCGGCGACGCGTCGGGAAATTTTCGATTGGCTTCCATCTGCCATACAGTTGATTGTTTGTGTAAGTTTTTATCATGGTTCAATATTTTGGTACTTAGCGGTGTTGCCTCAAATTGTACACCAGTTTAAACTCCCGTTTTTACAGATTAATTTTAATGTTTATGAGTAATCTTCTGGGTTAGCGTGGGTTAACGGAGTTAACCTCCGAAATGAGCTAATCTTGCTCGGTGTAAATGCCATATTATCTAGTATATGTTATTTTATGTATGTTGGCGCACATAAAATAATGTATTATTGTTCCGTGAATCAAAATAAAGCGTTTCATCTGATCCGGTGTGTTCCTAGTCTAACAGCACAAGAGCCTTGAAAGCTCACAAACCTCGAAAGCTTTTACAGCAAACGTCAAAACAAACAAGTTCTCACAGAAAACGACTTACACAAATGTAGAAAAGTTTCGACTCAATTTTGCTGAGCAAACATAGAAAACGAAACGTCGGGAGTATTAACACTTAACGAATGAATACTTAACACTTAACGAATGAATACTTAACGAATATCACTAATATAATTCAACATTCGTGCAAAAGTTGCTCTACTTCTACGATAGTTACAATTTTGTCCCCATCAAGACTAATTAATTTAGAAAGAAGATGACGCCTTAGCTCAAATTACGTTTTAAAACTCAAAAATAGTAATGAAATTTGAAACTACATATCATAGAGGAATTTAGGATAGAGCATTTTATTCTGTCAGCTGACGTTTCATTTCACACTCTTCGTCGTAGGTTTGTGCTAATGAGAGAAATTCGACGAAAATTAACTTACAGCAGGTGGAGTTACACCAACTGTTGATTTCACTTTTCTATTTCGTTTTCGTATAGAACTGTGAAATTTAAATGTATTTTGCACTTTTTTGTTGACTTTTATCGTTGGTATGCATTTGTATTGTATTTCACTAAACTGGTTTGCCACAAAAACACGAAATGCGGTTGTTGTTGCTTTGTTGGACGTGCTGTAGTATTGCCTCTATCTGGTATTATTGAACCCATGATTTCCACCATCCAATGTTCACTTGCAACCACCGTATCTATGACGTTTAATTTATTAAGAGAATTAATGTGTCTATACTAAATTCGTCTATGCGTAATACCAATCAGATGGTAGCAAGCATGGTACAATAATATCTTCATGGTAATAGCAGCGCGCGTTGTTGTCGTTGTAGGCAGCAACAACAATAATTTTGTTTTTGCTCTATTCGCTTCAGCTGTCAAACTCTACACAAATACATACCAACAACACAAGAATGAAGAACCTCATGAAAAAAATGAAAACAGCTGTTCTTACGACTTTACCATGAACATATTATTGTACCATGGTAGCAAGATGGATTCATAGATGGTTAATGCATAAGCACAGCTGATTTGCTTTGTTTACATTGCAAACCACTTTCGAACTGCCAAGTTCGCATATATTTTGTTCTTGTATGTGTTTGTTTACATTTATTGTTGGTATACGGTTGTGTTGGATTTGACACAACGTAAGTGAGAAGCAAAAACAAAGTGTATGTTGTTGTTGCCATCAATTTCGTATCAGCTACAACAACAACTCCTGCATCTACCATGAGTATTTTTTATCATGGATAGTAGAATAAGAAAGGCAATCTCGTTAGAACAGCTGCTTTAAAGTGTTTTCTTGCTTCTGTGTTTATCTTTTGTCAAATACACATGTACACATTTTTACTTGTTAGTTTACTTTTATAGTATATGTATATACAAATGTATTAAATTTGACAGATAATAAACACAAAACATAAACAAAATGTCTGCTGTTGTTGCCTACAATTACAAAAACACCTACTGCGTCTATCTTACTTATTCTACCATAAGCAATAATTTGTTCCCTTAAATCGAGACCATTTTTCGATTAAACACTTCAAAATAAAGAAATATTCGTCTTTTTCTGGCTCCGTAAAATAGGGTTTTATCGATAGCAGCTAAATAAATTATAGTCTTTAATTTAAGAACCCGCACTGATTAACTTTCATTTCTTTCAGCGACGATCAACTCGCTTAGTGATGATAATACTATCGATTAGCCATGCAAAAAAGCTTCTCGAACAAACATTCGGAAACAATGAGTCTAAAAAGAGATAAAACACATCTCACTGATTGTGAGAAATTCTCTCCATATTTATCAGATGTCAGGTGTTACACACACACACTGTTATTCAGCGGATCCGACATGTCGTCAGATAAAACTGATAGCGGAAATTGGAAGTTTCCTAAGAAAATTATCTCTTCGAAAATCAATTGTATAGGGCAACTTGGAAGCCGGTAAAACTGTGAAAAAATCCCACCACAATCATTATGACTGCTATAATACTCAGTTCATTAAGAATAATAATCGTAAGCAAAAAATGCGTTTTCAGACTACGCGAAGAACAATAGTAATTATCATATCGTTACGCTGTTTCACACTTAAGACAAAACAATTTTTCGAGTGCTTTGACCTTCTTTTTGTTTTTGGCCAACGCCATCACCTATCGCCACAAAATGTTTATACGATGATTTGGTTCGGCCTCTTCACACCAACTTGTGTGTACGATATGATATGGCCATAAAAGTCGTCAGCACCAACGAGTGGCGTTTTAACTCAACAAAACAGAAATTGTTTAAAAAAAAAACAAACTTAGTAAAATACATAGCAAGCAATCTTAAACATTTAGCGAACAAAAAGAGCCAGCTATCGATGAAATCTATTGGGTTCAAAGTAAACCAGCTACAAGAAACTGACCTTAGAAAAGTTTAGCCAAATAACATGCTGAATGCTAGATCAGCATTCAGCACCACTTCATTCATCCACCCAACCACCAGTTTACAGAATATAAAGGTGGTATTAGCAAGAATAAGAAAAACAAGACACCATCAAAAGTTTCAACTAAACAAATGAATAAATTATGATCTTTGGATGAAATTTTGAATAAAAGCAGGCAAGTACGCACTAGGTATATTTTGAATATCACAAAATAAACCTTAAGTTATGCGCAGGTATACCGCGATTACGCAGTTTTCGTTATTTTATTTGCATAAGCATACGTGATTTTTGTACGGCAAAACATATGTTTGGTGGGTTAAAATCTCGAGAACTTCGAAATCGCAGTACGCCTGAATGACGCTTTAGAATTGAATGTAATTTGCTGCCTCCAATTCAAATTCTTGTTATTTCAGCAAGAGAGATACATGTAACTTTAACCCCCATAATCACCTCCTCATGTTATCTAACAGTTAAAGCAAACTAACTACATTCTCACATATAGATGGTGCTTATGTCCATTGTAATGTAACGGGTTTTACAACAGAGACGCTACAAAAGTAAATCGATAGGGACAGCAAACGACGCCATATTTTTTCCCGCTCTTTTGACATTTCTCTTCAGTAAGGTTTGCCATTTCATCATGGAAAGATATACGAGCCAACAACGAGTCGAAATTATTAAAATTTACTACCGAAATTTGGAGTCAGTGGCCTCAACTTTAAGAGCGCTACGTCCAATTTATGATCGTCATAATCGTCCTACCAATAATATGAGTTATTGGTCAGACAGAAATCCACACGTAATCCATGAGTCATCATTGCATCCCGAAAGAATTACGGTTTGGTGCGGTTTATGGCCCGGCGGCGTCATTGGGCCGTACTTCTTCCGTGATGATCAAGACCGGCACATTACTGTGAATGCGAATCGCTACCGTTCAATGATAACCGAATATTTTTGGCCCCAATTGGATAATATGGACTTGGAGGATATGTGGTTCCAACAGGACGGCGCCACAAGCCACACAGCGAATGCCGCAATCAATTTATTGGAAACCAAGTTTGGTGAACGTGTTATCTCACGAAATGGCCCAGTCGATTGGCCGCCTCGGACGTGCGATTTGACGCCGTTAGATTATTTCCTGTGGGGGCTACATCAAGTCTATGGTCTATGCCAACAAGCCAGCAACGATTGATGAACTTCGTACGAATATCGAACGTGAAATTGCAGCAGTATCGGCCGATTTATGCATGAAAACCGTCGAAAATTGGGTTCAGCGTCTGGACTTCTGCAAGCATGCCCGTGGTGGCCATGCAAAAGAAATCGAGTTCAATACATAATGGCATCAAACGTACTTTCACAGGTATAAAGAATTTCATTGGTATCTAAAATCGGTTTTGTTTTATTTAAAAAAACTTTTGTAGGGCTCTTATTGAAAACCCCTTTATTGGTTATGATAAAAGTTGAACATGGTACTGTTGTGTAGATGTGCGACAGTTATTCTTTTATAAAGACGGCCGATACAGCTAAGCGAACTATTCCATACCAATTATTTATTTTCAAACTTGTAGCTAATAAAATATCACTCCCATTATTGAAATATTAAATAGTCCAATTGCATTGCCCATTTGAGAGATGACCGTCATAACTATAAAAAAAAACATAATATAGAGTAAAACAACATTGAAAGTTCCAAGCTCCATAGGATTGTATATAAAATGCTAATTTAAAAATGAGAATTAATTTATCTGAAAAACTCGTCCATGAGAATATTTTGTGATGCTCAGTTCAAACACGGTACATTTTGAGTTATGATTCTAACAGAACACTTCCTGATATACCACCTATAAAATCTGATGGAGATTTGCAAAAAAGAGATATGGAAGTTATAAGGAAAGACAACAAGTTGTTGTACCCATGAATTTATAAGGTTTTGTTAAGTTTTTCCTGCTTAGTTTATTCGTCAGTTACCTCCTTTGTATAATAATTGAATAACAAAAAATTATGAATTTAATGACGCTTAATTATCGAGATGTATTAAGTGGTGTCATACAAAGTAGCGAAGCTGGTGTTAAAAATACCTCAGAGAAGAAAATCTGCCAGTCACGAGAAAGAATAACAACAAAATCGAAAAGCCGGTGGAAAACTATATAAATTTTTTAGTTACATTTTCTCTATATATGTTCTTTTTGGCAACATTTCGGGACCAGGGGCAGGTAAAAGCGAACATTTTTTGAATAAATATGAAATAAAATAAGGAAGAATGTGTTTCATCCAACTATTGGCAATTTCAGTCTACATGCTGACAGTTCCGACAACGGTATAAGACTGATTGACTTTGCCGCGGCAGAAGACATGGTCATTTGTGGACATCCACAAGGCTACTTGGGTATCCCCGGATCAAAGGACGAAGGATCAAATTGATCACGTGGGAATTAATGGAAGGCACTCATTCAGTGTAATGGACGTACGAGTGATCAGAGGAGCTAACATCGATTCTGATCACTACCTGGTGGCAGCAAAGGTGCGCACAAGATTGGGTAGAGCGAAAATCGGACATCGGAAAGCTGCAATTACCAGAGGTAGCCACAGCCTACTCAATGAAGCTCTCGCAGCTTTTAGCACAGGACCCACCCCCTCCTGATGACGATCCTGATGCGCAGTGGGAACCCATTTCCGACTCTATAAAATCTGCCGCAACAACCGTACTTGTTTTTGAAAAACCGCTTCCCAACAAACCATGGTACGATGAAGAGTGTCGCATTGCAAATGATGAAAAGAACGCTGCACGTATGGCAATGCTTCAGTCAATTTCAACGCGAACTGCAACTGAGCGGTATGGGGAGAAGGGAAAGGAGGTAAACCGTCTCTTTTGGCGTGGGAAACCGCAGTGGGGGAAGCGCGAAAGTGGGAAAATTGGGACATACAGAAGGAGGAACGAGGCCCGGAATATCTGCCAAAGGGTCAGAAACGGAACTAATGGACATGGTTCAGGGCCCCCCTTTTGTAAGGACAAGGACGGTAATCTCATCGCAGATGTGCAGAGCATGTTGGGAATATGGAGATATCATTTCTCCGCGCTACTGGTACCTGAGATATCCCTTGACGATGGGACAATCGATCACAAAGTGGAGGACGACATCGATTGTCCCCCTCCTAACCAATACGAGGTCAAAACAGCTAGTGTCCGGCTTAAGAACAACAAAGCTGCAGGAGCCGATGGATTACCGGCGGAGCTGTTTAAGGCTGGCGGCGATGAGCTGATAAGGTGCATGCATCAGCTCATTAGCAAAATTTGGTTAGATGAATGCATGCCCGGCGATTGGAGTCTCAGTGTACTATGTGTACATATTTGGGAAGGTGACTCGAGTCTCTGTTCAACTACCGTGGAATAAGTGTTTTATCCATAGCATATAAGGTCATATCAAGTAAAATGTGCGAAAGACTAAAACCAATTATCGCTGACCTGATTGGACCATACCATTGTGGCTTTAGGCCTGGAAAATCGGCAACTGACCAGATTTTCACGCTATGCCAAAACCTGGAGAAGACCCACGAAAAACAAATCTACACCTATAATCTATGTGTCGATTATTTTGCGGCCTTCGATAGCGCGATATGAGAGAAACTCTACGAAGCAATGTCTGAGCTTGGCATTCCAGCAAAACTCATACGCCTTTGCAGGATGATCTTGACGAACACCAAATTCGCAGTGAAAGTTGGTAAGGATCTTACCGAACCTTTCGAAACCAAGCGAGGCCGCAGGCAAGGCGACACCCTATCGTGCGATCTCTTTAATATCTTAATGGAGGTCATTATGAGAAAATCTGCAATCAATATGAATAAAACCATCAGCAGCAAGAGTCACATGCTGCTCGCGTATGCTGATGTTATCGATATCATTAGGCGAACACTTAGAGAAGTTACAGCAAAAGTAGGTTTGAAAGTAAATGAGGGAAAGACAAACTTAATGGTTTCAACAAGCAGGTCCTCCACGCGATTAGACCAAAGCGTGAACGTTGATAACCGATATAATTTCAAGGTAGTGGACGAATTTATATACCTCGGATCTGCCGTAAACAAAAACAACAACGCCAGCCTTGAGATCAAGCGGAGAATTGTGCTTGGAAGTAGATGTTATTATGGGCTAGGCAAGCACTTTAGAGATATGAATGAAATCCAGCTATACCAGCCTCTCATACAACCTTTTTTGCTTTATGGCGCAGAATCCCGGGTCTTATCGCAAGCAGATGAAACATCTGTGGGAGTCTTCGAGAGAAAAATACTCCGGAAGATTTATGGCCCTATAGTGCACAACGGCAAGTATCGGCGACGCATGAACCATGAGCTGTATGAGCTTTATCCCGACATCGACATAGTTAAGCGGATCAAAATAACGCGATTGCGCTGGCTAGGACATGTCAGTAGAATTCATGAAGACGAACCAGCACAAAGGGTTTTCGAAACCGAACTAGAAGGAAGGCGAAAAATAGGAAGACCAAGACCCCGCTGGAAGGATCAAGTTGACGAATCCCTGGGTACACTTGGTATTACCAACTGGAGAGATAAAGCAAAGGATCGAACTGGTTTGCCAAATATGTTTTCTTCGTTTAGTAAGGTCCCCTCCCCCCGGGGGTTTTCGAGACCGGATACGTAAGTACTGCATCCGCGTGGACGGCCTTCGGCCGGGCATAGAGGTTTTTCCTCTGGGGTAGGACTGAGACCAGTTTCGAGACTTCGTCATAGTATTTTTGTGTTATAAAGCTTTCTGCGTTGTCGGCCTTTGGCCTGGCTTAGACATTTTCTCCTCTGGGGTAGCGCCAATACCGGCTTGGGCTTAGTATTTGTGTGTTATAAAGCTTTCTGCGTGGCTTCTAGACGTCGCGCCAATGGCACCGCTGAATTCAAGAGAGGACCCACATTTTGGCATACCGATGTATACCTTGGTTTGCCGGTTTTTTAGCTCCTGTGGGCCACATACATAGGTCCGACCGACGGCTAATTTTCCGATATCTCGCATGCTTTATTTTTTCTTTAATTTTGTTTTTTTTTTAATTTTTTTGGCCCCTGCCCCTGCTCATGAAACTGAAGGTTCTTTGCAAATAATTTTAATTAAATATTTGAACAATTTTAATAAATATTTTGAAATTAGCAAATTGCAGTTATTATTTAACATGTTATATTTAATAACTAAGCGTTTCAGTACATTTCAACATAATAACTTAATATTATTTAATTAATTAACTTAAATTAACTACTTGATCTTCGTTTCTTAGTTAAATTCTGGTTAAACATCGAATTGTGTTTTTCAGTCATGGTTTAACTATGATTTAACCCACAATGTTGGTTGGTTAACTTTTAGTCAGATGGTGATTTGACAATCAAATTACTGACTGTCAAAATGAGAAATGTTAAATTGTATAAAATATATGCTTCTGTTTTGCGTTTTTGTACACATACGTTGAGTCTAGATCGTTAAATAATTGCGCCTATATAGTTTTTTACACATTTTTGTTAAAATATCTTCGATTTTATGCATCTATTTCTTATTTTAAATAATTCCATTTTGTTTGTTCCTCTTTGTTGTTTTGGTATTTATCCCAAACTAGTTGTTTTTTCCAATAAGAATACAAGGGTTGCCATACTTGTTAACAATATGGAGACTTACATTAACTCACCACTGGAAAACAAAATGCAAAGTTAACCTCAAATTAACTTTTAATTACGATAAAGTAACCTTATAACTGATCATTAGAACAATATTTTTCTATTTCTTACGAGGTACACAGATCAGGATTTATTTTCTACAATTAGAAAAAAAAAGTTTAAACAGTCGGCACCAGGATTTGAACTCACGTTCGTGGACGTTCATTTCGAAGTTTGTGACTATTCTCATCAGCGTCTTAACGTTCTAGGCCATTGACCGTCTTGTTCACACTGTAACTAATTGCAGTTGTCGTCGACGGGGTTCTCTCCTCTTTCTATCTCTTGAAAATTAATTTTTACCATACTTGGTTATATTATTTGGAAACATTTTCGTTAAAATCAACTGTGCGTTAGTTAATATATTTATTTTTTTCATAATCTTTGTTATCATTAACCAATTCATAGCAACTACGCAGTAGTCAGGGGAATTTCACCCACGACATGGTTGAATTCACCTACCACATGGTTGAATTCAACTACGGAATTCTTTGGGTGTAATATTTCTCCAAAAAATTTTATTTTCTTAAGACAATCGTTGTTCCGATATCGTATGTTGAATTTTAAAAACAATATAGATTTTTAGAAAGTTGTAATATTTCATATTTCAACCATGTGGATATGAATTGAAAATATATTTTGGATTGATTTTTATAAGCTCAACACCTGAAATCTCGAAAAATAAACAAGTTATTATCAGACGTCATTTCGTTTGAAATAAAGCATATAAGCACCAGGGAGTTCAGATAAAGTGCCGATTAGACCTATCGAGACAAGAATGAAATCAATTTCTGGTAATAGCTGAACTGAATCAACCGCAAAAACGAAATACATAGATATAAATCTCACTCAGTATTATTGAATGCAACTGATGGGCACAATTAAATTAAATCTAACACCCCCGCCTCGTCGTCAGCCGACGCAAACAATCACGTTCTATGAAACCGGGGCATTCAACTTTATTAATAATTCAAATGCATTAAAAAAAAAACCAAAATACTATAAATATCTTATTAATATCATAAAACTATTATTAAATGACAAATTGACACTTTGTATTCAAATAAACTAGAGCATCACATTCCAAGAAGAGCAGCAGAGTTGCCACTAGCCTCTGTATTTTTGAATTCAGTTTTTTATAGTGTTACTGTATGTTTTGACATCCACAACAACAACAATCAACACAGGTATCGATTAATCACCAAACCATAAAACCAACACATCACATCACATAGACTGACTGACTGACATTTATGGTTGTTATTGTTATTCTTCTTCTCCGCTTTGTTGTGAAATGTGTGTTAAATATGAGAAATGTGGAAACTGCGGTGGACATCGGGAGGGTGTGGATATTTATTGTGAAGACGCAAAATGAGTTTTCATTTTTAAAAGAAAACAGCATTTCCTGAATGCTGTGGGTGAAAATAAAACAATTTCAAGAATTTTCTACGTTTTGTAAGATTTCTCATTGGAATATACATACGTATACAACAAATATATGTTTAGATAGATGTATATCCGTAGATACTATGGTTTTTGTTAATAATCTCTCTTTGTTCCTTGTTCGGATGTTTGTAGTAAAAATATAATGTGATAAAGTTGCCATATTTTATTACTGGCAACATTTTGGCACTTAAAAAACGAATCTATGCGTAATTATTTAGTAGTACTATGTACGTGGTTTAAACCAATGGTCGCGCTGCAAAGAAATGTTGGCTGGAATGGGTACGATATCCGAGTCGCCGCGGTCTGACTGTCGATTCGGTGGCACGCATAAACTGGTTTTGATTTTCTCTAACCAAGGCGCAGCGGTCTAATAAACATTTTTCTTCCAAACATTATTGCCAGTTTTTTTGTCAGTGGTGATCTTCGTTTCTTAGTTAAATTCTGGTTAAACATCGAATTGTGGTTTTCAGTCATTGTTTAACTGTTATTTAACCCACAATGTTGGTTGGTTAACTTTTAGTCAGAACCATATGATTTTGATAATCAAATTACTGACTGTCAATATGAGAAATGTTAGATTTTATAAAATATATGCTTCTGTTTTGCGTATTTGTACACATACATACGTTGAGTCTAGATCGTTAAATGATTGCGCCTACATAGTTTTTAACACATTTTTGTTAAAATAACTGCCTTTGTATGCATCTATTTCTTATTTTACACAATTCCATTTTGTTTGTTCCTCTTTAAAAATCTAAATAAAAATAACTTGAAATTAAAAAAAAATATTTATTTGTAAAACTTTAAAAAATAAAACTTTTTTAAAAAGTAGAATAAATAAAACATTAATTTTTACATACACATTAGGGTGTACCGGAAACAGCTTTTTCGGAATTTCAAATGTAAGGGGTCTCAAACGACGCGTATTAAAGAGGTGATTGCGGGAACGTCAAACTTTTTTTATACGAGGGTACTTATAGTCCTCTACCGGCCGTTGAAGCTTAGATTCCATGTACATTTTCGGACAAAAAAAAATATATTTTTTGGACAATATGGGGCTCAAACGAAGTGTCATGATGAACATACGAGGGCGGATCAATAAGCCCGTGGCTTTTTGAAGGAAACACAGTTTTTTTGGAAAAAAAAATATTTTTCAGCATAATCTTCTTTTAGCTCAATACACTTAGTCCAACGTTTCTTCAATTTTTGTATCCCTTCCAAAAAATAGGATTTTTCGAGGTCCATAAAATAGACATTTGTTTGATCAATAATTTCATCGCTAAATCTCTTTCCAACGAGCCATTTCTTTAGGTTTGGAAATAGGAAATAATCACTGGGGGTAAATCCGGAGAATATGGCGGATGAGGTACCAATTCGTAGCCCAATTAAACAACTCCAAACAATCCTTGAAAGTCGTCACACGATTACATTGATGGTCAATTTAGATGGTCAATTGAGCAATCTTGCATACAGCTTTCTTAAACCCAACTGATCATTTAAAATCGAAACCACACTGCCATATGAAATGCCTATGGCATCAACAATCTCACGCCCTTTTACTCTTCGATCGGCCAACTCCATATCGTGGATTTTTTCGACATTTTCGGGTGTATTGACCTGAATTGGCCGTCCAGAAAGTTCAGCGTCGTTTGTAGTTGTGCGACCACAACGAAAGTCAGTAGACCACTTTTTTACCATTGAAATTGATGGTGCAGAGTCCCCATAATATTTATCAAGCTTTTCCTTGTTTTGGTACGGGTTTTTTTTTGCAAAAAATAATGTTTAATGAGCATTCGAAATTCACCTTTTTCCATTTTTAAAAAATGCACGAGGTTGTATGTTTTGAACTGCTGTTAAACGCAAAGTAAATGACGGAACTTTCTCCAAATATGACAGTAGTCTATTAACAGGTGGTACTTGATGGGAGTAGTGTTGCATTTTATATATCTACGAGGGAAGTTCAACTTATTGATCCGCCCTTTATGTAGAAAAAATTATTTTCAAAATTTTTGACAGAGCATTTTTTTCACGACATTATTTGGAAATAGTATTTATCATGAATATTTTGTCTTCCCCATTTTGCTGTATTTTTCATAAATAATCCATCAACTATATACAATAAATATATTTGTAGGTGATTTTGTGAAACAGAAAGACAAACCTGCGAATCAAATAGGATTTTTTGAAAAATTAGCTTTTTGATGGAATATTTATGTAAAATACAGCAAAATGGGGAAGACAAAATACGCATGACAAAGATTTATAAGAAAAAGTATAAGAAAAAGTTTGACGTTTCGTCTTTTGATACCCCCCCTCAAAACAAAGTTTTCAGTGCACCCTAGTGCACATGTTAATTTGTATTACAAAACTATGATTTACTTAAGAACTATATTATTTTTCTATTATTTGAAAAATATTTATAGAATTAAAAAAAAAAATTATAGAAAAAACATTATGAAACATAAATGACATGACTTCATAACTTTGCGTACAAAAGCAATATACAGCAGAAAGATAATGTGGTTTTTAATTTAAACAAATAATTAGTATGATGTTGGATATCCCTTTGTGAGACGTTTTGGAATCGATGCTGCTAGTTTGGTAGTATAATCCGCGGCAATGTCGTTCCATTCTTCGACCAGTACCATTTTTACATTTCCTTTGAAGTGATGACATGGTTTCAAGTACTGTATTCCAATAAATTTCACAAATACTGCTGGATTTTCCAACTGTTTGTTCGACATTATACAACTGCCAAAGTCTTGTATTAAACGCTGTATGTTTGGGGTCGTTATCCTGTAGTAAATAATAATCATCCTCTATTCGTAATTTATTGGCACTGCTGCGTGGAAAGGATATCTAGATAGACTCTGTGATCCATGATTGAAGGAATAAATTGCAAATTACCCACGCCATTATTGGACATGCAACCCCAAACCATTACACCAACTGCACCGTACTCCACTATAGGTTTCAAATTTTATTCGAGCAATGTGCAGGATTCTCTCCGAACTGGCTGACGTCCTTTAGTGCCAAAAATTCTTTTCGCAGGGACCTATAGGACCCACAGGGTCAAAAAAACCGGCAAACACACAGAGACATTTGGGTATGGATTAGTTTGGGTACTTCAACGAATGGTATTCATGTCACGAATTCCACGGTGGCCTTTTTTTCATTGGATTTTATTTTCTTTTTTTTAAATCGCGCGATTTTTCTGATTTTGCCACACATCGACTTAAAGTACAGAGGGAATTTGAACCCCCCTGCTGGAGCTTGAGGACGGCCGGGCGACTAGGTGGAATATAAATTTAACCATTTTTAAAAAGGTCTACCACACGGTACGAGCAACGTAGTTCCAATTTTCTCACATTCTTTACTTTTTCTTTAATTTTGGTTTGTTTAAAAAAAAATTGTATCCGATATCTCGATAACTAAGCAAGTTATCGAAAATTTTCATTTAATATTTTTCAATTATTTTGACCTGTATTACGAGTATACTAAACAGCGATCAAACCAATCACTAAAACCAATTTTCTAAACGTAATACCCCTCATTGATCCGAACTTTGAAGGCCCAAACTCCAAAAATATCGGTTTCCGACAAACTTTTTTTTTAACATTTAACATAAAAAAAGAAGAAGAAAATCGGAATTTAGGGCCCAACTGGACTTGCTCCTTTGAAACATTGGGAACAAAAAGTACGAATGATCGAAATTTCAAAATGATGCCGCGAATAAAAATAATCTATCAAAATGTTAGAATTATATTTTTCTGTTTATGCTCGTCACGACACGTCGTTTGAGTCGAATATTGAGAAAAAGATTTAAAAAATATGTTAATATACTAGGAATCAAAATCGAGACTATGAGAACCCTCGTATAAAAAAGTAAACAGTCTCGTAATCAGTTCCTCAATACGCATCTTTTAAGACACACCTCAAAAAAAATGTATTCAGTCTATTCAGTCTGTCTATTCAAAAGCTGGTCTAAAGGATAGATTTTTGGTATTTTGTTTATCCCTTTCCTTGGATATAATAATATCAAGATTAATCTAAGAAGATTTGTGTATAATACGAATAATCGGTTAATAATATTAATAATCGCTAAAAGCTTTTCAATTATTCGATAGAATGGGCCAATGGTTTAGATAATTTGTTTAATTTTTCAAAAACGTAGTTATTATTAACCAAGTCATATTAACTACACAGTATTCAAGGTAATTTTGCCTACAACGTTGCTGAAATTTTGATTTTTATTAACTACGGTATTTACTGGGTGAAAACATTTAATTTTTTTTTATGAAGAAACAATATTCGCCCTTATTCCCGTTGTCGTCGTCGACGTCAATACAATATCGACACCATTTTTATTTGCGCTTTGAAGGCATTTGGACAAAACAAAAATTGCGTAATGTTTTATGAGGGTTGTTTTTGGATCATAGACATCAAAAAATTTGTTGTTGTCGATGTGACAATACATTTATAACGCTCTAAAGTTGACAAAAATCGGATGACGACGTCGACGACGACAACGGGAATAATGCCGATTAGATCGTTGATCTTAGGTTAGAACCTTTTTACAAATTTCAATAATTGGAGAAACGTCATTTCTCAACAAACATGGAAAATGAAACTTCGAGTATACTGGCACTTCGGATTCATATGTGTTGCCTGGAGTTACAGACTACTTTGGTTTGGTGGCTCATAATATTCTTCTAGGCAAACTTAATCCGAGCACATGTTTTCTGTAGTTTTGTTTCCATGAATACCGCTAGAACTCTTCTGTTTTTGTAGATATTTTTGAATTTTGTAGATCGATAAGAAACAGGCAAATTGTGATACATAAAGGGTCCGCCATCTAACGTTTTTCGTGAATGGTAATACTTTGCTCATGTCTGATTTGACAGATAATTAGTTTTATCCTTCCGCTGAACGAATATGGTTGTGTATACGCTTGAACAACGCTGGGAAATATTGCGACATTACTTTGAAAATGATGGTAATGTTGCAGAATGTGTGCGAAAATTGCGTACGGATTTGCCAACAAAATCATCTTTTCAGATGAAGCTCATTTTGATCTTGGCGGGTATGTAAACAAGCAAAATTGTCGCATTTGGGGCACAGAAAACCCGCACGCATAAATTGAAAGGCCGATGCACCCAAAACGAGTCACTGTTTGGTGCGGATTTTGGTCCAGAGGCATAATTGGGCCATTTTTCTTCGAATATGGGCATGGAATGGCCGTTACAGTCAATGGCGATCGTTATCGGGCCATGTTGAACGAATGTTTGTTCACAAAAATTTAAGAGGAGGATTTTGGCAACATTTGGTTTCAACAGGACGGTGCTACGTGCCACACAGCCGAAGCTACACTCGATGTTTTGCGCACTGTTTTTGAAGATCGCATTATCAGACGCAGAGCTGATGTCGTTTGGCCACCTCGGAGCTGCGATTTGACACCGTTGGACTATTATTTGTGGGGTGCCCTCAAAGATAAGTGTTACGCCGAAAAGCCAGAGACAATTAACGCTTTAAAGGACAATATTCGTGAAGCCATTGGTGAAATCCAGCTGCACACAATCGATAACGTGCTTAAAAATTGGACCGATCGTGTAGGCTACTGCATGGCCAGCCGAGGCAGCCATTTGAATGAAATTATTTTCCATTATAAACCGGAAGGATTGTACTTTCAAATAAAAAAAAGAAATTTGAGAAAATATTCAGTAGTTTTTTTTTATAGCATTTTCAAAAAAAAAAGTTTTTTGGCGCACCCGTTAGAATGTCATCTTGGTTAAATCGTAATTTCCTTGTTAGGGTTGTATATCAGTTTGCCAAACTCACTCTAGATAATGGATTGTTCCAGTAATACATTTAGAAAACGACTTTGCCAGTACATGGCAGTTGAATGCATGATAATTGCAATTGCTTATAAGAACATTCCCTGGTGAATGTTATTAAATGATGTAGTTGATTATTGAAGTCTTCCGTTATAATACCAACATCGTAAGAGATATCTTCTTCAAGACAGTTGAGGAGGTTCTTTTCAAAACTTGACTATTCTACTTTTGTGTACTATGTATTTAACCCGAAATTTTGGCGCATTATTAAAGACGTCAAGATTAGTCATTGCTTTGCATAGTATACAAAAATTTTGCACTAATATATTTTGAATAAATCAAACAATTTAAATGGAATAATCTAGTTTTGACGCGACTGATTGGAATAATCAACTTTTGTTATGTGCTCTAGAGGAATAATCATGTTTTGATTCAATCCACTGTGGATTAACCTTGATTTGCTGAAACTAATTAGGTATCAGAAATCTTTTTTTGAATTAAAATAACCTGAGATTCACCTTTAAATAATTAAAACTAAAAAAGAATTAGTCAAAGAATGTTTTATTTATTTTAAAATTATGGATTAATAATATTTTGTTCCAAAAATGTATATTTGAAATGGGTAATGTTATTTTGAGGTGGCTCTAATCTACTTTTGATGAAATCATGCCTTTTGTTTATTGTTTTCTGGTGTAATTATAAAGATTTCGCACAATTTTACCAAATGCTACCAAACAAAAAAAATAAAAAAAAAAATCAGATCTGTCAAAAGTGGAATAGTCAAGTTTTGAAAAGAACCTCCTCAGTTAATGACAGCAGCCAGCGCTTTCGGCAGTTTGGTATCAATTTGCAAAATATGTACTTCGGACTCGCCGTGGCATCTGCCTTATGTTTTATGCTGTAAAATGTGAAAAAATTGTCTCTTTGCTTCCAGGTTGATGGCAGACATAACGTTTCAAAATTAATTTGATTGGACAATTTATAGGATTTTAGCCATATCTTGCTGTCTTTAACAGGACCCGTGTTGCACCTTCCAACACGATTTTTGTCACTTAATCTTTATGGACTTCTGATTTATTTTATAGTTCTTGACAACTAATTAACGATAACTTCTTTTTTTATGACGGAAACTTATTTTGCGTACCGTATAGGAGATATGCAGCTATCGTCATCTTGCAAAATATTAATAGGGAGCTAAAGTAAGCTTACTCGTAGAGGACAGCTGTGAAATTTCAGATCTGCCACTTGAATTTGGAGTTGAAGTTAGACACCGACGAAATCAGGATAGATGCAACTTGACTGGACGCCTTACTTAAATTCTGAATAGGAATGTAACCCTCAAGCGGTCCCTACACTAGTATTATCCAATATAATCTGCGTACCCTATACTAGTATAATCTGCTTGTCCGATCCTTGTATTTATTCTCAACTGGCCCTTCGACTGCTGCGACTTAAAGTTGGTAGTTTGTACAACCTAGTTGAGGTAAAATCAAAGAGACAACGTTCGTAGGCATTTCATAGAGAAATATTCATGTGAGAACATTATCAGAAAAATAGAAAACAATAAACCAAAAGATAAATAAATAAATAAATATTTTCCCACTTTCTATTTTTCCGAACCGATTATTAATAGAAGAGAAGCCAAAAGATAAGTAGCATCAACATTATTGGAAAATTCAGCGAAAAGCATACCAAAAAGGTCTGCTGATGAAGATCTTGGCAAGATTCGAAATAGCTATACAGACTGCCCTAGTATCATTGGAACACATTCTTTGATCGACTTTATTGAAAATAATATAGAGCTAATAAATATGCTTAATATTAAAAAGGGTTTGAGATTGAATAAATTTAAAAAATTGTAATTATTGAAAAGGTAAACAATTAAAGAAATATGAATTGCAGTGTTATTTATAAATACTTAAAAAGAATAAGAACTGGTGTTTTTGATAAGATATCAAAATTGATAATAAATTCTCACTGCGCTCAGTGCCTTTTCTTTTAGCATTTGAGAATAAAATAAAGATGCTTCAGCTAGTTTAACGGTGCAAGGGCTTAATCGAAATTGATGTAAAAATATAGATGATGTCAACTTGAAGACCGTCAAATTATCCACAAGTCTCGTCTGATGTCAACCTGAAGACTGTCAAATTATATTACAGGTCTAGTCTAAGGACCCCTTTATACTAATCAAAATTGGTGTAAAAATATCGAAGCTGATGTCAAATTGAAGACAGCCAAATTATCCACAGGTAACTTTATACTAACAAGTCGGACCAATATTGGGTTGCCTCTAGTTGTCAATACAATTTTTGTTGGCAAAATTTTTGGCATAAAACTATTTTAGCAACAAAATCAGATCTGCACTAAAATTTCAAAAACGGTAAAGGCTTTTGCGCTGAGTTGAAAAATTAGTTTTGTTTTTTGCGCTAGGTCCACCTTCTTGAGATATAGGCCTTTAAAGCTTGAGTATATAATCGGTCATATCTCAGGTATTTATCATCGGATCTGCTTGAAATATGTATCATTACAAAGCCCTTGTGAAACTATAACTCTGTATATAAATATATTCCCTTTTATTAACCCATTGACGGCTCATTTAAAAAACTGTTTTTTAACCTCACTTTTTTGGTTTAATCAACTTGTTGTTCTTGTCCGTTGTAAAATGAGTAAGCTAAACTCGTTAGAACAGCTGATTTCAACATATTTCTTGCTTAGGTGTTACTCTTATGTCAAATTCACATGCATTTTGTTTGTGTACTTTTTTGTTTACTTTTACAGTAGATACACACATGAAGAAAATTTGACAGATTATGGACACCCAACAAAAACAAAATGCCTGTGTTTGTTGTAACAATTCCTAGTGCGTTTACCTTACTTATTTTACCATGTTCTTGTTTTTTGTCTTTGTTGTTGTTGCCTTCATTTCTGTTGAGCTTTGTTGTAGTTTTTACACACCAAAATAAAAAAAAATATTTCTAAAAACTCGAGCGATTTTTCTGATTTTGTCACACATCGACTTCAGCTTCAGAGGGCATTTTGATCCCCCTGCCTGTGCTAGTTGGAATATAAATTTAACTATTTATGAAATTTATTTCATTAGGATCGGATAATAAATGCAAACTTTTCTCTTTTCATCTTTTTTTTTAAATCCACATTTAATGCTCTACCAGGCAAAATAAAACGAAATATACCCAATTTTGGTGCTAAATCAAATTTGCTCCAAAAAATTGTTTGCCTTGAAATGTCGCTTCAAAATGAGATATGTTCAACGACTTTCTCACACAACAATGGATAAGTCGGACCGGAACGACATTTCAAAATGAAAATCATTTTGATTTTGCCCGACTTGGGTTGATGCGAATCCTGGGATCTCGAAATCACGAACTTCTAGGTCACGGGGTTTTCGGGATCTCGTTTAATATTTCTTTCTTATGTTACTTAATAATTTGTTCGGTTCAAGATCAATATAGATCTTTTTCAAAGAAAAAGTAATTTTTAATAGAAAATATTAAAAAGAAATATGTGAAATTGATTATTATGGTGGATGGTTGGAAAATATGTACATACTAGTAATTTCAATGTCCACCAAGGCATATCATCAGCTCCCTTCTCCACAAGTATTTAGGTATATCATCACACATTATGGGGATAAACAAATCTCAAGTAAGCGATAATTGTCTAAACTCCTACTTGTGCGAAAACATCCACAACAATACTTTGTCAGAACCATCAATACTCACATTTCTTTCCTATGTGGACTTTCATGCAGTTGGTGTCTCAAAAAAGAAACAACGATTGCCATGAGATTGGCGTTAGAGTGTACCGTCTTCGAATTATTTCCGTTTAAGTTTATATTATTAGTAGAAGTATTTTTGTAAATTGTGGTAATGTGATATTATTGGATACAATCCTTTGATCAACCTGAACAACCTGACAAAGTCTTTACAAGCACCAACAAAAGGCGGTTCACATTTGTCGTCTTGTCTGGAAGAAATATTATTGTGACTGGAACAAAATCATTTAAATACCTTTACAATTAAGAGAACGTCGTACACCGCGCTTTCATTAAAGTAAATTGCTGAAGTGCGTCAAGGCCTCAACAGGTAGAAAACTGCAACTTGCTTTTAACGTCAGAGTCCAGCTTCATATTTTTTATTTGAATTTGGAAATGCAGTTACATAAAAGTTTTGATCTGGTCATTTCTTAAATTCCATTTGCAAACAACTTAATTTAACTCCTACTTTTGTTACTGTACGATTTCCTATGTGCATGAAAATATAATCCGTCCGAAACCATCTAGCTAAGCCACAAAACACATTAGTTAACAAACGTCTGTTATCGAGTTCTTGGCTCATGAGGAAGTCTATAATACATTTGTCGTACATCCTGATAGTAGGGTGGTGTATTAGCAAATTCAGGAATACCAGGATTTTCAATCACAAATCTGAACGAACTTGTTGTTGGCCATGTAGATCTGCTAAGGTACGTACCGCTTTAAGACAGCTCTCTTAGTACTTAGCAACATTTAAATGCATTCTTGCACCATTATCATTGAGCAAAATATCTGGTAACACTTTCATGGCAAAGATTTTATATCTATTGTTTTGTTCTAGCTCACTCACCTTTATTATATATAAACTGTTGTCCCGGGCTGCATTGCACACAAGTGATGCAAAATCCCTTTCAAAATCCATGGAATATTTTATTATTTTTGTTGTATCTTCTTGAGGCAGCAGTAGGTCTGGTTATAGTTCCTTTGCTTGATTCTTCTACTTCGCAGAATTCCAATCACACGAAACTTTTGTACGTGTGTCCGTCTGCGTGTTTCTAGCTGTATGGGTATTAGTATGTGGTTTCAATAATGTTCCTTTGTTCTTAACTTTGCAACTTTTAAGACTTTTTTTCGTTATCTTTAAATATTTCACCCCCGTGTAATAAATGTACACACATCAAGTTGTAATTAAACGTTTATCGGCGTTATTGACCTGTGATTTGTATTCCTTTTCTGTGGCGATGAATCCAACCAACCCACCAATGGCGCAGAATTTAATTATGTTGCTATTAAACAGAATAACACTTGTATTTCCTATTAACGGGAGAGAGGGGTTGCTTTCCACGTTCGTTTATTCTTGCAATAACTTCTTTAAAATTGGCCAATTTATCCGGAATTTATCAGAATGCTGTTTCTTTTTTGACGTATCTTGCGTAGTTCTCGGTCTTCTTAATTCTCAATTATTTTTTATTCTTTAAAAATTTCGTCACACGTACACACACGTCCAAGAATAACAACAACTCACACAAGAACAACAACACAACACCAAAGACCAGAAACTTATTTTGGTACTAAGAAATCTTCTTAATTTATAAGAAACAGGAAGATAATTTGCTTTGCTTTTCTTGCTTTATTATACTTATGTACATACATATGTGTTTATTTATTTTTGTTGCTTTTTCTTTGTTCTCCTTATGATGTTAATGATGATTTTAGCCTTTTAGCTTAGAATCGGAAACTTTAATTTTCTTCTTTTTTAATTTCACTTGCTGCCTTTATTAGGTCTTCGTCGACAGAGGCAAAAAAAGCACCGTTTTTACAATTAGTATAAAAAAACAAAAACATTTATCTTGTAATCTTTTCCGCTTTTTGTTCCTATTTGTTTCGGTTATTTGCTGACAGCATAGAGAGTCAAAACTACAATCGATGACAAACGAACGAATCACAAATTCTTTATCTTCAACGTTGTATTCTCATGCACTCATTGTTAATAACTAAAAGAAATATTTTTGTGTCGTTTATTTGTTAAGAATTTATATTCGCATAGTGTTGTTATATATTTAGCAGATTCTTTTCCGTTCATTCGTTATCTTGTTTGTTTCTATTTTTCCGCAGAGTTGTATTTCGATAGTATTAATTTGTTCGTTGGGGGCCAAAATTGAGTTCGGAGAGTTGCCAAGTTGGTAATAAAAAAATGGATTAATTAAGCAATGATGTTATGATAGAAATGTGTAAATTTCGGTCCCAAACCTTGATTAAATGATTGTTTTCGTAACCACACATGACCTTAAAAGCTCGGTTATTGAACTGATGAAGAAGTAATCTCTAATTGTGATAAATTAAAAAAAAAAGTTTAAATATCTATCCATTGAAGGAACTATGGTAGAAATTGTGTAACCATATAAGGCCTAATGGCTAGGTTATGTAAATGAAGATAAATAAAATTAAAAAAAAATAACTTTGGCATAACGAACGAAATTGTTCACGAAAGTTTTGCATAGTAATGAGTACTAAATAAATTTTCGTTAATTTTTTAGCTCCGTATTCAGTTTTTTCGTATCTCTACACCGAACATTTGGTTGCGGAAGGTTGGTTGCGGTCACTGAAATTTCATTATTAATTCCTCTTCGCACTCCATTTTATTTTTAACTCATGTGAAATTACTTTTGTTTATTAAAGATATCGCAATGTCAAAATTTGGGTCCCAAACAATTGTTTTCGTACGAAATAACTGATTGAGTTTGCAAGCAAATCAAAAATGAGCGAAATTATCTTTAAGCGGCATTTACACCTACCAAGCTTAACGCTTTTTCGTGATTATAACTGTCAAACTCCATAAGAAAAAAACGTCGATAATCCCGAAAAAGAATTAATCTAATCTATGATAAAATGCGATGATTAATGCTTTTTCGGGATTATCGACGTTTTTTGCTTATGGAGTTTGAAATTTATAATCCCGAAAAAGCGATAGTTTTGATAGGTGTAACTGCAGTTTTACTTTTAATAATCGTACTTCTCTTGGACAATAAAATTTCAAATCAACAGAATACACAGGGCCCGATTATGTTCAATGACCGTAGATCTTGGTTTCACATGGATTTTTTTACTAAACTCCATACAAAGTACCATGCTTAATTCAAGTAATCAGCGATAAGAAGAATCTGTATGTATGTGCTTAAATATAGGTAAAACTCGTCAAGCTTGGGACTAATTACCGCTGTCGTGATCGACAGATTTTGATCGCAATGTTCAATTTTTGAATCATTGCAATCGTTATCGAATCAAAAATATTCGAAATGTCACTTAATAGCTTTGCAGTCGCTGAAAAAATGCACACAAAATTTAATTTAAGTTTTGTTAAACCACCCTAGACTTTTAATTAATAATTTTAAAACTTAATATGCATTAACCAAATAAATTTTAGGCGAGAAGAAACGTCAGATAAACTTTTTGGAAATGCTGCAGGAATATATCGTCAGCTAAAATGCAAAAAGGCGTAACTAACAAAAATATAATTTTACAGGATAAGCAAAAAACTTTGTAAAATGAGAACTATAAATATTTTTAATGAAGTTTTTTCTAATTTCACTTTAAGCACACAGACAGATTTTTGATCGCAGAAGTGTAAAATTTTTTCAAGACAATTTTTCCATAACTCGATTTTGAATTTTTGGTTAGTTACGTCTGATTCCGACTTCAATGGATAAAATTAAACACTTTAATTCACATTTAAAATTTATTTTCTAAGGGCGAGTTGCACACACTCCATTTAAAAGCTCACAGAAAATTTTCATATCAAATGACAAGCATCGGGCATTTAAAGCACATTTAAATGGAGAATTTTTCAACTGTGAAACTGGCCATAAATATTGTTGAATTTCTCGTTAAATAATTCCTTCAAATTGTTCGCTTCTTTCATAAATTATCGAAATGGTATAATCACTGCAAGAAAAAAAAACCATAAAAAGGTGTGCCAAGTGTAAAACTAAATACAAATTTTCGATCGGAAACCGTGATCCAAACAAGTCGATTGCACGAAATTTGAGTCTGTACGATTGTCTTCACGATCAAGTCTTTTTTTTTTATCAAGTTTGTATTATTATTGAATTTCGGAGTTGTAGTAGGCTTTGTATAAGCTGATCTATAAATAAATAAATGGTTTCCCATTACATCCCATGAAAGGACCGGGGAGAACTTCTCACAATCACTGAGCTGTGCGCTTTCCAGTTTTCACTCACTGATTGGGACCTACAGTTTTACACCGATTCCGGACGGTATTTTGAAAAGCTTTTTTTCATGGCAATATACTCGATAGTGTCGCCGTCACTATGCGAGGTGACCGCCGCCGAAAGAAATTTTTTTTGAAGGTGGTCAGAGCAGGGTTCGAACCCAGGATCTCATGTACAAGAGCCGCGCACACTAACCATTGCACCACCGACGGTCACAAGCTGATCTACTTAAAATATATTCATGATCGTCTAAATGATTATCCCCTCAATTATACAATCGTTAAAAAATAAATAAATATTTTCCAATAGCATCCCATGAAGGAACGCTGAAGGGCTTCTCACAATCAGTCAGCTGTGCGGTTTCTAATTTTACACTTTTACACCAGTTCCGTACTGTTTTTTGAGAAGCTTTTTATAGTTAGTTAATCGATAGTGTCGCCGCCGGTAAGCGATGTGACTGTCGTCGAAAGTAATGAACGAGTAAGAGCAGGGATTGAACCCACGTTTGCACCACGTCATTAAAGCTCTTTATTTGTATTCAAAAGTTTCCTATACCAAACTTCACTTTCACAGTTTGTGTCTTCCTTTCAGGGCAAAAAATAACCAAACATTCTTGTTTATACCAAGTAATTATAATCTAAAATTTTTTTTATTTATAAACATTTACACTAAATATATAGACAAGAGTAACACCACACAGTATACTCTCATTATATACTTATATATTAAATAATTGTAATATATTTCCTGCATGTATCTATAGAATTTCATTCTGTTTCACAAAATCAATGGCTAATTGCTTAACCCGCTGTACGTTGGCCTCTGTACCGAAACGCTCTTCAAATTCAAGATATTTCTTAAAGATCGTACGCATTTTGCGTAAAGGAATCTTTTGCACAACAGCACGTTCGAGAATGTTTCTAAATGACAAGAACATTTTATTAGAAAAGCGAATTAAACAGAAGAAATATTTACAAGTTTAACATACCTCGCTGAATCGGTTAAATCTTCTTTCACCAACATATCGACATATTGACACCAGACATCAACACGTTTTGGATAAGATGTAACAACTTGATCCAGTAATGTTTGAGCCATTTCATTGTTGCCATGTTTGTGATTTAAATTGGCAAACATAACGATTGTGTTGATATCTAGTAAAGAATAGAAACAAAGTTTTTTAGACAAAGAGTTATATACTTTATATATAGAAGCAGCAGTACGACAAATTGTCGTTTCATTGTATTTTACTTACGATCTCTTTCCGGTAGACATGCCATTGCTTTATGTAACAACTGTTGGGCCCTTTCGGTCATACCTATCGCAAACAATGCATTTGCTGCCACCCTCCACATTTGCTGCTCTGTTTTGAACTTTTTCGTTATAACGCCAATCATCTCGATTAATTCCTGATTCTTCTGGGCATCGGTTATTATCTCCACAGCACGCAAATATATTTTCAATGGTTCGTTGTACATCAAAGCTTCCTTCAGGATGTCACTAAAGGCTTCTTTGCTGCCATAACGCAGCTCCAAATTTAATAGAGCAACCCAAATATTGATTTGATCATCTGCATTTCTGAATGTTATTGTTTTTAGAGCTCGTCTTGCTACAGCTCTTGCTTTATCAATTTCTGTTGTCTGCAGATGGAATACCATGTAGTTAATCCAATGTTTACTGTTGTTAGGATCGGATAGTACTAATCTGTCGAATTGATCGACTGAATCTGGCAATTGTGAGGGATCAGCATATTTTTCTTCTATGGTTCTTAGGCGGGCTTCTTCTTCCCTTTGCTGTTTGAATTTTTCCGCAGCTGTTAGTTTTTTTTTGAGTTTACCATCGCTGGCATTTACATCATCAGCATCTTCTTCGTCATCTGAAGAATCATCTTTTTTGGTGATGTTCGAAAGATCTGTGGTCCAAAAATCACTAATACCAGTCAGAGACTTGGTCTTTGCTGCCGCAGTTGTATTAGATTCTAAAGTGGTTGATACCGCTTCAATGGTGACTGCCTTGGCAGCTGACTTTTTATCAGGCGTCTTGTCTTCATAGAAAAGAACTGTATCACTTTCTTGTTTCACTTTTGTTGCGGTGTCTTTAAGTTGTTGCTTTGGTTTTTTAGTTACATCTGGGATTGTTTCTGATATTTTGCGTTTTCTCTCTGTTTTCACTTGTGTTGGTACCTCTGGCTTTTCATCATCCTTACTTTGTTTCGCTTTTCTTTCCGTTGAGGATTCGTCCAATTTCAGTTTTTTAGCTTTTACCTCTTGCTGTATTTGCAATCTCCTCTTTCGGTTATATTCCGTCCAAATTTTATGAGTATCATCTAAAACAGCTATAGGCATGGTGTCATGTATAAATGTCAATTTACAAAATTGACCCTCGCATAATTTGAAACTAGCTGTTCTCTCGAAATCATTGAAGTGCAATTGGGTGGGACAGTAAACCAAAGGGTTCTTGCCCTTCTTCAAGGAACATACGAAAACACTTTCGTTTTTAAACAGAACCTTTGCGTTCACATTGCCTTGGCCGATTAGATTCTCTGGTATATTCTTGTCCGTTGAAATGTGTTCAATATCACCCGGTTTATTACTTATGAATACCAAGTTATTGCTGTAGTCTACCCAAACAACAACACATTCCTGTTTGCCACCAACTTTGGGATGTGGAGCCTTTCCTACCACCCAAGACTTGACAATGCCGGTAACCTGGAACTTTTCCAACGTATATTCCCAGTCGTTGGTGGCTCCGTTAACACACTGAAATGTGGCGGTAACTTTGCTACCAATGACACAACGTCCAATTGCATTACCGTTCTTCTTCAATGCTTTCCCGATGGATTTTACTTCGTTGAGATAACTACAGAATATGAGAAATGTATTACGATTTTTGTAAGATAATAATAAGAATAAGATTGAAAAGGAATCAATTAAAGAAAGGGAACCCTTTAAAACTTACCCTTCCACATATCCCGCGGTGGTGCGTAACTGACAATCCCAAACATCTGTTAGTTTGGCAGAGACCGATATTGTTTTTGTCAGTTCAACTTTACTCAAAACTTTTACATAAATAACCTGATCCTTAAGCACAGAGAAGTTTGTTGTGCTGCTACCATCCATCAACATCATATTTCGATGGACTTTTATAGATTTTACATAACCATTTATTGGCAACATTACATCCACCACATCATCGTTAACATCTTTAACACGGGCTTTTAGAATATCGCCAGGTTTAACTGTTTTCCAACTTGGGGTCACATATTTCAGGAAATAATTAACGTCGCGCAAACTGAAAATGCTTGCAGACACACACACAGCTTCCGTTTGGTCACCAGTTTTCAACATTTGTAGTTTAGCACGCAACAAATCAATATGGTCCGAAAGTAAGTGGATTGGTATCAGACCTTTAAACTCTAAACCGTTGTCACCTTCTTCGGCACCATAGGAAACCATAATCTCCAGGCCAGAATCTAATTTGTTTACTATAGAGACTGGACAAATTTCTCCCATTTCGAAGACGTTTTCTACTAAACCCAAAATGAGTTGACCTTCCTTCTTGTCGGCTATGCGGAATTGCATTGTTTGGCCCTCCTCCAAATGTTGTACCGATCCCGAAGAAGCGGTATGATAGTAGAAAACACCCTTGGTTTCCGCAAAAAACTTAACAAGCGCAAAGCTTTTAGTGCTCTTAACAACAGTGCCGGTGTAGTTGTTATTAATTTTTGCTTTATCGATACTTGTGAGACAATTACAATTCTTTGCCATGTATTCCGGCCGATTAGTCAAATAGGCGATCTTACGCTCATGGTTAACGGCAACAATGCGGCATTTAACTTTAGTGTTCTCAACGAAGAGTTTAGCAGATGGGGATAGGAAAAGCTTTTCAATGATGGCTGAAAAATGTTGCAAGTGCACGTTAATATGCGAGCAAATTAGAACAATGTAAAGGATACCCTAACACAACACAACTTTGTGGAAAATGTATTAAATTCTCAAATAAGATTTTCGTATAAAAATGCAGAGAAATTTCAATTATGTGCATTACAAATTGTATTTTTAACTTGTTTATTTACTTCAAATTACCTTTTACTTTTCCCACTTGTAGAGTGTAGCCGCCAACTTTGTGGTCATGTCCGGTGACTGTTGCTGTTATTAGCTCTCCCGGATGCAGATCATCCAAACCGAAGAACTTCTCATTCACTGTTGATTTGTCATCGGTACATATATAAAGAGAATCCATAATGTCATAATCGAGAATTCGTACTATATGATTACTATCCTTCGCATATTTTGTTAATAATTCGTCTTGATCATAATTGCCCATGTAGTTTGCTTTTATCGTTTTGTACGATAGAATGCCCTTGAATTTATTGTTTAAGGACAAAACAACACCTCCGGTACCCAAATGATGAACTTTGGCTTCATGTACAATGTCGCCGCGTTTAAGTATGGCTGATTCTTCACCGTCATCCTCTAAATTCTCGGGTTTCATGTTTCCACTAGAACGCAAATTCAAAGTCATGTAGACCAATTTGGTTAATGGCATGACATAGAGTATGCGACCCTCATACTTGGCATTGATTTCGTAATCTTCGGCCATTTTCAAGGTATCACTTAGTTGATGCTCGTTGACGTAGGCCGAATATGTTTCATTCATTATTGTTCCTTTAAGACCATCTTTCAGGTGCTTGCTTACTTGGAAGTCAACAATGGATGAGGGTAGCAAATAATCCAAATTGGGCTCATTCTGATCTTTAACTTTTAGTTTGTTTGGCTTAACCTCTTTACAAATACAGGTAGTCGCCGATTTTTCGGTTGTCACCTTTTCCACTTTTAGAAAGACCATTTCACCCACGGCATGCCCAGGTTGGGACTTATCCAAGGGTATAAAGCAACGTAAACTCTTTATGCCAGTCTCTATGATATAGCCATGTTCTTGCACCTCTTCTATAGCGCCGTTGAAAACGAATCCTTTGCGTATACTTGAATGGCTAAGTTCCGCATGTACCTCGGAAGGTTTTAGGCTCATATCAATGTGAACATTGCCTTTATCGTTGCTTTTCACTTCCTGTACGCGACCATAAACAATTTGTCCTACATTATACAACTCCTTCAAGGACTTATATCCTTCGCTTTGTGAAGAGTTTTTTAAAAATGCTTTCATAGCCTTAGTATATGATTCAGAAATTTCCAAAGCTGAAACTCTGGCAGCAATGCGGCCAGGTAATGCAACATATAAAAATAATTGGTCAACTTTCTTAACGATTCCCATAATGACCATTCCATCTTGTATGGTTTCATAGTTAAGAGGTTCGGCGGAGAACGTTTCCAAACTCTTATTTTGATCATCGCCCTCACCTAGTAGTTTTTTCAATGTTTTTGTTTTCGATTTCTTGATTTTCTTCTGAACAGCTCCAAAAATCTAAAAGTAAAAATACATACACTTTTAAGCTGTTGAATGCAACATGTAATGCCACTGCTTACTTGTCCCTCTGCCGGTGTACTGGATTTGACTTTAGAAACGGGTATCCCTCCTCTGGGAAATGATTTTTCCACTATAACCATTTTGTTTTATTGTCAATCTACACAATTTCCCCAATAAAATCTATAGTCTATACAAAAACAAACAAAATATTGATGAAATAAAGTTTTTCCCAGTAGACGACTACACGTGCGAGTCTGACAAGTAAAATGTTTTGTTCGAAGATTACCGGATCGCTGGACATTCCTATAATGCCATATATTTATTATGCTGGCGTCGAACAGCTAATAAAAGTTATACCAAGTTCACATTGCAGCCGAAATATCTCTACTAGATTTCAAGTTGAAAAACAACTGATTTTTGTATGGGAACAACAACTTTTTTGGCTTAAACCTAGAATAGGTCGGCAACTCGACTTCGGCTCCAAACTATCATCATTGGATAGAACTTTTCATTTTATGTAAAAACATTTTAAAAAAAATCGGCGGAAACGCCTATTTTCGGAGTTATGGGCCCTCAAAGTTCGGACATACAGGATGATACTACGAGTGTGGTGCCGTGTTATGTGGACCGATTTCACAACTTTTTTTATGTAAAAGGAGTCGAAATAAACAAAAAAAAATAAATTTTTTCGGTAACTGTCTTAGTTATCGAGATAACGGATGATTAATTTTTAAAAATATCGTTTTTTTGATTTCAACATTTCACAGAAAAAAATGTAGGTCTTAATAGAAATCAAAAAATATGCCGAACTATCTTAGTTATCGACATCGCAACAAAAAAATAAAAATTACTCCTTTTATACCGCGTTTATGCTGCAACCGAAATCTCGATTGTTTAGATTTCATTCACAGGAACACCTGATTTGTGTATGGAAAATCAGATGTTTAGGCCACGAAATCTAGATATCTCTAGATTTCGAGTGCAGCATAAACATGGTTTTACACAAAGAAGTGGTCAAATCGGTCCCACAAGACGGCACCACACTCGTAATACCATCCCGTATGCCCGAACTTTGGGGGCCCGTAACTCCCAAAATAGGGGTTCCCCCGATTTTTTTATTTTACTTTTGTTACTTAAAATAACGTTCCCAACACCCAAAAAAAGCAAAAAAATTGGACGTGCCGATCTATACTAGGTCTGTTCCACTTTTTTTCTGAATCAAATCTAAAAATGTTGAAAAGGGAAAAGGTCTTTAAATATCAATGCGCAATGTTTGAAAACACCGCCGAAGCGTGGACTAACTACAAAATAACTAGAAATACATATAAAGTTAAAATCGAAAATGAGAAAAATAAATATATAAATGATAAAATAAACAATGCACAGGACCAGAAAGAAATGTGGAGAATAATAAAAGAACTAGTTTTAAGAAAACCCAGAAAGGTAATAACAAGTGTGATATTTAATCAAATAGAATATACGGACAATTTTCAAATAGCCGAAAACTTTAATAATTACTTCGTCAATAGTATTAAAGAAATTAGAAACTCCATCGAGTATGTGCAATATGAAAACAAAATACCTGTGATAAATTTAAAGTTTAAATTCCGTGCAATATCTATAGAAGAACTTAAAACTATATGCAAGACTATTAAAAAAAACCCTGACTACAATAGAGTAACAATCAATATGATTTTGGATAACTGGGACATTGCTGGCAACATTATGCTGCAAATTATAAATAAATCACTAGAAACTGGAATTTTCCCAAATAGTTGGAAAGAATCTATGGTTACACCCATAGAAAAAGTTAAAAATACAGAAAGATGTGAAGAATACCGCCCAATAAATATGTTAAAAGCTTTTGAAAAAATCATTGAAAAGACAGTTAAAAATCAATTAGAAAGTTATATGGAACAACACAAGCTACTTTCAAAATATCAGTCGGGTTTCCGAAAAAAGTTTTCATGTGAAACAGCAGTCAACTATGTTATAAATAGATGGAAATTCACGAAGAAGAATAAAAAAATAATGGCGATTTTTTTAGATTTTAAAAGAGCGTTTGAAACAATCGATAGAGATATTCTACTACAAAAACTTTATAAATACGGAATTCAAGATGCTGAATTGAAATGGTTTGAGTCATATTTAACTAATCGCAGGCAATTTACAAATGTTAATGGCACGCTATCAAATGCTACGATAAATGAGTTTGGAGTACCACAAGGCTCAATTTTAGGAGCGCTCCTATTTATTATATATATCAATGACATGGAAAAAGTTTTGGAGAAATGTGAAATTGTTCTATATGCTGACGATACGCTGATTTTCACTGAAGCGGACACGGAGAAGTTATGTCACGCTAACTTATCAAATGATATGGATAATATAAATAAATGGTTAAAAATGAATAAATTAAAGTTAAACGAAAATAAAACTAAAATAATGGAAATAAATATGAACACTAACATAACATTTAAAATTAACGATGTAATAATAGAAAAAGTTAATAATATAAAATATCTGGGTTTTCTAATAGACAAAGACTTAAAATTAAAAGAACATATTGAATATATATGTAAAAAAATTGGAAAAAAAATCGGGTTTTTTAAACGTATTAGAAACAAAATATCAATTATAACAGCAATAAACATTTACAATACTACGATTAAACCACATTTTGAATTTGGATCTACTGTGTTATACACATGCTGCTCAGAACAACAAATATCAAGAATGCAAAAATTACAAAATAAAGCTATGCGCGCAATACTTAAATGCAATCGATTTACCTCAATAAAATATATGTTAGATACACTCAAATGGCTTAATATACAACAAAGATTAGAGCTAAACACAATTCATTTTATTCAAAAAATGAAAATGGGGGAGGCGCCTGATTATTTAGTAGAACAACTAAGATACGTCGGGGATGTTCAACCATACAACTTAAGAAACGCTACGGATTTTAGACTACAACGACCAGATAACAATACAATGCAAAGATCACTTTTCTACAAAGGATTGAATCTATACAACATGATGCCAAATTTTATTAAGAATGAAATGAATCCAAATTTATTCAGAAGAGAAATTGTAATTTTTATAAAAAAATATTTAAATTTTTTAATCAGAGTTATTGATATAATTTGTAAAAAGAAAAACAAAACATATAATGTAATGTAAAGTATTAAAAATACTACTAATAAATATTCAATTCAAAATTCAAATCTACTTTACAGAAATATCTCAAATTGGCATAAATTTACTTTAAGAGCAATTGCCATGTAGAAAGCTTTATAACATAAAAACACTGTTCCGAAGCGGCTAAGTCGATGTTGGACCCACCCCAGAGGATAAAATCCCAATTTCCGGCCGAAGGCCGTCAACGCGGAAAGCTTTATAACACAAAAATACTACGCCGAAGTCGTTGTTGGACCCACCCCAGAAGAGAAAATCCTTAAGCCTGGCTGAAGGCCGTCCACGGGGAAAACTTTATAACACAAAAACTTTATGAACTTTAATTTTGAACTTTCATATCTCCAGTCTTTGAAGTGTTGTTGGTGAATATTATACCTTAAAAAGAGGATACGATCTTGTCTATTATCGAAGCCTACCAAAAGATAAGTATAATAGTGATTTTTTTTGTTGGAAAAAATACATTTTGATCAATAAAGTGAGGTTAAAAAATCGTCATTCTTCTTTAGCCCCCCAATGGGTTAATAATAATAAATGTATTTATAGGCAGATTTATAGAGTTTAGAACGACCTTTGTAATGATACTCATTTCAACGAGGTCGGTTAATAAATGGCTGACTTATACCCGATTATACACAGAATAAAAATCTGTGTAAAATTACCCAAATTCATGGTCTGATATCAGCCAGTACACTGGGCAACATAGGGTCACCTATTTAATTGGGCAATATTACAAATTAACGTAGGCAATTTTACTTTGTCAAACCATAGTGTCATTTGCTTGTATATTTAAAGAAGAAAGGGCAATTTACAGAATTTATGTAGGTGAATTATATTCAATCAAAATGTGCATTCTTACCAAATATTTAGCCCATATTTACCATAGTTACAGAAACAAATTTAGTTGCATTTTAATATAGAACCATTTATTGAATAATCAGATTTTGTTCCTACAATAAAATTTAAACAAACGATAATATTATAATAAAGAAAGCCCAGGCTCCTGAAATATAGTTCTATTCCACCCTTGGTTTATTTCTGTCGTTGACGCCAATCACGTTCCCTCCTGTGAAGAAATTAATTAATGATGAGATAAAACTATCAAACGTTTTGCTTAAAGTTTGGACACACATTTATATTCTCCAAGTGGCTAAGAGGTATTTATTTTCACTTCGTTTATTAAAAACATTTCGCCATTGATCGAGTGTTTAACAAGAGACAACCAAGACAAGACACTTTTCTAATTACACAAATTTGACCATAGAATCTTGGCCAATGCAAATGTGTTGGCCATTAAAAACACTTGGAAATCAAATTTTTACTGACAATTCTTTATGAAATTGAAAATTTGCACTATTTTTTGGAAAATTTAATAAAATGGACGCTGAAAACTTTCGTTCTTGTTCTTGTTTTTCTTTCACAAATTAATGGTGCGACGCAGTAGTAATACAAACTCTTATAGCTTTATATTCGTCTCGCTTTAACGCACGGTGTCTAGTCGGTATGCTGCTGCCTCGCCTCAATTCTTGATATACAAATAAGAAGCAGAGTATTTGCCAACATTAGAATGTAAATTCAGCATTGCTGTTGGTAGTGTGTTTTACACTTTTGATTTAGGCAATAATGCCACCTTGTCTTGTTTTCATATAAAAAAAATCACCAAACACAAACTGGGTACTAATACCGATGTTTATTTTTTCTGTGTACATGCAAGCTTTGGAGGCCTATATTTCAGAAGAAATGGACGGACCAGTAACCAAATTTGTTTTGGTCGTTTTAATCAGTATTTAATGCCCTATCAGGCAAACTCCCAAAAAATAGGCAATTTACTCATAAAGTAAATTTATTCCTGTATATACTATTGGTATATTTGTTCACAGATCAATAAATAAGAGTGTGCAACAGTCTAACACTTCATTACACATTGATTCATTACTCTAACACTTAATTACATTTTGACTTTTCCAATGGATATCCCTTTTTCATTGATTTAAATGGAAAAATTTGCTCTCAATTGTCGTGTTTTGTAGTTTGATACGTGGTTGCATTAGTATGAAAATCGCACAGCGCAACCCGAATTCTTCCAGTCAGATGACCGTTTTTTCTTTGAAAGCATCTTTTCTATATGTACCCCTTGGTTTTTCTGCCTACTGAGAATGAAGCGAACACAGGACCCTAACGCAGGGTATTCTGGTTAAACTCTCTTTTACTAGTTTTACTATTAAAAAAGTACGGGAACAAACCTAAAGCGTTGATGGAATTATTTGATCGTATTCAAGGCGCTTAAAACAAATGTCTCACTGAATTTGTAGTTGATTTATAATTATTGTTTATCTTATGTATTTTCTAATTAATCATTATTAAACTGCAGTTATACCAACCAAGATTATCGCTTTTTCGGGGTTATAAATGTAAAACTCCTTAAGAAAAAACGTCGGTAATCCCGAAAATGCGTTAATCTTGTTTGGCGTAAATGCCGTTTTACCGCCAGAAGATGTGAGAAATTTGGCAACCCTGGTAAAAGAGAACCAACAAGTGCTAGAAATTCACTCAAATGTATTTCTCTCACGCGTCATATCTTGATTATTTCATACTTTTTGCATAGTTTATGTAATTTTACTTCAACATGGTTGGAATTTGTATAGTTATATACAATAACACTATCAAAAAGCTACTTCAATGAAGAGAGTAAGAGAGAGAACAGAGAATGGCTAGTGTTTCACTCGTTGTGTTTGTTGGCATTTGAGTGAAGAGAAATTTTGACTGTCTACGTGTACATCGTTTTTGATCAACTATATTGGGTACTTTTGATTTGGTTTGGTTTAACGTTAAGTTTTCTAGGTGGAGCCTGTTTATTAGATATTGTAACGGGTCCGCCAAATAACCTTTTTTTTTTGAAAATGCTATAAAAAAAGTACTGAATATTTTCTCAAATTTCTTCTTTTATTTGAAAGTACAATCCTTCCGGTTAATAATGGAAAATAATTTCATTCAAATGGCTGCCTCGGCTGGCCATGCAGTAGCCTACACCATCGTTCCAATTTTTAAGCACATTATCGATTGTGTGCAGCGGTGAACGCGGTGAACGACGGTGAATTGATTTTGATGGCGCTTCACGCACACTTTTTGCCACAGCCGCAATATTCTCGGGTGTACGCACTATTTTTGGCTTTTCACGCTTTGGTTTATCGATGAGGATGCCAGTTTCTTTCACTTTTTTCACAAGATAACGAACATACGGAGCTGACGGTGCCTCTCTTCTTCCAAAATCCGTACGCAATTTTCGCACACATTCTGCAACATTACCATGATTTTCAAAGTAACGTCGCAATATTTCCCAGCGTTGTTCAAGCGTATACACAATCATATTCGTTCAGCGGAAGGATAAAACTAATTATCTGTCACATCAGACATGAGCTAAGTGTTACCGAAGACCCTTTAGTTTTCAACCCAATAAAAAGTAAATTTAGAAAAGCCAAAGTGCAAGACTGGCAAATCCATGAAATACAACCCTGAGCATGGAATTACATTTGGCAACACACTTTCTCTTACACTCTTATTTTTGGTTTGGTTTGTGGCTAGACTAACATATGGGGAGAAATTTGTTGTTTAATGGGAAATTTTCTAGGTGGGGCCTGTTTAATATATATTGTAGTTTTAAACCGAATAAAAAGTAAATTTAGAAAAGCCAAAGTGAAAGAAGTTTAAAAAATAATATTTTCTTAAATAAGTGCGTTTTCTTTAAAAAGTAAATTTTCTCAAAAAAATACCTACTCATATTCTTAAACAGAGTACCTTTTCTTAAAAAAATACCTTATCTTAAAGAAGTACATTTCCTTAAAAAATTTAAATTTTCTTACAAAAAATACTTTTGTAAGTACTTTTAAAAAAGTACATTATCTTACAGCAAATTAAATTTTCTTAAAACACTACCTTTTCTTTAAAGAGTACCTTTTATGTAAAATAAAAGGACCAATGAAAAAAGGACCAATTCTAAAAAAATTCCCATTTCTTAAAAACAAAACTTTTCTTAAAAAATATACCTTCTCTTAAAAATACCTTTTCTTACAAACATTCCTTTTCTTCAAAGTACCTATTCTTAAAAATTGCCTATTCTTTTCTTGAGATAAGTAGCCTTTCTGAAAATAAAAAAATCCTTGTTCTTAAAAAAAGTACTTATGTGTAAAAGAAATCATACTCTTAGGCTTTTTCTTACAGAAAGTACTTATTAAAAATGGTACCTTTCTTAAAAAAATTAGCTTTTAATTACAGAAGTACCTCTCATTAAAGAACGGACCTTTTCGAGAAAATATAATACATATTCTTACAAAAAGGACCTAAAAATATACTTTTTTTTTAAAACTCCATTCATTAAAAAATGTTTATCATTTTACAACAAGTATCTTTTCTTAAAGATCCATTTAAATTTTAGTAGTTTTCATTTGACACCTCATGTAATTTGTTCTTTCTTTTATTTTCATGTTGTCCTATATTTAATGAGAAGCTGATATCACATTAAGTATATATGAATTCTATTTTGAATCACAAAAGTCGAGTTTAGTAACAAACTTTAATTTATTTAATATAAAAAGTCAAAAAATTGTGAGTTTTGATCTTTTTTGTTTTTTAAAATTCTTTATATTAACTTCACCTGTCTGAATGCATGCCGGAGGAAATCACAAATTAATTATTTGAACAAAATTGGGTATGTTGGTTAGGTGTACATATTCTAAGATCTGCTGCAAATATGGGTAGGATTGGACAAAAGGGCGTGGTACCTCCTATACAAATCAATAAAATAAAAACTCATTTGTCAAAAACTTGCATGTTTTAGAGCAAGTTCCTATATATGTTAGTATATACGTTGTCAAATAAATTAAATTACATCGCTACTATTCTGAGCCTCTTTCCTAAAACCTGTGCCCAAAAAGCGGTTAATGAATCATAAATGTATATATCGTCACCTAAAATGCAAAAGGCCGTAACTACACTTTTTAGTTTTTTTCAGGAGAAGGAATAAACGTTATAAATTAAAGACTACTTAAAACTTAATATCCAAATTTTAGATTCAAGCTTAGACAATAACGATGGATTTGTTCCTGAAAAACAAATTAATGGAAAAAAGTAGTTTTTAAGAAATATTTATAACGTTTATTCCTTCTCCTGTGATAAACTAACAAGTGTAGTTACGGCCTTTTGCATTTTAGGTGACGATATGCATACAGTATTTCTACAAACTTTCCAGCGATACCCTTATTGCTCCAGCCCGACAACTTGAGCAGATATTTATATGTATATCCAAGTTTTGGGGCCTAATAATTCGGTAATCGGGCGATCGCTAAACTTTATTATTTTTCCCTTCTCCTGATACAAATTTCCATCAGAAGTAATAATTTGGAGCAGATACGACAGTTTGACCTAAACTGGGTTTATTCCTTTTATCTATTTTATGATTTTGAACAGTAACGACATCGCGGTATTTCAATAAGTGATATAGAGTTTTGCCTGGTAATCGTACTGCGCTCCCTGTAATTACAAGTCGGCATGATAATTGTATGGTGTATTTCTAATTTTAGTGGTGTATTTCCAATTTTAGTGGTGTATTTCCAACTTAGTAACGGTATCACTTTTGTCTCTCGTGAGTAATTTCGTCTCTTCCATTAACTTTTTTGATAAACTTACAAATGATGACCTCTGAAGAAAACCTGGAGATTTTAAGCAAAAGCCGTACAATGTCTGATCGATCATCCGATTTCGAGATAGTTAATGAGAAGGATGATACACTGTCCGATATATCGAATGAATTTGACATGGATTACTATGCCATTACGGAGAGTGATGCTGTTGATACTTCGTCAGAGAATGAAGACGTAGCGAAGGAATCCAAAAAGACGGAGGGCATAGCATTTTACTTTTACGATTTTGGAAATACAACACACAAAAAATCATGTCTTGCCCAATGTAAGAAGACAGCCCGCTCTAAGAAAAATAAACATTTAAGTAAAGATAAAATGGAGAGAAATGGAGTGGAGAAGCAAAGACCCACGGAGGAGATGTTAAAAGTTTCAAACATAAGGAAACCAGTATTCAGTACTTTTGTAGACGATGAAAATCCCATTGTTGACGGATTTGTTTGCTCTTATGGCAAGTACAACAATTACGCGCAAAAAGTAAGTTCTGGTCTGGAAGCATTGCTATTCAGTTGTGATCAAATTTCTATGTTATACGAACACAATCATCTGATACGTCGCAAAATGGGTAACACTTTACACATTGTTGCTACACCAAATTTAATTAGAAATCTAAATGATACCATGGATCCGCTAATACTATATTCTTTGGTTGGATGCCTACCAAAGGGAGAAATCATATTTCCTGTTGCCGATAATATTCTACGTCATAAGATGCCGAGTTTTATTGAGTGTTTCTTTGATGAAATCAAAATACATTGTCTGGAAAACAAACGTGCTTGGCCATTTTGTCAAAGATTTATTACAGACGTTGACTTTGACGTCATCTCAGCAGTTTTGAACCATTTCAATCAATTGAATATTCTGTCATATCTGCAGATTTGTTACAATATGCACTTCAATAAAAAAGGTGCAGTCAAGAGCACAATCGTCTTGCCACAAAACCTTGTTAGTTTACAAATTAGTGCCTCAAACTGTTCAAAACTCATATTACATGAAGTCATAAACTTGGTGGGACAGAAAAGAACTAAACTGATAGAATTCATAACATCGTCTTTACGGATTCTTCCCAATTTGTTTAAAATTTCACATTGTATCATATGGTTTCGCAGAATATGTATAGTTTTGTTAAGTCCATATTGGTCCAAACGTGTGGAAGATTGTTTTAATGCTTTGACAAATCACCCAAGGCGTATGCCCAAAATTAATATTTTAAATGCGGATGCATCTATAAAATTGGAATCCTTAGATAAACTCCGAGAAGCATGCAAACGAAGTCCCTTTAAAGATCAGTTCTTAAAATATTACTTCCACTGCCGAATGCTATGCATAAAAGAGACTATGGGGGAGTCATCCTCATCTTTGGCCAACAAAAATATATATTATTGCCCCAAATTAGTAAAACTGGTAATGGATAACTGTATTGCGATGCTACCCTTCTGGAGTAATATTGTGGGCATAAAAGTAGAACCCAACCAATTTCATACCGAACAAGACGTTATGATAGAAAACTTTTATAGCGAAATGAAAAATGAACATTTGGGAGATAAACGTCTAAAATTGGGGCAATTCATAAGAGGCTATGGAGATTTTGTTCAATCACAAATCGAAGATCTACGCAATTACTACCTAAATAATTAATAACTAAAAGACCTGGACTTAAATTAAATAATAGATAAATTTTAAGCTCAATTATAATTTGTGGGAAATAGAATCTAGTGTGTAAAAACTGTATTTTTTTATTTTATATATTCCTCAGTTTAGTGTTTGATTGATAGAATGAATGTTGATACTTCCTTGTTAACCATTAGATTTAAAATGTTATTTGTAGTTATCTTTTTTACACATAAATTATTACAAAATGTCTATTTAATAACAAATTGTAATAAAAATACTGCTCGCAAATATTGAGAACAACTGATTTCAGAAGAAAATTGTATGTTTTCTCAATTATAAAGTAATGAAAACACGTTATCGGTCAGTCATACATAAAGTTTGTATATTGTTATTTAATAGGTTCCGGAACGCATGTTGTTCGAAACTATTATCCGTTGAATCGATATTTAGGAATATTTGTAGAACACTATTGTGTCATACAGAACCAGTTAAAGAATATGATATTTAACATTTTTGTAGCGAATAAATGGCACATAAAACTGCTTAGTTATTGATTGAATAATGCTAGGAAAAATTTTCGAGATAGAAAAAATGATTTACGCATTTGAAACATAATTGCTAAGTTGTTTGATAACGTGTTTTTTCAATTTCTTGGCCGTAAAACTGGATAGCTATGAAAAGTAATGTTATATTCAAATTTTCTCCACTTATAAAGTTATTAACTTTATACACGTGTTCTTAACGAAACTTTTTTTCCTACATATAATTGTATCTTCCAATCATTAAGGGAACTGCAACAAGCAGACTAATTTATAAGAAGTAGATTAATGTTGTCGTGTAGATCCTTCCGAATGAGTTGACGAAACCTTAAATTTTCGTGATTTATCCGTGGTATTTGATGTCTTCGTACATTTTTGTATATTTTTCTGGTTTTGTCTGTTACTCCGTTTATACGAGAGCTAATATTGTGATCAGGCCCGGAGTCCCCCGAAATTATTTCCTTAAGTGATGATTTTTGAACGTAGTCCTATTTTTCAACTTAAACTTTATGTTAGGCCCCCGAAAGAAAATCTGAGTGTGATATATCGCGATATGTCATACAAGTACGTGTTACTTGCTCGTTCTTTATTGACATATCGTGATATGATATCACAATATAGGCTCTCGTATAAACGTAGTATGTCTCTCCTCTTGTAACAACAAAATACCTTCCGATTTGGGTGCGACACGATTAAAAAAAATTTTATTATTTGTAAAAAAAAAAAACAAATTATAGCAGCATTTTTTTTAATTTTTGTTTTTTTTAAATTGTTTTTAAGAATACAGAAATGGTAGCATTGAGGAAACAACTCTGTTTTAGGAGCAATTAGGGGGTGTAGAGAATCAGCTTTAAAAAATATAAAAAATTTCACGGAGGACAATGCCATAAGTAATACGTGTATAAAAAATAACGAAAATTTCATGAACCCAAAAATTTCGCTCACTTTTCATTTGCTTGGTACTCAACTCTTTGCAACAATTTCGTAGGCAAAATCAAGTACAGGTTTGTTACTCCTAAGTCATTTCGTACGAAAACAATTGTTTGATAATTGTTTGGGACTGAAATTTTGAAATCTCGATTATTTTAGTATACAAAAGTAATATCACATGCGTTAAAAATAAAATGGAGTGCATAGGGGAATTCTAAATGAAATATATGCAAGGTAAATTAAAGATAGGTGGTAACTCTCCGCACCAAAATATTCCGTTTGGAAATAAATTACAAAATTTCATACGAAAATTTCGCAAGAACTGAATACGGGGCTTGAGTGCTTGGTGCTCAGCGAGTGTAAAAACTAGAAAGCGCACATCTCACTGATTGTGAGAAGCTCTAGCAAATCCCTTCATGGGTTGTTATGGGACACCATTTTTTTCGTAGGCAAAATCAATTACAGGGTTATTACGCAACAGTCATTTCGTACGAAAACAATTGTTTGATAATTGTTTGGGACTGGAATTTTCACATTTCGATTATTTTACTAAACAAAAGTAACACCACCGGCGTTAAAAATAAAATGGAGTGCGAAGATGAATTATTATTGAAATATTTGCAAGGAAAGTCAGAGATATGTGGTAACTCTCCGCAACAAAATTTTCGTTTTAGAAATAAATGTCAAAATTTCTTACAGAAATTTCGCAAGAACTAAATACGGGTCTTAGGCACTAAGACAGAGGACAAAAAACAAACTCAGATAGAACAATTGTGAAAAATTCTGGAAAAGTTTTATTTTTGTACTTACCATTCCCAAAATCAAATGTTTGTGAGAACTTAATTGACAATATATCAATATCAAAAATATCAAATATCAAAATTTTGGAATGTCTACCTATTATATATTGTATTATTTACCAACCAAAGAGGGAAAGTGTGGTGGGTGGAAATTACTCAAATGCCAGTGTGAACGATTCCAATTTCATTCGACAATTTCAATTTGAAATTGCCAATTTGGTGGCAGCGTGAACAAGGCATAAAAAAGTTGAATAGCATGGATTGGGTCACAGCGGGTTAATGGAGCTTGAGTACAAAGTTTGAAAGGTATTTGTGTAAGCCATAGAATAACACATACTATAGAAGAACTTATTCTCTCATCTGACGTTTCATTTCACACTCTCTCGGTAGGTCTGTGGAAATGAGAGCAAATTAAATTTAAAATTTACATATGGTGGAGTTACAAAATATGTTCACTTAACTATTTCCTGTCGTTTTGGTGTAGAACTGAAAAATTTAAATGTATTTTGCACTTTTTTGTTGACTTTTAACGTTGGTATTCATTTGTATTGTATTTAACACAACTAGTTTGCCACAAAAACACGAAATTCGGGTGTAGTTCCTTTGTGGATCGCTGTATACTATTGCCACCATCTGGTATTATTGAACCCATATTTTCCACCCTCCACTGTGTAATTTCCATCGTACCTATGACGTTTAATTTATTGAGCGAATAAAACCTTCTACGTATGTGTTATTCTATGGTGTAAGCATTCCAACGGTACCCAGTTCCCGAGTCCGCGTATTCTTTCGGAGTGAGTCTTGCCACTAAACTAGAGTTAAGTTCCGGGAGCTTATCTATTATAGCCTCACTCTCCCAAAAAAGGGTGGTAGAACACATTATTGCAAACAAAAAATTTAAACAAATCGCGCGATTTTTTTAAAATAATTTTTATTTTTTGGCATGTTTATGAAATTTTTACATGCAGTTGTGAGAAGTCTTCCTAAGTTTTCCAACGATACCTATGTATATTGTCATATCCCACCCATATATTCAAAGTTCGGAGCCCTGTAATCCGAGAAATATAGAAAGTATATATCTTTTCTCTGAACGACTAGTTCTGTGTGTGGAAAAAGTTTGGAGCCGATACGACAAGTGGGGCTATTCTAGATATAAGCCGTCTTCCGTGATTTTATATTTTTCTCTAATTTCGTTTTTAGTTTTTGGAGCTCGTGCAGTCTAATCGAAAATAACCACGTTTGTAAAATGCAAATACTTTTGTTGTTTAGTGTTTGTCTGTCATTCATTTTACAGACGATGTCGAATTTTTAACAAGTCTGGCAACCTCAAACGTTGGAACATATGGGCTAAATACAAAACTATTTCATGTGTTGGCCGGTTTGTAAACATTGGCGATTCAGTTTTTAATTTTAAAGGAATTAATGTAAGTTTAAGTATTGTGATAAAATTCTTGAACATTTCTTTAAATCAAAGCAGCGATCAGCTAAGATTTTCTAATTGAATAACAATAGTTAACATGCAAACAATACGAGAATTTACAAGAAAGACCAAAAGAGGCAACATTCTGAAGGTGAGAAAACAGATTTCCCAATTAATACATTACATTTATGCATTTATATGTTTTAATTATATTTTGTAGATTGTACGCGAGCATTACTTGCGCATTGATCTGGGATGTGGGTCCGAAATTTGCAATCGCTGCCAACAAGAGGAGGACGGCATTCAACTTAGACAGGATCGTATGGTGCGGAGCACCTTATTTGATTTCCCTCACTACTGTCTGATTGACACCAATGTAGTGCTCCATCAAATTGATATTTTGGAGGAAGACGCCATGCGTAATGTTATCGTATTGTCAACGGTATTGAATGAGGTGAAACATTGTAGTACTGTAATCTACAAAAGGTTCCATGAGGTGGTTCAGCATAAACCACGTGGCTTCTTTGTGTTTGTAAACGAACATCACAAGTAAGTTGAAAAGGGATTGGTAGTCTCAAATTTAAAAAGAGAGACTTTTCTATGGGGAAATACATATTTCTCACAGAATAATTGTGGGTACAAATGTTTTTGTTTGGGGACTTTTGCTGTAGGAACATACATACATAGAAAAATGGTTTCCCACTACATCCCATGAAGGTTTTGGGGAGAGCTTCTTACAATTTTACACTCACTGATTGGGACCTACAGTTTTCCACCGGTTCCAAACGGTATTTTGAGAAGCTTTTTCATAGCTAATTAATCGATAGTGTTGCCGTCACTAAGCGGGTTGACATTCGTCAAAATAAATGTAAGGTGGTCTGAGCAGGGATCGAACCCACGTTCTTATATACAAGAGCCGCGTGCACTAATTATTGTACCATCGACGGCCACATATCTCTGTTAGCGATTATGTTTTAAATACTTAAGGAATTTTCATGTATTCAATTTGTAGTGTGTTCACATTTTGTAAACAAAAAAATTTAAATAGATCTGTTAAAAATTTTCAACATCATGCGTCGCGAAATTCCTCTTGACATCTCCGAAAGACAAAAATACGTATTTTATCCTAAAGGATATAATACCGTTGAGATTGCTGTTAAAGTAGAAAGGGGGAAACAGTTGTGTACAATTATTTTAATAAGAACGAGAACTACGGGAAAACTAAATCGGAAACCACGGAATAGGATCGAATAAAATTCTAAGAATTGCTTCGAATTTGTTGATGTGGGCTTAAAAAATTCGGCAAGAAAGTGGCTTTAATTTGAACGTATGTATAAGTACATTACATCGCATTTTAAAGTCGAGTAGGTTGCACACAGCGTGGCCGTCGTGGTGCAATAGTTAGTGTGCGCGGCTCTTGTACATGAGATCCTGGGTTCGAACCCGGCTCTGACCACCTTCAAATTTCCTTTCGGCGGCAGTCACCTCGCATAGTGACGGCGACACTATCGAGTATCTAGCCATGAAAAAGCTCAAATTACCGTTCGGAATCGGTGTAAAACTGTAGGTCCCAATCAGTGAGTGAAAACTGGAAAGCGCAGAGCTCAGTGATTGTGAGAAGTTCTCCCCAGTCCCTTCATGGGATGTAATGGGAAATCATTTATTTTTATTTATTTAGGTTGCAGCGAGTATAATTTGTAAGAAACACTATGGCACGGTCCGATAAATGGTCCAAAGTCAACTAAAAAAATTTAATATCGATGGACCTGAGGAATATGACTTATATTTCCATGATTTAAGAAAATAAGAACTGTATCAACAAATAAGACATAACGTGGAAGATGGAGTTATGGTTTAGAGTAAAATATCTTATTTTGGTACCATAATTCAGTATTTCAAATAATAGAGCATCATATGAAAGGATATTGGAAGAAGCAGTTCAGTAATTTACTTGAACCCATTGAATGGACTTACCAACAAGATAATGCTCTATTCATATTGTTAGAACTGTGAAGCAGTATATTCGTGAACAGACTATGTATGAATCTTTCGAATTGGCCGCCCTATTCGCCAGATCAGAATATATTGGAAAATGTATGGGGGTGGATATCAAGAAAAGTGTAGTGTAGTGTAACTATACGCCTCCGTTGCATCAATACCATCATACTTATTTTCAGGCAGAGACTATTGTTGTACAACAACCACATATTTTCAATGCTAACGCTGCATAGCTTCGACGTAGATAACTCTGTTGTTTGCATGTGTTGACTTCGTTAGATTATACCCTACCCGTGCACATGAAAAAAATTAAAACTGTAAGCAGTTGGAATTTTGGAATGTTTGAAAGTCAATATTCTACGTTCTAAAGATGGCATTTAAAAATTGGAAATTAAGATGCATTTAATAAAACCAACCCAAAAAAATATATGTGCACCACAAAAACAACTTGTACAAATTAAAAAACTGCCATTAATACATATTCTGAAAAGTTTTTCCGATATATATCTAGAACTCCAATTAAATTAGTGAACGAAATGAGATGTCTTGGAGTAGTTATTGATGACAAGTGTGATTTTGGCACATTGATTTGGGTTTCTCTAAAGTTTTAATTCAACTGCGTAAATTATATAGTTTACCAGTACATCTGCCAGGTTATATACGACAAAGAATTGCCTCATCTGTTTTAATGACACATACTAATTATGGGCTTGAAGTAGTGTCTGGTACAACATCGAGTTTATTCGAAAAATTGAGGAAAGTGTTTAATTTCATTATATATGTTTAATTCGACTTATGCTAAGAATGGATAAATAAACTAGAACAACCCAGCGGAAACCTTATATTAAATATATTTAATTATATTAAATATTAGATCACCATAACTCGGCCATAGTTCCCCGCTAATCTATGTTTTGGGCAGTCCTGTCCCGTCAAAGAGAGAAATTTTAAATTTCTGTTCGACTTGAAATGACAAAGTCGTGAAACCCAGATCCAGGAAGCCTTTCGACCAGAATACGAGCAAAAGATTATAACTTCGTTAATTAGACGTCTAAATACAATGTTTTCCCATTACATCCCATGAAGGGATAATAGAATTTACAGTTTAACACCGGTTCCGAACCACCGACGGTTCGTCAATTAAAAACAATGGTTAAACATACACGTCAATTAAAAATAATGGTTAAACATTGTTTACAGGGATCGTTCTTTTTAAAATAACTTTTGTAGCTCTGCCGAGAAAAGTTTGTTTTTGAGAAAATATTAAATTTCAAACAAATTTGTCTGTTTCAGAGACACTTACGTTGAAAGAAAACCCGGGGAAACTGCAAATGATCGTAATGATCGCGCTATACGTTTTGCTACCAAGTGGTATGATGACCATTTTGTAGATATCCAAAAAACTGCAAAGAAAAGAAAGTCCGAAAAATCAAATGAAGCGACGAGAGTTGTTTTAATTACTGACGATGCGGCTAACAAGGAAAAGGCGGAACAAGAAGGAATCTTAGCAGCAACCGCAGAAGAATACATAAAATCTTTGGTTGACTATCCCATGTTAATTGATAAATATGCCCGCAAAGATATTGAAAAAGATAGAGAATCACTACCTTTGTTTCCGGTACATCTAAGTGCAAATGAAATAATCATGGGAGTGCGAAATCAACGACTTTTACAAGGTGCGTTCATGGCTTCTAGGGAAAACTTTTTGGAAGGTTCTGTTACAGTAGAGGGTTACGAAAATCCTGTAAGTGTTTTACTTGGTTACATGAAGACTTACGAAATAAGTAATATTTATTTCCTGTTCTAGATTCTTATACAAGGCCGAGAATCTTTAAACCGCGCTGTCGATGGGGATTTAGTGGCTATCGAACTATTGGCGGAAGCAAATTGGTCGGCTCCCAGTGAAATAGTACTCGAAGAATCGGAAACAATAGATGTGGGCGAGGATTCTGATCGGCCTGTGGAGGAGGTCTTAGAAGCAGCCGCCATAAAGGCAGCTGCCAGTGGCGAGAAACGCCCTACCGGCAAGGTAGTCGGGGTTATCAGACGTAAACGTCGCCAATATTGTGGCATCTTACAGCCTGCTCTGCTAGAAGGTGCTTCAAAACATATTTTCATACCAGCTGACAGAAAAATACCTCGTGTGCGCATTGAGACCAGGCAGGCAGATAAACTGCAAAATCAACGTATTATTGTAGCCATAGACACATGGCCACGCTCATCCCGTTATCCTCATGGACATTTTGTACGCTCCTTGGGTGCTTTAGGAGATGTAGAAACGGAAAATGAAGTTATTTTGCTAGAGCATGATGTACCACACAGTAAATTTTCAGAGGAAGTGCTAAGTTTCTTACCTAAAATGCCTTGGGACATTACGCCAGAGGTATGTAATTGTAATCAATGATTGTTGGTAAAATGTAAACATACTTTTATTTTTACCACGTTTTTATTAACTGAAATATAAAGTACAATTATTCCTAGCTCCATGCTGATTCCTAACCCCTTACATATTTATATTCCTGAAATTTTATAATTTCCAATTTTTAATCCCAATGAAAATACTAGTAAGATTTTTTGCAGTGTAAAAAAATCATTGGTAACTCAGGTGAACTATTCATGCGTCTAATATCTAGTGCATGCACCCCACATTTCTCTGTGTAAATCCTACAATTATTTTCATAGCTGTTCAAAATTTACAATCATAAATGTGCAGGACTATCTTGGGTTAGGAATCTGTATGGTGCTAGGAAAAATTGTTTTTAGTCCGTCTTAAAAACTTGACCCCGTATCATAACGAAAAAATTATGATACGGAAAACTTCAACTAAACTGTATCCAATGAGTGGCTGCGATGTGGACGACTCCATGCTACGAATCCATCGGGGTTGAATTTGCCGAAAACACACAACATGTTCATATCAGAGTTAGACAATAAATAGGAAACTGTTATAAATCAACTCTTGACTATCTAGCGTACATCCAGTGACTAACTTTTTGTTTTTAAGACGGGGGTTGGAATATTAAGAATTTTTTTTAGTATTATAATTATATTATTTCAAAAAATTTAAAAAAAATCGACTTTATTTCTTTTTCAGGATTATGAGAAGCGTATAGATTTACGGGACCTTTCTATTTGTTCAGTCGATCCTCCCGGATGTACAGATATTGATGATGCCTTACATTGCCGCGATTTACCCAACGGTAATTTGGAAGTAGGTGTTCATATTGCTGATGTCAGTCATTTTATCAGACCCGGTAATGCCTTAGATAAAGAGGCAGCATCACGTGGAACAACAGTGTATTTAGTGGGCAAACGTATTGATATGGTCCCCGATTTGCTAAGTTCAAATTTATGTTCTTTGCGAGGTGGCGTAGAAAGATTTGCTTTCTCGTGTATTTGGGAATTAGATCACAATGCAAATGTACTGTCTAAGAAATTTCATAAAAGTGTTATCAAATCAAAGTCAGCGATGACATATGAGCAGGCGCAAATTATCATCGATGATAAAACCCAGAACGATGAAATTGCCAAATCCTTGCGTAATTTGAATAAGTTAGCTAAGATTCTAAAAAAAAGAAGAATGGACAATGGGTATGCAACCTCATAAGCTTCTGATGTGTGATTAAAGTATAAGACTTCATTAATTTCCAGAGCTTTAGTTTTGGCGTCCCCTGAGATTCGTTTTCAAGTCGATAGTGAGACCCATGAACCTTTAGAGGTCGAAGCAAAACAATTACGCGACACCAATTCGATGGTAGAAGAATTCATGTTGTTGGCCAATATAACCGTTGCCGAACATATTGCCAATGAATTTCCGGAATGTGCTATGTTGAGACGACATCCCCGGCCACAACTTAGCAACTTTGAACCACTAATTAAAGCGGCTAGATATCAAAACTTTGAAATTAAATGCGAGACTGGTTTGGAATTTTCAAAGTCATTAGATGAATGTGTTAAAACCGACAATCCCTACTTTAACACAATGATACGTATATTAGCAACTCGTTGCATGATGCAGGCCCTGTACTTTATAAGTGGTACTCTGCAAAAGGATCAATTTGAACATTATGGTTTAGCTGCATCCATTTACACTCACTTTACTTCGCCCATTAGAAGGTTAGTATTTGTGTTTCATTGAAAACTAAGTATGAAATAATGATGTATTTCTCTCTCTTCCTTTAAGATACTCTGATATTATAGTCCATCGTTTGTTGGCCGCTTCAATTGGTGCTGATAGTACATATGCTCAGTTGTTGGATAAACATTCTAATGCTGAATTGTGTCACAATTTAAATTATCGCCATAAAATGGCTCAATACGCTGGTCGTGCTTCAGTGGCTCTAAATACGCATTTGTTTTTTAAGGGAAAAGTTCAGGATGAAGAAGGGTAAGAATGAAACTTTTTGATGTTTAAATTGCACATAAAATATTTTTAAATCTGTCGAGGGAACGAGTGTTGTAACAAAGCATGCAAACAAAGGGTATGTATGCAAACAGCTCTAATTACCATTTTCATTATTTTACAGGAGAAGCAAACAATTTTCCTCTGTATTCATAACGAAATGTTAACCACCGCCTATCATCTTACTAATCATTTTTAATTTACAACAATTCAACTAAAAGTCGTATCGAAATAGACTTTCACATCTCATCGCATCTGCATAATCTTTGGCTTTTTGTTAAGATTAAACACTAATTTTAAATAAAAATTTAAAATTTTCACTGGATAGAAAATAACACTTATGAAATGACAAAGAATACAGTTTTGGCAGCCATATTTTCGCCTTTTTTATGGCTGAGACATGATCATATTAGAGTTTGACAGTAGATATGAAACTGTTATGAATTTTTTTGCTTACAGTTTTTCAGCAAAATACAAAATGAGTTTTCAAATAATGGCTTAACTTGCTGGTAGCAAACGAAAGGGAATAATTTGCTTCATCTAACTGCGCATTTGGGGTCTGCTTACGCAGACTAGCGAAGCAATGGAGAATAACCCCATTGTTGACGTCCGGTGGAGGCTTTAATCAAGCCATGTCTCTAATATGCCATCAACAAAAATCTATAAAACTAAACATCGCTCAAACAAAAGTGTCGGTATCTTAATTTATAGTTTCCCATAGATCGCAAAGGTAGAAATATATATCACGAGCCAAAATATAAAAACCACTGTCTTTGTGGGTTTATGTTTCCTAAATTTTAAATTTGCTTACATTAGCTTATATTACGAAGCTAACAGTAGGCACACAACGACCGGGAAAAAACTAAAGTCTAATAAATATTTTCTTTATTTGATGTACGAGTTTAGTGTATTCAAAAAGGGGGTGTTTCAAAAATTTCGGTTTGTTCGAATATACCAATTTTGGCGAAACCGGTTTTCGGTTAAACCGAGGAGTAGAAACCAGTTAATAACCGTTTTCAGGTTTTAAGACGAAATGAAAACTATACGTTTTATACAAATCTTTTATTTTTCATTCAAAATTTTTCAATTTTGAGATCGATGATACGAGGAATTATAAAAAAAACTATAAAAATATAAAACGAAGTTCCTTTCGGTATATAAAGGGTTTTTCAACAGAGACGCTACAAAAGTAAATCGATAGGGACAGGAAACGACGTTATATTTTTACCCGCTCTTTTGACATTTCTCTTCAGTAAGGTTTGCCATTTCATCATGGAAAGATATACGAGCCAACAACGAGTCGAAATTATTAAAATTTACTACCGAAATTTGGAGTCAGTGGCCTCAACTTTAAGAGCGCTTCGTCCAATTTATGGTCGTCATAATCGTCCTACCAGATCAACAAACAAGTGCCCGTAGTGTCGAGAATATTGCTGCCGCTGAGGCTTCAGTTCAAGAAAGCCTAAATGTGTCTCTCACACGTCGTTCTTAAGCGTTGAGCATCTCTTTGACGTCGTTGTGGCGAATTTTGCGAAAAGATCTTGGCCTACATTCTTACAAGATCAAATTGACGCAAGAACTGAAGCCGCTTGACCACCATAAGCGTCGTATGTTCGTAAATTGGGCTGAGCAACAACTTGAAAATGATTCGGATTTTCATCGGAAAATCATCTTCAGCAATGACGCTCATTTCTGGCTGAATGGCTTCGTCAATAAGCAAAATATGCGTTATTGGTCAGACAGCAATCCACACGTAATCCATGAGTCATCATTGCATCCCGAAAAAATTACGGTTTGGTGCGGTTTATGGGCCGGCGGCGTAATTGGGCCGTACTTCTTCCGTGATGATCAAGACCGGCACATTACTGTGGATGCGAATCGCTACCGTTCAATGATAACCGAATATTTTTGGTCCCAATTGGATAATATGGACTTGGAGGACATGTGGTTCCAACAGGACGGCGCCACAAGCCACACAGCGAATGCCACAATCAATTTATTGGAAACCAAGTTTGGTGAACGTGTTATCTCACGAAATGGCCCAGTCGATTGGCCGCCTCGGTCGTGCGATTTGACGCCGTTTGATTATTTCCCGTGGGGCTACGTCAAGTCTATGGTCTATGCCAACAAGCCAGCGACGATTGATGAACTTTGTACGAATATCGAACGTGAAATTGCGGCAGTATCGGCCGATTTATGCATGAAAACCGTCGAAAATAGGGTTCAGCGTCTGGACTGCTGCAAGCGTGCTCGTGGTGGCCATGCAAAATAAATCGAGTTCCATACATAATGGCATCGAACGTACTTTCACAGGAATAAAGATCTTCATTGGTATCTAAAACCGGTTTTGTTTTATTTAAAAAAACTTTTGTAGCGCTCTTATTGAAAAACCCGCTACTATCATTTCATGGAACAAATAACTACAGATGAAGGTATGGAAGAGGAATGTGAATTAACCCAATAATGCTATTATTTCCTTAGTTTGCTAAATTTTTGATTAGTGGATTGGAACGCGCCTATGGCGCCCGTCGAAACATGCTTTAATTTTAATCGATTTTTAATAAAAGGTAATTCTGTAAGATGAGAGAGACATAGTTGTTGTTTGTTATTACAACAAACCTGTAAATGATTTACACGTTTGTCAGCTTGTACCTTATATGTATGTATTCATGCACAGAGAATAAGCAGCTCAATTGGATCTTCCAACTAAGAGTGGCACAACAATCTATGAAATTTTTTGTTTTTTTTTAGTTTATTTTTGGTTTTTTTTCTTTTGACGTAGAATACGTCTTACCTTACGGTATGAGGAGTCATGTCAGGTTTTTATTGTTGTAATCTTTATTTCATTGAATTTGAGGAAACGGCTAGATGAATTTTTTTAAAATTTTTTTTTTAGGTAAATGAAGATGTTATCTTTCGTTTGATATACATTTCATATTGGTTGATATCTTCCTAATATTTAAATTTCTCAAATGAAAATTGTTTAAACACATACACTCAAACATATGTGTGGTGTTTGGTTGAGTGTTTTTGGTTGCTCAACATTGCTTAGGAACATGTATCTAGTAAAAAGTGAAACAAACAGTAAGCTAACGTAATAAAGCTTCAATAAAGCTGTTGTAACATTAATTTTGAATTGTAAAGCGTAAAGCTTTCACACAACGCTCGAATGCTAATGCGAAGACTCGATAAGGTAAACCTTTTTTAATATTAGGGTGGCCCTCTCAACATTCGCAGAACTTATTTCAATAAAAATATTAATTAAAATACATAAATTAAATTAAGTTTAAAAAAATTGAACATAATATTTTGTTTTTAAACGGACTTGAATCAAATGCCGTTGGTAAATATAAAAATTACAGCAGACAGTTGTCCGAGGCCTTCGGCCACGGACTGTCCCTGCAGGCTGTGTCAGAGACACGGCCATTAAGTTTAACGTAGAATACGCCATCCGATAAGACAGAAAACATATATAACAATAAATGATAAATAATATAAGCAAATGAATTTATTGTTATATATGTTTTCTGTCTTATCGGATGGCGTATTCTACGTTAAACTTAATGGCCGTGTCTCTGACACAGCCTGCAGGGACAGTCCGTGGCCGAAGGCCTCGGACAACTGTCTGCTGTAATTTTTTAAGAAACGGTTTTTTTTTAAGAAATGCGATTTTTTTAGAATTTTTCGTTTTTTCAGGAATAGGTACATTTTTAAGAGTAGGTACTTATCTCAAGAAAAGTATTTTGTTTCACAAAAAATTTACTCTTTAAAGAAAATTTAGTTTTTTAAGAAAAGGCAATTTATTGTAAGAAATTTCACTTTTTTAAGAAAAGGTATTTATTTAAATAAATTCGTTTTGTAAGAAAATTTACTTTTTGTAAGAAAAGGTACTTTTTGTAAGAAAAGGTACTTTTTGTAAGAAATTTTTTTTTTTTTAAGCAAAGGTACTTCTTTAAGATAAGGCATTTTTTTAAGAAAAGGTACTGTATTTAGGAATATGAATAGGTATTTTTTTTGAGAAAATTTCCTTTTTTTAAGAAAAAGCGCTTATTTAAGAAAATTTCCTTTTTTTAAACTTCTTTCACTTTCACTATTATAAATTTACTTTTTATTGGGTTCAAAACTACAATATGTACTAAATATTGGTTACAGGCTCAACCCAGAAAACTTCCTATTAAACAAGAAATATCCCAACATATGTTAGTCTGGACACAAACCAAAGTAAAAGTACCGAATGTAGTTGATAATACAGGGTTGTAGCATAATAGTGTTAATAACAAGTTGTTTGATTTTTTTTCATTTAGCCCCCATCCCGCAACGTGCGATAAGGAACTTCGTTCCAGAAATCTATAAAAAAAAAATAATATTTCATTGTTAAAGTCCATACTCAGGTTATTCTTGTTTAAAGTCATATCTTAAGCAAAAAATACAATTCGTTATTCTTCTTTAAAGTCATATCTGAAGCAAAAAATACAATTCAAGTGTTTTGCTTTTAAACGATATCTTTATTTATTTTTAACGTAACCTTAAATTGAAAATACACTTTTGTTGAAAGTACACATAGGGTTGGGTATTCTTTATTTGGATTTTTGGAATTTTTGTTAAAAACTTATGCCAGATTCTTTGTGAGATCATGGGATAAATCTGGTACTTATTTTCGACTTTATTGCAACGTATATGTCCAAATTTGACATTTGACCCTGCCTCAAAGAGGTCGAAGTTCATAATTGCCTTCAAAAAGGGTTTATCATCGGTACATATTTATATTTTTTTAAATGTACAAGGTGGCGCAAAAGTAATCCTCCTATCAGAAAATGCTATAAATTTTGCGATTGGCCCCTAATGTCAGTTCTGTTTTGACATTTGTGTAGTAAACACATGCGAAATACACGTTAATAAACAATGTTACGCTACACTGCTCCAGAACGCGGAATATTGCTGACTATTTATTTGACCAATAATCGGTGATGATTTTTCATCAAAAATAATCATGAGTGATGAGGCCCATTTCCATCTTAGCGGGTACGTAAATAAGGGTGTAACTCACGAAGAGCCATTACACCCGCTCAAAGTCACTGTATGGTGTGCTGTTTTCGCTGGAGGAGTCATCGGACCTTTTTTCTTCGAAGACGTCGCGGACCAAACGGTTACTGTGAATGGTGAGCGCTACAGAGCAATGATCAACGAGTTCTTTTTGCCGCAACTTGATGAATTGGGATTGGAAAACATGTGGTTCCAACAGGACGGTGCAACGGCACACACTGCACCTGCCACAACCGATATACTGAAGGATGAATTTCCCGGGCGCCTAATCTCCCGTTTTGGCGATTTGCACTGGCCAGCAAGATCGCCTGATTCGACCGCTCCAGACTTCTTTTTGTGGGGCTTTTTGAAGTCGCGGGTTTATGTCAATAAGCCTCAGACTCTTGCAGCTCTTAAAGACAATATCCGTCAAGAATGTGGGGACCTATCTCCGGAAGTTTTGGCCAAAATGATGGAAAATGCCATAAAAAGGGCTCAAATGACAATCAACTGTGGCGGCGGCCATTTACATGACATCATATTCTCGACCTGATGTAAAAAAAATTAAAAGACCAAATAAAAATAATCCACAAGAAGAATCAAAGTTTTTCATTTTTTTTTTAAATTACAGCCAAAAAACATCGGAAGTTTACTTTTGCGCCACCTTGTATATGTCGTTGAATAGGTGAAGTAATACACTAAACAAAAATGTGTTGCAATTGTCTGAAGCTCTTGTAATTTTTGAGATAATAGGTGTGAAAGTAGGGGTATTGGTCACAAAATGTTTGCTGACAAAATTGAAATTGAGGTACAGTCTGGTCAGTAGCTGAATTGTTTGATATCATTTTAATCTAAGGTACACCTAGTCGATGTCTATAAATATTATTATATAATTTTTCCAATATTTCTGTTCGCGTTTATTTTTTCTGTATTTCTGTATTTAATATTCATTAAAATTTTGTAGAAGTAATATGTGTATACTCTTTTTGTAGCTTTGATAATTTCGTTGTAAAAGTCTTCAGTAATTTACAGACTACTGCCACCACAATTGCTTGATTTCACAGTTTTTGTTTCTGTTAATCCCGGTCACATTGTGCTTTATGCAGCTTTCTTTTCGTCGATTAACCATGTAGTTTTTGCATTTTTCCACATATGTACATATAACTCGTTGACAAATATACAATGGAATTATTATTGCAATTAACTAAGTCTTACTTCAGGTGTTGACAAACTGCTCTATCAAATCTGACGATTTGCGTTGTATCTGTCAAAATCAGAAAAAATCATATGTGGAAAGAAATAATAGTCTTGACAGCTCAAAAGACTAATCGAAGACGAAAACAGAAACATACCACCGTTTTGAAACCATGGTGTTCTTCAATCAGTACAATTTGGTTTTTTCAATATTGATTTCAAAATCAGTTTCGTCTGCTAGCTCACAGCTGTGTGTCTGTAAACAAAGTATAAAGAACAAGAAATAAGTTCAAATTTTTATCAGTTGTGCAAAAGTGAAAGTCAGTCAAGTCAAAATGCCAGCAGTATTTTTATTGGGCATATTCATAATACACGAACCTAAAATGAGAGATATAAACAGGCATGTGATGAAAATTGATCGAGTCAAAATCGAATGCGATTTGACTATTTAAACGAATTTTATTAGCTTAAATCCTAATATTGGGGAACAAATATTTTATATGTACATTATTTAATGACTGAAAAAAAGGAATACATTAATTGACATCGATTATTTGTACAGAAAAACATCATTATTGTGTCAAATCATATTCGATTTAAATCGATCGGTTTCCATCACATACCGGATTAAATAAATTTTCAGGGAATACTTAAATTTTTGATCCCTTTTGTGTTGATAGTTTTTTTTTCATTTTTTGTTTGTTTACATTTGAACATATGTTTTCTCCACAACATGGGTTACCATATATTTCTACCAATACAATAGTAAATTTGTTCGTTATCATTTCAAACAATTTCACAGCCTTGATATGGCGAAATACTTTTAACACATTTTACAATGTCAACACTTGAAACATATTGGTACTCTATTTTTTTGCAGATGATAAATAAAGAAAACAGAAAAGTGACACTACAGTTTTATAAGTTATTTTTGTGAAAGCAGTCGTACGATTAAAGTACAACTTACAATGATCACAGTCAATAAAAAAATTAAAATTTTATTAAAAACATATTATCTACTCTGTTTTTAAATCAGTTTTCTATCAAATGCTTCCTTATTTCATATCAATAAAGCTAAATCACTTTTCTTCAGACAGTATGTGCAATAGCTATTTGAATCAGTCACAAATGTTGCTGAATTATTATACAGAACACCCTAAAGTGATACTGCTGATCTGTTTTGTTTTCAATTTTGTTGCGCAGACCTAATTGTTTGTGAGGATTGGCCTTTCTCCAGCATTGCCAATAATTCATCAACGTGTTGAAAAATTCCGTCTCACAGATAAAACAATAATATATAAGTGTGTGCCCACTTTGTTTTTAATTCCCTTGAGATTTTAATTTCACTGTAGTGAAAGTTTCGTGTTCCAAGAATCACCCTTTCCGAACGTGATTTTAATTACACAAAGTGAATAAAAACAAATGTTTTGTCTGCAAAGCAACGTTCATAAGTGTGCAAGTATGTTTTGTCTGCAAAGTGCCAAGAAAATAAATGTGTTTCGTAATTTGTGTAGAAAAATTAAAAGAAATAGTGCCCATGTTCTCTCATAAATAAACAGTTCGTTCAAGAATTTATTAAACAGTGCTATCTTAGCGATAGCGATTGTCAAATTCTATGGACATACCGGAAATTATTTATTCATTGACTTGACTCATTGATTCACAGGGATACAAAACTTGGTACAATTGTACAATTTTTGGTACAATAAAGACCAATGACTTGTTACAATCAAATTAAAATAAGCAAGTAGTAGCAGTAGACGTTGATGTATTTGTAGACAACAACAACAGACATTTTGTGTTTGTTACATTCGCTTCAAAACAAAATACATATGAGTTTGACAACTGAGACGAGAAAATAATTAAATCAGCTGTTCAAATGACTACCTAATAGATAATTCTACCATGTATACAAGTACATATCGTCACCTAAAATGCCCAAAGACGTAACCCTCATTTTCAAAATTTTTCAGGAGAAGCAAAAAACCTTATAAAATCCAAAGTATTTCAGTTTTAAACGCGTTCATTCCACAGCTTACCTTGGGAACTTGGAAGTCTACTATTTTGCACATATATATTTTAGCGTGGAGTATTATATTCAATCAAAAAAACAGTTTTGATTTTTTGAGGGTTACGCCTTCGGGCATTTCAGGTGACGATATACAAAAAAGTAAAAAAAAAAACTGAAACGAAAAATTACATAAAAAAATTAAACCAGCTGTTCAAACGAATTTACTTTCTAGTACTGCTACCATGGATACAATTTAAAATCTTCTCCATTTTATCGAGTTCAGTTAATTTACTATTATCATAATTGGAATCAATATATAAGGAAAGAAAAGCAGGGGAATCTTTCAAAATATACCAAAAGAACATCAACATTTTTAATCACAATTAATACTCAATCCGGTATGTGGTGGAAATCGATCGGTTTAAATAGAATACGATTTGGCATAATAATGGTGTTTTTTGTGCAAATAATGGATATCAAGTTGTATTTATAGTTGACCTTTAATGGATATCAATTAATGTATTCCTCTTTTTCTGCCATTAAATATTGTATATATGTAATACAATATTTATACATAAAATATTTGCTTCCCAATATTAGGAATTATGTCAATAAAATAGTCATATGGTATAATCGTTTTAATTGTCAAATCGTATTCGATTTTAACGCTATCGATTTTCATCACATGCCCACTGACTTTGAAACAGGAGAAGTTTATTTTTGAAAAAGCAGTATTTCGGATATTTGGGCCAAGGTTTGCTACATTATCCAACTCTACTTGCTTTATCAAAAGTAGGAAATAGTAAAATTATCTGGCGTGTTTGAGTCTTATTCGTTTTTGAAAATTTTATTAAAATAAGGAAAATTTTGAGCAATGAAAATTTAAAACCAGGGGGGTTCTATGCCACAGCTGATCAAACTTGGAGTTGGAAAAACATGCAGGATAAAGTAAGAAAGAGAAATAGCGATAGATAATTGGAACTATGTAGAGTTGCTCAATGCGTTTTTCACACCAAAGTACAAAAGAACCAACAGTACAAAACTCATCAACTGAGAGTCAAAGACGTTGTGTTTGTTGGCATTTGAGTGAAGATAAATTTTGACTGTCTACTTGTACATCGTTTTTGTGAGAGTATTTTTGTGATAATTAAATCGAAGAAAAAAATGGATAACAAGTGAAATAAAGCAACATGTTATGAAGTGGTAGAGTACAATTATTTATAGAGATTGCAATTAAAACACAAATCTATTAAAATAAAATTTTTGTTCATTCTGCATGGGTTGCCTCCAACTCTTGCAGACTTTACCAGTGACTTTTCTTGTCCAACTTTACCAGTGACTTTTCTTGGTTTCCGGTCCAAGAAAAATAACTGTTGCAGACTCTATGTATGTATATTACTCTATGGGTACAACTTTGTAATCCCAATTCATAAAGCAACTATTGCATAGAGAAGAAAATTTACTCATGGAGTGGAAAGCCAACAAAGAAAACGAGTGAAGCGTGTCGTTTCTCTGCTCGCTATCTTACTCTTTTCGTTGAACATTTCAATACACGAGCAGTTTTCTGATGATGTTATTCAATCTAACTATAGAAATTCCAACCATATTTAAATAAAATTACATAAAGTATGTAAAAAGTATGAACTAATCAAGTTATGACGCGAGAAAGAAATGCTTTTGAGTGAATTTTTTGGTTCTCTTCTACTAGGGTTACCAAATTGCGGGGTTGTTTTCTCCTCTACTTGTGCATCCATTTTGCCCAATTCTATAAAAGTAAAAATATCATTTTGCATCCGTGATACCTCTACGCAAAAACGATGTACAAATAGAAAGTCAAAATTTCTCTTCACTCAAATGCCAACAAACAAAACGAGTGAAACCCTAGTAATTCTCTACTCTCTCTCTTACTCTCTTGATTGAATATTTCAATACACAGGCAGCTTTTTGATAGTGTTATTGCATATAACTATACAAATTCCAACCATGGTGAAGGAAAATTACATAAACTATGCAAAAAGTATGAAATTAACAAGATATGACGCCAGAGAGAAATGCGTTTGAGTGAACTCCTGGCACTTTTTGGTTCTCTTTTACCAGGGTTGCCAAGTTGCGCACATCTTCTGGTCGTCTAGTTGTCTCTACGTTTGTCGATTTTACTTTGTTTGTGCAGAAAAAAATTGCCATATTTTGCCAATAATATTTTTTCAACAAAAAATGTTTTTCTTTTTTTGTTTCTGTTTTTTTTTCTTTAATTGCTTTAAAAACTGTACAATTTGAGCACTTGTGTTTAATTTTAATAACCTTTCTTTATTTAGACAATTGAGGAATGTACAACGTATCGAATAATTTTTTCTTTTCCACATTTTGTTTACATTTTAATCAGCTGACATTAGCATGTTTTTAAGCGATATTAAGCGGCTACCCATTAGTGGTCGAAAAATTAGTTTAGCAGGGAATAAAAAAACAGGCCTATTGACAACTTATGTTAATTAAAGCAAAAACAAAATGTCTGTTGTTCTTGCATACAACAGCAACAACATCTACTGCTTATACCTGATCAATATATCTTGGTAATTACGGTGTTTTATATTTTAGCTAGCGATATGTACAATAGACCCTGTGGGTTTGAACATAAGCAAGAATTTAAAAATGGTATAATAGTTCCTGGAGGTATATTTTGCCTTCGGCAATAAACGGTTGAAACAGTTATATTACATTCTATTATTCTCTTAACTTTTCTTTATTATTATTATGTTTCAATTTTTAATCTTGCCTACTAAACTAATTTTTCGGTCACTTTGTATGGGGAGCTAAGATTTGATATCCCCCTCCCCTTACAAAGTCATTGAAAAATTAGTTTAGCGGGAAATACTAAACACGGTTATTATCTTATAATAGATCCATTGTTCAGTTTATTTTTCTCTAAGATAGCACAAGTCCTTAAGCGAACATAGACACTTCCGCCTTCTGTTTAATTTAAGCTAAACTTTTCATTCATTTATTTTATGTTTTTTATTTGCATATTTCTTTTCATTTGTTTATTTATTCTTTCTAATTTAATTTAAAATTTGAGGGTTTCTTTTTTGAAGACAATTTTGCGTCGTATCAATATTTAATTTAAACTTTTGATCCATAATTTGTGAGAGAATCATATACATATGTACATACATATATTTTTGTATATCACTTTCGTTATACATAGTTACTTATTATGTTACTAAAATTATTCATTAAATTTGTTTCCAGCTACGTATTATTCGTACGCAAGAATGCGTTACAAGTTCTAATACCGAAATTCGGTTTAGAGGGGACCGTCTATCTGAATGCACTGAAGGATGACCAAAAGAAATCAACGGGCGGTGTAGTTTTCACATTCAATGAAGAGGTTTGTCAAATATAATAATTGTGTTGCCACGTACCATATAAATAATCTAATCATATTTCCTAGGATTATACACAACGCTGTGGAGATGTTATTTTCCATTCATTTGATCCCGTGACCGTTCGTTTGAGTTTAGATTCCAGTAATGTGCAACATGAAAAATTGGTATTCCAGCTAGTGAAACCTTATATTAAAGGGTTTAGTATTGAACTAGATGATGGAAATGCTACTACAACAAAGGAATTGACCGATATCGAAATGGCGTCAACAGCAGTGCCACACCAGAAGAAAAGCAAAAAGTCGAAGCAAAACAAAAATAAATAATCCACCAAATTAAAATAAAAATAAACAAAGACTCAATAATATGATTTTGTTTTTTCCTATACTACTTACATATATGTGTATATACATATTTATATGAAAACTAAAAAAACGAAAGTTTTCAAGTGTGTGTAAATAAATGACCAAAGTTTTTATTTACAATGCCAGGAATATATCGACTCTTTTATTTCCATTTTAGTCTTATACTTTGTTTTCAACATACGATCTTCAAAACCATAGTGACAGCATACCTTTGGACTACACGCACACGAAAAATAAAAGACAATGACACTGAGATCAATTTTGTAGCTTTAATACCAGAATTTCGAAAAACACAGAAAATATATTGAAATTAACGTATAGGTAGGTGCATGTTCTTGAAACAAAATTAACATATTACAAGTCGTATCAATGTTATATCGTATGTTTGGAATTATAAGTTTTTAGTTAGGAGTATACACTTGAATACAACGGACGTGCATTGAACTCTCAAAGGACTAAGCTATTCCGCAATATTTGTAGATTTATTACTATAAAAAATTCAATCAACTCAAATTTGAAATAAAGGATTGTAATATGGATAACGATACTGAATATGAGTGTGAAAATTATGGTGGTAAATGCAAAGTTAAACAATATTGCATATCTAGTAATTTGTCTGCAAATCTAGCAATTTGAGCTATAAAAAAGTGTCCTTCACGGATTTATTCATAACTAGCAAAGTGGTTATAAATGTGTATAAATATTTGTTTGAAAATAGAAAGCTGGAAGAACTTAATAAATTGCAAAAAAATTAAAATTCTTAATAGACTTTAAAATCGTATTTTCTTTTTAAATGTAAACGGTTATTTTTGATGTATATCTTAAAAATAATAAGTGTTTGTTATGTGTTAAAATTTTGAATGGTCCATACACTAGTCAAGATCGAGTTGGTTGGTTGAAAAGGCTGTAAGACAGCACGCTGTCTAGCACACTTAGGCTAAAGAAGCCCATTGTGATACCTGCAGTTTCCTCTATAGCAACTATTGACTAGTCGCCTAGCCAATTTGCCCTTTCAATGAATTTGTCTATAAGACCTACAAGAATATCCTGTAGGGCTACGGTGCTAACAAAATGTGTTCCGCATATCCTACTTCTCAGTCCTGCCAGAGCAGGGCAATCCAAGAGAAGGTGTTTCGTCGTTTCCTCGTCCTCTTCCATGCAGCATCTACAGAGAGTGGAGTTTCTATGTCCCAATCTTAGGGCGTGTTTTCCTACAAGACAATGTCCCGTAAGTGATCCTATCATTGTGGATAACCTGTCTCTCGGCAAGTTATGTAATTGGCTAGTCCTCTTCCTGTCCACCTGTGGCCAGAGGACCCTGGCTTGTTTGCAAGTTGAAGTAAGTCTCCACTTGTCCTTGAACATATTATCGGCCCACTGCCTGATCTGCAAACGGCAGGTAGAGATTGTCATACTAACACCTTCTTTTGCCGGAAGAACCTGTGCCGTAGTACCCTGTCTACCTAACGCATCCGCTACGCAATTGCCTGGAATGTCGCCGTGTCCCGGTACCCAGATGAGCTTGATGTCAAAATACTCTGCCATCACCCTAAGTGATGAGTGGCATTCTTTCACCGTCAGGGACGTAGCAAACATGACTTCCAGTGATTTTATGGAAGTCTGGCTGTCTGTGTAGATACATATTCTCCGGAGGGTTTTGACAATACTTTTCAGTAGTTCAGCAACCTGCAGTATGGCGGTAATTTCCGCCTGAAATACATATATATATGTATATACAGTGGTGTGCGATGAAATAGAGTCACACACTCGTCAAAACTTTTATTTTCTGCAAATCAGTGGTCCAAGATGTTTCAAGTTTCGTGAATATAATGCCGTCATTTTTAATAAATTTTGTACACTACTGTTCTCCAGGTCAGTGTCAGTATTTTAAAGGCTATGTAATGACGTGTGCTATAAATAGCAATATGTCAAAAACGACTTTTTGCGAAAAATAACTTTTTTATTGTTGAATATGAATCTTTGGGGACTCAGAAACAATATTTATTCCACGAGTTTTTTTTTAAAAATTAGTTGTATTTCAAAATATAACACAGTTTAACCATTTTCGTGGGCTTAAAAATTAAAAAAAAAAAAAAACTGGAATTTTTTAATTTTTTACAATAAACTGGGTTAGTAGCCTTTCATTTCAGATGAATATTTCATTCGTACACTGAGAGAAAAAAATTATTATAATAATAAGTGGTAAAGGTAGATTTACGACTTTTTCATTTAAAATGGCACAAAAACGGCTAAAGATTTTTGGCCAAAATTTTCTATTTCTCGTTTAGAACCTTAAAATCTAAAATTCCACCAAGGCGCTTCACGTCACAAAGCTTAGTTTGGACGTTATGAGTTGAGGTAAAAAAGCTAAAAATTTTGGATTTTTTCCATTTTTCTTGAAGTTTTTTCAATTTTTTTTCCAAACGAAACATTGTACTGCGAAGCGCCTTGGTAGAATTTAAGATTTTAAGGTTCTAAACGAGAAATAGAAAATTTTGGCCAAAAATCTTTAGCCGTTTTTGTGCCATTTTAAATGAAAAAGTCGTAAATCTACCTTTACCACTTATTATTATAATAATTTTTTTTCTCTCAGTGTACGAATGAAATATTCATCTTAAATGAAAGGCTACTAACCCAGTTTATTGTAAAAAATTAAAAAATTCCAGTTTTTCGGATATTAATAAAATTACAGGAAAAAATTCGTAATCAGTTGAAAAATCAATGACAACAAGAACACCCTATAATTCACATATCATGTAATTGAGGGCCACCCTAATGAGCATTTCAGATAGCCGAATGTATCCCCAAATCAGTACATATAATTTGGTACATATATCTTTAAATTGGAAAAACCACTTTTTTTGACATATTGCTAGCTATAAAATTACAAAAAAATATATTTTTTTTTGAAATGGTTAATGGTAGTTTGAATTTGAAAACAAAGTTTAGCTTCTAAATATGATTAATGTTTATTAGTAGCATTAATAAATTGTAAATTATTGACGTTCCAAAATGGGCCGATGTAAATATTGCAATCATGAGCGCCAAGAAAGAATAAAAGAGACGATAAAAGAATTCAGAAGCTACATACAAATTACTGACATAATAGGATGCTCAGAGAAAATGTTGGAGACCGGAATAAAATATAACCCCAATCCAAGAAACAGACGGTAAAACCCTGAAAATTACAGAACATTTGGAACCAAAAATATTGCGCCACGTAGAGTTCGACTTTTGTTACCTCTTCCGCCCTTAAAAGGCAATACGATCGGTATGTTGACACCTCTACATTAAGAAAAATGCTAACTAAAAACAATTTAAGGGCAAAAAGTGTCCGAAAAGTTCCATTTCTATCCAAACGGAACGTTCAAAAAATGTTGCATTTTGCCAAGGAGCATGTGAAATACTCCGTACGCAAATGGCGAAATATTTTGAGGACAGCTGAAACTAAAGTGAGATTGAGTAATTATGATAAGAGTAATCTTCCTGTACGAAGACCTTTCAACACCGAATTCAGGCCCCAGAACACAATACAAACAGTTAAACGTGGTAGCGAAAACATAATGGTACGGGGTTGTTACTCTTACATTGGGACAGAACCTTTATTCCAAATTGAACAGACAATGGACGCTGCATATTATACCACTGTATTAAAAAAAAAACATCATGATGCCTTGTGCTAAATGGGAAATGCCGCTTCGATGGGTGTTTCAACATAATGTCGACCCCAAACACACATCGAAGCGAGCAAAAGCTTCGTTTGAAAATAATAGTGTCTTAGTTTTAAGATGGTCTATGCAGTCGCCGGGCTTAAATCCTATTCAGAATTTGTAGCGGGACATTAAAGTGTCTATCAAAGGAATAAACCAATTTAATAAAGATGAGCTTATGACACTGGTACAATCGGCGTGGAAAACTTGACTTGTGGAGACTTGCTGATTCAAAGTCAAGGCGTTGCTTAGCTGTGATAAAAAACAATAGTTATTTCATAAAGTACTGAGATAATATAAAGGATTAATGAAACATACATTTTATTTGACACAGCTATTTATTCTAGTTCAGATGATGAATCGCGATGACTCTATTTTAATTCACGGGCAGAACGGGGCATTTTGAAATATTTTGATTTATACCTAATGATTTAATTTTAAATTACGACATTAATGTTCTAAAATGTTATATCTAGTTCTTAATTGAACAATTAAAAATTAAAGTTATAAACAAAATTTAATTTTTCTACATTTGTTTTTGTTTTGAAAATGTTGATTAGTGTTGACTCTATTTCATCGCACACCACTGTATATAGATCGAGTAAAAAATAACGTAATATTTGTATTAAGTTCAGTCACATATGCTCAAATATCGAAATATATTTACAAAATGGAACAAACCGTTCCTAACACAATTTCATTTTTCTGCTATGTTTGTATTGGTAATCGAATGATTGCAATCGAAGTTCTCAAATTATAGAATGTTATAAATCGCTTGCATAGAATGTTATAAATCATAGGAACTTGCATAGGAACTCTTGAGGTCTGACTTGTTGATGTGTCCATTTAATAACTTATGGACAAATTTCAATGCAACTCAGCCTATAGTCTTTATTTGGACCAAGAAATATCATTACTTAAATCGAAATTTATTATTAAACCTTTTTAATACATCCTGTAAATTATCAGCTGGTGGTTGATAAGACGTCGCCTACTAATTATCTTAATCGTCCTACGAATAAATAAATTACAAACTATTTTAAATTCTTAAAAATTACAGGAGATCTTCCTGATGATTTCCATGATCCCGTGTATTTGGACTGTTATCGTAGATCTTTAAGTCAACCCGGAGATTTTTGGGATAAAATGGGTCATCTAATAGATTGGATGAGGCCTTGGGATCGTGTATTGGATAATTCAAATCCACCGTTTACAAAATGGTATGTGGGTGGTTATCTCAATGCCTGCTTTAATGCCGTCGATCGCCATATCTTACAAGGCAAAGGATCGAAGGTCGCACTTATACACGACAGTCCTCTTACCAATACGGTACGACACGTTACCTACAGAGAATTATATGACCAGGTGAGTGGTACTTGAGAAAAAGGGTGAAATTATTTTAAAAAAAAACTAATAAATGTTAAATCCCAAAGATTTCTCTATTGGCTGGCGGCATGGCCAATCTAGGCGTAAACCGTGGCGATAAGGTAGTTATTTATATGCCTTTAATTCCAGAAGCTATAATGGCTATGTTAGCTACTGCACGATTGGGCGCTGTCCATTCGGTGGTCTTTGGTGGCTTCGCTGCCAATGAGTTATGTACACGCATCGAACATGCCAAACCCAAATTGGTCATAGCTGCGAACTGTGGCATTGAACCGGGTAAAGTTATTCCATATTTAGATATATTGCACAAGGCCATCGATATGTCCAACTGGAAACCAACGTGCAATATTATATTTCAGCGCGATAAGATTATGAAATCCAATCTGGATCCAAAAACAGATATTTTATGGGATGCTGTGCAAACATTGTGCGAAGCGGTGGATTGTACACCTGTGGAGGCCAATGACCCCTTATACATATTATATACCTCGGGTACAACCGATAAACCGAAAGGAGTACAACGACCTATTGGGGGACACTTGGTGGCACTAATGTACACCATGAAAACAATATATGGCCTTAATTCCGATGACGTCTGGTGGAACGCATCAGACTTAGGATGGGTTGTGGGACACTCGTACATTTGCTATGGTCCATTGTTGTATGGAGCCACAAGTGTTATGTATGAGGGTAAGCCAGACAGGACACCAGATCCTGGACAGTATTACCGGTAGGTTTTTTTTTTAATTAATCAATGTAAATTTTTGATAATATTACAAAAAAATTTCTGTTTTCTAGTATAATTGAACAACATCGAGTGTCATCGCTATTTTCGGTACCAACATCTTTTCGTGTCCTGCGCCGCGTAGATCCTGAGCGTAAATTTGGTTGTAAATATTCTTTGAAATCATTACGTTCCATATTTGTAGCCGGTGAACATTGTGATTTGGAAACTAAAAGTTGGATTGAGAAGACATTCAATGTGCCCGTTTTGAATAATTGGTGGCAAACAGAAACTGGCTCTGCCATAACGGCCACTTGTTTGGGTTTTCGCCAAAATCTCGATACACCTCAATTTACGACAGGTCTACCGTTCATAGGATATAATAGTAAGTGTAATTCCCTTACTATTACTTCATTTGTACTAATTTAATGGTTTTTGATTTTATTAAAATAATATTTTAGTTAAAGTTATACAACCCGATGGAAGTGAATGTGGACCCTCAAAATTAGGAAGAATCGTTATAAAACTACCTCTGCCTCCAGGAAATATGTCCACTCTCTATGAGAATGACGATCTATTTAAGAAGCTTTACTTTAGCAAATATCCGGTAAGGACAAAAAGGAATATCTCTTCTTTTCATATTATCAGATGAGTAAATGTTTTGTCATACTGATGCATCTGTACCACTAGATAAACAACATTTATAACAAATTTGGAAATTTATTGAAAACACTATAAAATATAAGGCCTATTCGAAAATGCGTCAGCTGATGCAGATACTTGTTTCTTGTTACACTTACGAACGTGCTGCGCATCAGATGCAGAACAGTCACTGGCAAAATTTCGCTGTGATCGATAAAGATTTACGACAGTTATCGTGTTGACCAGCCTTCCAGACAGACAGACGGACATGTCTCAATCGTCTTAAAAAGTATCAAAACGAATTTCGTCCAAAGATATTAAGGGTCTAATATGGCTCCTTCTTACGTTAAGTTTTTTCGTGAGCGTATAATAACGAAAATTTCATGAACCGACAATTTTGATCACTTATCATTTGCTTGGTACTCAACTCATCGGGGAAAAATCGTTAGTTATTTCGTACGAAAACAATTGTTTGATAATTGTTTGGGATCAGAATTTTGATATTTTCATAATTTTAATAACCGAAAGTAACCACATGCGTTAAAAATAAAATGGAGTGTGTAAATTTTTCTCAGCAACAAAAATTACCGTTTAGAGATAAAGTACAAAATTTCGCAAGAACTGAATACGGGGCTAAATGCGTTATGAATAAAATGGAGTGCGTAGAGGAATTATAAATAAAATATTTGCAACGTTAGTCAAAGATAGATGGTAATTCTCTTCAACAAAATTTTCCGTTTAGAAATAAAGCCCCGTATTCCGTTCTTGCGAAATTTTCGTAAGAAATGTTGTCATTTATCTCTAAACGAAAAATTTAACACATCATCTTTGATTTACTTTGCAAATATTTCATTTATAATTCCTCTACGCATATCGTGTTGCTTTTGGTTGTTCACATTATCAAAATGCCAAGATTCCGGTCTCAAACAATTATCAAACAATTGTTTTCGTACGAAATAACTTTGAGGTAACAACCCTGCAATTGATTTTGCCTACGAAATTTTCGCAAAGAGCTGCGTAACAAGCATATGAAAAGTTAGCGAAATTTTCGCTTCATGAAATTTTCGATTTTTTTTGATGTGTTAACATCTATAGGGTAGGGCAATCTATCAAAGTAAACACATGGATACAACACACAGCGTTAGCATCATATACGTGGTTATTGTACAACAATAGTCTGCCGGAAAAAAGTATGATGGTATTGATGAAGCGGTAGCGAACAAACCATAGAGTAAATCTTACAAGAGAGAATATTTGACTCATCTGACATGCGATGTGGTCGGTGTGATAGGGAGATGTTTGACGAAAAGTGACTTACACCAGGCAGAATTACAAGAACTTCTGAATTTAATTTTTCATGTCGTTTTGGTGAACAACTATGAAATGTGTTTTACACTTTTTTATTGATATTTATTATTAGCATAAATTTGAGGTGTATTTAACACAATAATTTTAACACACAAAACGAAATATCGTTGTTATTCTGTTGGTTGTCTTGAAGCATTGCCTCTATCTGGTATTATTGTAGCAATTCTTTTCGACATCCAACGTTCATATCAAATTTGCTGAGAGAACTATTAAGTCTACTATAAGTATTAGTCTATGGAACAAACAAACAGGTCGCCGTCGCCAAAGAGTATTGAATAGTATAGAGAACTCATGGAACGAATTGTATGACTCAAAAGCACTAACGACATCTTGCGAATGATTCAAAACGTATTACTCTCTTTTTGTCATAACTTGGTCCATTCATAATTTTGATGTGAAACATTTATGCTTTTTGTACTGTTTTATGTAATAACATTGTCGAAATGGTGCATATATATTGAAATATTCTATAAAGGGAATAAGACTCGTTTATGCTCGTTTGCCCAGACTCTCTACATGAGAGCGGAAGAAGAGTGCAATAAGTTCTCTATACTATTCAATACTTTTTGTCGTCGCTTTGTTTATGACAAAACAAAAACAATTATCTCAGTGAGCTAAATATTGCTTTATTTATTTTAACAATATTACATCTAATGTTAAAGCAGATGTTAGAAAAAAGAAAGTGCAATAGCAAAAAAACCTTCAGCATAAAAACTATTCTTTTTTTATTTTCCAATTGTAACATTTGCTAATGTGTACATAGAAATCGAACAGGTAATGTGTAATAAAAAGGTGTTAACACATCGCCCGTGAGTTCGAACACACATTGATTTTTTTATTCTTTATTCTAGTACTTCTTATGCCAACGAAAATTTCATAAAAACTGAGTATGTCACTTTAATGACAAAATTTCATACGACAATTTCGCAAGAACTGAATACGGCGTTAGCCACTTATAATCTGGCCATTAATGGCAGAGATGTACACAAATCTTGGCTGAATTGCCGGAGTTCAGGCGAAGCTCTTAATGTGATAAAAACTTAGAGAAAAATATAAAAACACGAAAAATATTTTCTTTTATTCAAACGTACCTAACGGGTCTATTTAGGGACATCTTGAAACCGGCAACAGTGGTTAATCAAATTAAAGTATTTTTCCCACAAAATTTAATAGTGTTTTACTTTTGTGGACCCATATTTGTGGACCCAGATAACCCCAATTTACCTTATTATAGTGGGTCTTGAGAATCTAAAAACGACAAACACTTAAAGCATGTTCATGTACACCGCATTTCAGCTTAAAAGATTCTAGAATCGTCTTCGAAATCTTAATTGTTCAGGTATACATATTTTGTCATTCGAGTAGATTTTGACAAAAACTTGTTTACAAACAAATTTATTTGGTTTATTCGCTGAAATTCTTATTTACAATATTAAAATTAGAAATGGAAATTTAAAATAAATAATAGGTAGCAAAACTGTTAAAATTATTTTAAAAAAAATTAAAACATCAGCTCAAGTTAAGACATTATTAAGCAAAAGAACCAATACATTTTAAATACGGCCAAATGTCACCTGCTTTTTTGCAAATGCAACTAATTTAATACAGATTGGAAAATTTATTCGACATTGAAAACCAAAATAACCCATGTTTTTTACGAACGTTATCTGCAGGTCCTTAAATATTGTTGGTATTTGCAGTTTATAAACCATAGCATTCTTAAAATCTATTAATCTATTCAAGTAGAGCTAACCACAAAAGTCAGTGACAGCTTTCGTATGGGAACGCAAGCGCGAATTGATATAAACTCCAATTTGTAGTATATCCAAATATTAAACGAATGGCGATATACTTATATATTTCACATTACTGTATCAAGATGCAGCTGCAGTTTTGTCAGTTGTCTTGTCTTGTACTTTATTTCCTTCCAATGTTTGATTCGAATCTTAAAAAATTTCCGATGCGCCAGTTAATAACAAAATGATTTAGTGATTTCTCCGATACGTAGAAAATGTGAAAGTGATTTCTTCTGGAATGGCTGAATATAGATATATTAAATTTATACATAACATGCAGAATGAAAAGAAAAGTCAAATGACATCATTACCCCAATTTGAAAAAAAAAATCTGTTGCGTGGGTTAGTCCTGAAAGCGACGATATGGGGTTGATGATGGCATTTGGTTCGTATATTATTAGTGAAGAAAGAAATTTGTTTTACATGAAAAATGGGCGGTGGCATTCTTCTTTTCAGAACAATTAAACATTTTAAGATACATATTCTATAGAATCTAATTATATTAACGCCGTGTTTACTTATAAACAGTGTTGGGATTTTTTAATTTGCATTGGATTTTAATTTGCATTACTTTATCCAATGTAAATGCAAAGGAATTGCCATCGTTCGCAATGCCTATTAAAAACTTTTGAATTTTCATTTGCTCAGTCAGTGCAAATACAGGTGGTGGAATCGGATTCCAATTGTAATGAAATATGGGAATGCTTTTAATTATTTGAATTGAATTTGTTTGACCACTAGCAATTCTGATTTTAAATTATTTTATATATAGAGGTTTATGGCTTCGATAAGTCTTGCCTAGTAGTACTTTCAAATTCATAAATCTGCACCTATAAAATATTTGGAAACCAAATCTGCCAGATATAAAGGAAATGCTTTGAAAATAAGAATAGCCGCCAATGGTATTTAATTTCTTTTGAATTTATAATTATAATTGTGATATAATTAATTAAATTAAAACAAAACGACAAATGGTTTCCCATTACATCTCATGAAAGAATTGGGGAGAGCTTCCCGCAATCAGTGAGCTGTACGCTTTCTAGTTTTACACTCACTAATTGGGACATACAGTTTTACACCGGTTCCTACAGTTTTAAACCGGGTTTTCATGATTCAATAGGTAATATTGTCGCCGTCACTAAGCGAGGTGGCCGCCGTCGAAAATGTAAAGTTGTCAGTGTAGGGATCGAACCCACGTTATCATGTACAAGAGACGCGCACACTACCTTTGCACCACACAAGATTAATGCTGTTCTTTCGCGCCATGATAATGTAATGTTCCTAAATTGACTGATATGGAAGTTGAAGACGTGTGGTTTCATCAAGACGGCTCCACATGTCTTACATCCTGAGAAACTATTCAATCACATTCAAATTTGTGTGCATTTTTGGACACCCTTTATTTATTATGTTATTTTTGCGGCATAAAGCAAAAATCGCTCAATGATTTTTGTTTTGATGTTATAAATCACTCTTTTCGAATACGATTCTATCTGATTTGTTTTCTGGTACATTTAATTTCATTTCCACCAATAATTATTATTTTCGGTCCTTGAAATTAACTTTGACTATCTATTTCCCCCTAGGGCTACTATGATACAATGGATGCTGGTTACAAAGATGAAAATGGCTATATCTTTGTTATGGCACGTGCAGATGATATCATTAATGTTGCCGGCCATCGTATTTCCACACTGGCATTAGAAGACGCTGTACTGCGACACGCCGACGTTGCAGATGCAGCCGTTTTTGGTGTACCCGAGACGACGAAAGGTCAAGTGCCCCTATGTCTTTATGTACCACGAGATAATTGCCTAAAGGCTCCTGCGAAACTTTCAGCTGAGATAATACAAAAAATACGTGAAGTTGTTGGTCCCATAGCATCGTTCCGTTTAGTTGCTCCCGTGAAAGCTTTACCACGTACACGTTCGGGGAAAACAATGCGTAAGGCTATGGCTGATTTTGCAAAAAATGAGTTGGTCTCACTGCCTTCCACGATCGAGGACCCCGGAGTATTTGTGGATATACGCAGAGCCTTGCAATGTTTGGGTTATGCTATGAATACCCCAGAACCTGTAGCAGCAGTTAAAAATTAGGTTATATAGTAGATTCACACTACAACTACTTAATAGATTTAGTTACGTATTCTAATGTAATCACAGCAACAATAACAACAACTAATGCAACAATAAATGTTTCACTTAAATACAACAACTAATATTTATAAGTTATGAGTCAAACAATCAAAATCATATTCATTGTTAAAACGATAAGAGAAAAACGTCATACTACAAGAATATGAAAACCAAATGAGGCGCTTGGCTTCATGGAAAGTTTAGTTCTAAAGAAAATCGAAATTAAATTGGTATTTTTAGTAAATAATCATATGACAATAACTAAACTAAATATGCAAATCAATTTAATATAAGTGCTAGTAGATCGACACCAAGTGTACCTGCCAACGTATCGTCGTATTCATATGGTCGGACGCACTATCGGCCTAGGGAAGTACTACTTAACTCGTTAATATGGAAATGGGAAAAAAGACAAAATGAAAACAATTTACGTATTCAAATTTTATGCAAATAATGATAGTTCTACGTAGTGAGTGAGTGTTCTACGTACTGCATTTTCATTGGATATTTTATGTTTTTACACGTCTGTTCTCGTGCGTATATGTTTGTGTATGTAGTGCCAATAACCGAAGAAATTTTAGTTGCGTATTTAAATATACATATACGGACGGACACAATTCGCCACTTTGACATTTCAACCCCATTGTAGTGGTGGTGATATGGGATATGAACACTTTTGACGCTTGAAATTTAATGACTTTGTTTAAATTCCAGTTTACTATGCAAATTGCGATCAAACTATATAGTGATTATATTTTTTATCATTTTGGAGCCAAGATTCTTTTCTATTCCATGTAGGTTTCAAATGTATGGTTTCAAATGTATGGTAGGTCAATGTTGCAAAATATTTATTTTTTTCTCGCTGCATGAACTGAAATTTCACATTAGTCATTTTCGGCAAAGTTTCTATTCTTTAGCCACGAGATTTTTGGGAGACAGTGTAGGATTTACTGTACCCAAGTTCAGAGTATGAAGATTAAGGAATTTGTAAACTAATTAGATTTGGAATATTTAAAAATATTGGCAGGTTGGTGTAAATGTCACTTTAGCTTAGTTTCCCATTACATGCCATGATAGAATATGGAAGAGCTTCTCACAATCAGCAAGCTACAGTTTTACACGCCTGTGCACTAAATAACTTGTTCATGGCTAATTAATCGATAAAGATTGAATGTACTTTCTCATGGACAAAGGACTCGCATGCTGATCATTGCACCACCGACACTAATTCCTCAGAAAAGTAAAGATAACATAGTTCAGGGTGGCTGATGAATATTGCTACGTTAAGAAACTCAAATAACTTTTTGTTTTGAGTGTATGAAATTCATTTTTCTTTTATTCATGTTAAAGCTCATTCAATTTTATTAAATATAGCTTAATTAGTTTTAAAAATAATTGCATTTAAATGCCCTTTGATGCATGTGCGGCATTTTAACAAAAAGTTGTTCATTACAGCTTGGAGAGTTGAGACAGGAATAACCGCAATTGTTTCTCGAATGAATTCCTTTAGTTCAGTTTTGCTTTGTAGACTTCCTGTTTGCAATAACCCCACAAGAAAAAGTCAGGTGCAGTAAGGTCAGGCGACCTGGGGGGCCAAAGGAATGTGCAGTTTCTGGATATCAGCTTATTGGGAAATTTTCGTCGCAATTCTGTCATAACAGGCCGGGCTATGTGAGGAGTTGCACCATCTTGCCGAAACCACACAGAATTCAAAGAAATTCATGCTCAAGTATCGGTCTCCAGTAACCGTAAAGGTGTGACCGTTTCCTTCGAAGTAGTAAGGCCCGACAATGCAGCGTGATGAAACTGCACACCACACTGTGACACGAAGTGGATGCAATTCCGTCTCATGGAGTATCTGTGGGTTGGAAGCACTCCATATTCGACAATTTTGTTTGTTTATGTTGCCGTTTAAATCGAAATGGGCCTCGTCAGACATGAAAAGACAGTACAATATGTTTCCGTTCTCTTCCACCATTTGAAGCATCTTCTGGCAAAATTCCAAGCGAATCGGGAAGTCTGCTGCGTTCAGTTTGCTGGCCATTTGAATTTTATATAGGAATAAGTCCAAATCTTTGTGCATAATTGACTGCAATTACTGTCTGCTTATACCCATTTGAGCAGATAAGCTTCTTGTCGAAACTCTTGGATTGTTTTGTATGGCAGCAGCTACAGCAGCGATTGTTTCCTCCGTCCGAACTGAAGCGTTTCGATGGTAAGGTCTTCTGTTGACTGTCCCATGCTCGTCAAAATTGTTTACAAGTCTCATTATGGTCCATCTGCTCGGAGGATTGCTGCCAAACGTACGCCTATACTCACTCTCCTTGGACCGAAACTACTGACTCCAGTGCGTGATAGTGGCGGACAATACAAATTCTTGTTTCAGTGGCCCAGTTATCAATTTTTGTTAAATCTACAAATCAATCTGCAAAATTAAAACAAATTAACCAGATTCATTAAATAGAAAAAAAGTTATCAAATTTTTTTTGGTAGCACCATTCATCAGCCACCCTGTAAATTACCAATTACCATCCAACGTATAAATAAATTCCCTTCAATATTGTCATCCTTGTACATCTGTCGCCGATCGCAGTAAATAGGTTTATGTTATTCGACCACCTGGAAGATTTGATGTAAATACCTCGGTCTAAAACCACACAAAATACAGCTGGTGCAGGAGCTGAAACCGGGAGATCTACCACAAAGTCATCTTTTCGGTGAACGGGCTTTAGAGAAGCTGGAAGAAGATCAAATTTTTTTTATCCAAAACCTGTCTTCAGCGAGGCTAATTTTTGGCTCAAAAGTTACGTCAATAAACAGAATTGCCGAATTTGGTCCCACGCTGTTCAAAAGCTGCAAATGCACTGTTTAATGCAGTTTATGAGACGGCGGCATCATTGGACCGTAGTTCTTCAAAGACGATGATGACCGCAAAGTTACGGTCAAGGGAGCAAGGTACCGTTCGATGACCACGGACTTTTTTTTTGTCAAAATGGAGGAATTGGACTTGATTGACATTTGGTTTCACATGGTGCCACATCCTGCACGCGTTACCATAAACCACTTGAGAGATTGTGGCGCTGCCAATTAGGTGCCTCTTCACTACACTGAAAGAATAATGCTTCGTCGTATGGATGAAACATTTTCGATAATGTTTTTACGTTGCTACAATATCAGACAATTTGGTAGTTGCTGCAACGAAAAGTTTCATACATGATTTCTTTGACAATTTTTCATTTCGTTGCTGCAAGAACTTACTTTTCGTTCCTGCAACAATTGTATTTAATTTGAATTGTGTAGAAAAATGGGTTAAAAATTAAAAAAAGTAGGAGTGAAATGAACAAAGTGTTTCAAGTAAGACGATCATAAAAAGTAACAATGTAACGTACAATAAAATAAATCCAATCGAACTTTTAACAAATTTGGTTAAAATAAATAGAAGAGCAGTTCAAGAAAATGCTTATAGAGCGATCAGAGGCTTAATGACGGGGAGATGTGGCGCTACAATTGAATGACAGACCCCTCAACATAAAAACAATTGCATAATTTAAGACACAATCATGTGGTTCTATGTTAAAGAAAATTTTGAACATAGATCAATTGCTGTGATGAAATCCATACGGGAGTAGAGCTCGTGTTCATGGCAAGTACAGACATAAGTAGATATGTACATATCTCATATCTTAAATATAAATCTTAATAATAAATTCCTCATATTTGTTTTTAATTGCAGGACCTGAGTACAACGGTCACAATAACACTCAACCCCTCGACTACCATAATCTTTATCCAGACGAGTGGAATGGTTATAATATATTTAGCAAATTCAGACCATTTCAAAACATTATTATCAAAACACCTGCAATGTAATACTAAAAGTGTATTTAGTTATGTACAATGAACAATAAATAATTTCAAACACACTTCAACACATTCAATGCAGCAATGAAATAAGTTCATAGCATTAATGAAACAAAATCACAGCTGCAATGAAACAAATTCATTGCAAGAACGATACTTATTCATTGTAACAATGAAACAAATTCATTGCAGCAACGAAACAAATTCGTTGCAATAATGAATGAAATTCATTGCAGCTACAACCATACGTTCTTCGCAGTGACGAACAATTTGCAGTTGATAAACACATTTTCGTAGCGGGAATGAAACTGTACATTAGCTCACTTTCGATGACGAAATTTGTTGGGGTGAAATTTGTTGGGAACGACCGAATTTGGTGTCAATTCGGTAGCTGCAACCGAATTTCTCGTGAATTCTGTAGGATCAACCGAACTCATTTTCACTTCGGTTACCACAACATAATTCTATGTATTTCAAATCTGACGTTTAAAATTCTATAATCAAATATTATTTTAAAAAGAATTAAAGAATGTCAAGACTTTTTGTGGTTATTAAGAAAGGTAAGTAAAATATGTTTTGTATTAAAACGTATTTATTCCAATTATTCAAGCAGTCAACGTGTAATGTTGTTTTTCAAAGCTGCTTTTGGCGCTGGCTTATCAGTATAGATGAGTGCCTGCACTTCCCCTAAAAAAATACTCGGCGTCAAATCAGACGATCACTGGTCCTAAACGTGAGATAAATCTTACCATCTTACCCATGTCAATCAGATTCCCTTCGAGCATTTTTGGGGAAAATGCAGTGCATTTTGATAGATGAATTAGCAGCTCTTGTATTGGCTGTGGTTGGTCATCCGGCCAAATGAGACAATTTTTCTTAGTAGCATAAAATGATCGATATGAGCGAAAATCATTTGTCACCGACCATATTCATTGCAGCAATGAGACACATCCATTACAACAATGATACATATTCATCGTATCAATGAAACATTCACCGGATCAATGAAAGATATTTGTAATATTAATGAACAATATTTGCAGCAATGAAACATATTCATGGCAGAAATAAAACATATTAATTACACCATTGAATCAAATTCATCGTAGCAATAATCAAGTTTCGCCACAGTGGCGATACTTTTTCAAATAATGAACACATTTTTGTTGCGGTGTTGAAAATGTGCGTTAGCTCACATTCGATGAAAATTTTTGTTGGGGCCACGGACTTTTTCATTCCCGTGACGAAGACTTTCCGTTCACTATACATATTCACGCAAGAAGTAATTTTATAGAAAATATAGGGTTTTAATTGAAAAGTTTTATTTATTCATAAAGTATACAATATAGGATGATACATATATGGAATAGCACAGTGGGTAAATAGCATCCACTGTTTTGCTGGCACATAAACACTCTTTCGTCGAAATTTGCCATGACCATCGAAAATACAGTGCTTAATTTCCTCCTTCAAAGCAAAGATGGTCACAGAATTGTCAGAATAAATCTTATCATAAAACTTAGGCGACCACTTCTGATCACAAAAACTAAAGCACTTGTTACATACAACTCTTTCTTGAATGGTTTGGAACACATCTGTAGATTAAGCAGATAACCCATATAAGTTTTATTAAATCACTAGTGAAATGATATCAAATCAAAAGTGGCAATATACCTGATTATTGCATCCGAAAAACTTTAAAAGTAACCAATTTGTAAGCTCATATTTACAATTCAAAATTCTCAATTTATATGGATTTTAAGTGTCAGATGTTTGCCATTTAAATGTCATTTAATATTAAAGTTTTCTGTGAGATTTTAAATGACGGTATGAAACACGTCCATAGTCTACAATGTAAGGAATTTTACTTACACTGGTAATACCCCATCCCACGTACTAAACAATTTAAATAATTATATTTAATCCATCACGTCTGTATTGAAATATCGTTTCAAATTTGTCAATTGACGCATTGAACTGTAAGATATCTGTGTAAAATATATGCTTCCTTGTCATCTTATGTTTTCTCTATATTATCTGTTTAGTAAAACGGCTTTCAATTGTAAAAAAAGATAATTTGTGAATTTCTTGTAGCGGCCTGTTAGATTTTTAGTAATGAAAATGCGTGGGGTTCGTATGATAGTTAATACAAAAACTAGCTTTCATATATTTATAACCAGTAAATTGAGTACATTAACATCGACAATTGTTAAATATGTTGATTTCCGAATAATGTAATCAAACTTTTTATATACTCATATAAGGGTTATCCATTTTGCGGATTCAAAAGTAAACGTAAATAAAAGACATATAAAATATTTTTTTCATGATATTTCTTTTTTATTGTAAAGTTTGAACGTTGACATTATGTGTGACACACTACATCATTTAAATGACCACCACGCGAAGTGTTGCAAGCATTGATTCTTTTGAGGTAATTTTCGACCACTTTTGGACACATATTGGCCGGAATCTCGGCCATAACTTGACGAATGTTGGTTCTTAAATGCTCAAGAGTTAAAGGTTTATCTGCATAAACACAGTCTTTCGCGTAGCCCCACAAAAAAAGGATAATGGTGTCAAATCGCATGATCTTGGTGGGCAGTTGATATCGCCACGACGAGAAATTACGCGGCCAGGAAATGTCTCTGGTAATAAAGCCATATTCGCTCGAGCTGTGTGGCATGTGTCACCGTCTTGTTGAAAGCACATATTTTCCAAGTCGTATTCTTCAATAGCAGTCAAAAAAAGTCGGTTATCATATGACCATAACGCTCCGAATTGACGGTGACAGTCGTTCCATCGTCGTTTTCGAAGAAGTAAGGTCCAATCACACCTTCGGACCAAAGAGCGCACCGAACAGTGACTTTTTCTGGATGTAATGGCCTCTCTTCAATTACTTGAGGATTCTCAGAACCCCAAATACGACAATTTTGTTTATTAACATACCCAAATAAATAAAAACATACCCACCGAGTGAGAAATGTGCTTCATCGCTGAAGAAAATTTTGTTCAAAAAATGTGAATGGTCAGCTGGCTTCAGTTGTTGTGTGAGCTGGACTTTATAATGTGCCGTAAGACAGTCCTAATTCCTGAGAACGACGAGGAATCGACACATTCGGGTCTTCGGCAACACTTTCACTTGATGCCGTGCTATAAGGCCATAGGCAATAAAGCCATATGGCCTTATTTCTCATCACTCATATGGTGTTATTACACTCTCGTATTGGTAATAAAGCCATATGGTCTTATTTCTCAAAGTGATGAGAAATAAGGCCATATGGCTTTATTGCCTATGGCCTTATAGCACGGCATCCTTTCACTTACAGCGGAACGAGCGAAACGATGATGCACAGGCCTTACAAAATCTGTAACCGCTCCAGTCTCTTCAAATTTCTTCACAATTTTGCCAATTGCTTGCGTAGTTGAACGATTATGTAAACCATAATCTCCTCTTAAAGCACGATATGTGGCTGTGCCAGAATCGCCATTTTTTTAGTAGATTTTAATAATTTTTATGCGTTGTGCGATCCATTTTCGTCAATGTCAGACTTTCAACTGAAAAGAAAAAAAATTGGTTTAAGAACTTAGTTTGACAGATGTCGAATTCCAGCCCTATACTTTTGAAACCACGAAATGGATAACCCTTTATAAGTATATAAAGTATTGGACCGACTCAAATTGTTTGCTGGGGAAAAAGTGTTTTTTTCCACCCCTCAAAATGTACCTTGGTTTATTTTCTGATGATTTCCAAAATATTTCGTGTCTAGCATTAAGATCCCGTGAAATGTACCGTTTTTAAAAAATTTATTGTTTTTAGTTTTTCAAAGAAACATTAAAGTAACAGAAAATAATCATAAAAGATTCTAAAAAGAGGCTCATAAAAGACCCTGAAATCATGTTCATTTATGGTGCCATAATTACTGCAAAAAATAGGGAAATTAAAATTCCCAGGTTCATATTTATTTCTCTTTTCTGAGTCATAAAAAACGCTCAGAATGTGGGTACCCTTTCAAATGCAAAAACACTCTTGTTGATATGTTTTCAGAAGGTTCTGAGACTCTAGTTTGACCCTTTTCGGACTCAGAATGTTGACAGGGTATATAAAATGATAATAATACAAATAAACTAATAATAATAAATATACTAACTTAACCCTGATAGCTGTTTCTTTTCAAGTTCCTCGTCAGATTAAATTGTGAAAATGCAAAAGTGAATAATTTGATGAAAGTCTAATTTAATATTGTAGGCTTCAAATCCCGAACAAGGCCTCATGCCTTGTTCCCGAACAATTCATGCCTTGTTCCCGAACAATTCATCTAACTCAACCGTATAAGTAAGAAGCCGGGTCAGGACTTGTTCCCGTTGCGTTGGCATTGTCGTGTGCATATTTATATGCTTTCAACAACGTTCTCATTTTTGCCTCTAAAGCTGCCGGTGTCACATTGGTATCCTACCAAGAAAATTTTAATGATTTTTAAAATCATAAACATTGATTTAAAATTGTACCAAAAGTATTTATTTAAATAAAATAATTTAAAATAACTCACCACTTGTTAGCCATTTTGCAAATTTACTTTTTTGAGTTTCTCCTTCTTGGTAACATTACCATTAACAGGAAATGACAACAAATTGTACCTGGCATCACCTTTTGTTTTTTTAAATTTAATATTGCTTAGCTTCTCCATACAAATCATCTGTAGCGGGGTAAAAAAATACACATATTGTATCATTTGATTTTTGTAGCATCTCATTAGCCATGGAACTGGAAGTATCAGAGGTACTAAACTAAGTGAGAAGTTAAATTATGTGTACCAAATTTCATAAAAAACTAAGCAGGTAAGGCAAATCACTTGCAGGTCTCAAATCACTCTTGCGGTTTATGTCAGCAGAAATCAAAAATTTTTATATTTTGTGAATAATATTTGGAACTTTTTTAGGATTTCTGTATGAAATCCCTTCGTCCCTCAACTACGGCAAAACTTTTAACTTGAAATTTTAAAAAAATACAATATAAAAATAGAGATTTGCATGGATCTAATAAAAACGTGCATGTGCTCGTATGCAAAACTTACATATAAGGCATTCAGAAGCCAAACCGATCAACTCCAAAATTTAGATTTTTAGCGTCATGAGGTTAAAATGAAACAAAACTTTAAAAAAAACTAACAACGTTGATAAATGTGTTACTGAGTGTCAAATTTGGGTTTGACCAATGAATTGAATATACTACATATTTCCTTTCAGTGGCCAATCCGAGTATCTCCACAATATGTAAATATCTTCAAAAATTATATTAAAAGAATGAATGTAACAAACGTAATTCCTATTTCTTTCTTAGTTATATGCAGATATAAAAATAAAATTGTGAATTAATTAATTTATGTAATTATTTAGAAATTAAATTTGTTCGGTTGCCAAAACGTGTAATTCCCACTATAATGCAAAAAATTGTGTTATAAATAACGATTACTCCAATATTTCAGCATCCTGTACTCCTATTTCACTATATATACGTCTAGTAGCTAAATCTATTTATATACGAAAATAGTAAATCACATTCATTATTTGTTTTAGTTACTGTATGAGAAATTCATACTACAAGCTTACAAGGTCAGCTTGGTTTTTGTTGGAATAATAGACAATTCAATTAAGCACACTAACGGGATTGACTAGTTTCCAACTCCGCGACAAGTTCATCATCAGATGCCTAACTACTGTGCCTGAATTGATACCATCGGTTGATCATCAATCGTATATATAACGGGGTTTTCAATAAATGTTAACACATCAAAAAGAAAGTGCAATAGCAAAAGAGCCTTCAGCACAAAAACTATTCTTTTGTTTTATTTTCCAATGTAACATTCATTAATGTGTTCATAGAAATCGAACAGGTACCGTGTAACAAATTGGTGTTAACACATCGCCTGTGAGTTCGAACACTCATTGATTTTTTATACCCTCACCCATAGGGATGGGGGTATATATCATTTAATTATACCCTCACCCATAGGGATGGGGGTATATATCATTTAATACGTAAAAAAAATTAACACATAGAAGGAGCTAATATGGCTAGCAATGTCAAAAAAGTGGTTTTTCCAATTTAAAGATATATGTACCAAATTATATGTACTGATTTGGGGATACATTCGGCTATCTGAAATGCTCATTAGGGTGGCCCTCAATTACATGATATGTGAATTATAGGGTGTTCTTGTTGTCATTGATTTTTCAACTGATTACGAATTTATTCCTGTAATTTTATTAATATCCGAAAAACTGGAATTTTTTAATTTTTTACAATAAACTGGGTTAGTAGCCTTTCATTTAAGATGAATATTTCATTCGTACACTGAGAGAAAAAAAATTATTATAATAATAAGTGGTAAAGGTAGATTTACGACTTTTTCATTTAAAATGGCACAAAAGAACCTTAAAATCTTAAATTCTACCAAGGCGCTTAGCAGTACAATGTTTCGTTTGGAAAAAAAATTGAAAAAACTTCAAGAAAAATGAAAAAAATCCAAAATTTTTAGCTTTTTTACCTTCCTCAACTCATAACGTCCAAACTAAGCTTTGTGACGTGAAGCGCCTTGGTGGAATTTTAGATTTTAATGATCTAAACGAGAAATAGAAAATTTTGGCCAAAAATCTTTAGCCGTTTTTGTGCCATTTTAAATGAAAAAGTCGTAAATCTACCTTTACCACTTATTATTAAAATAATTTTTTTTCTCTCAGTGTACGAATGAAATATTCATCTTAAATGAAAGGCTACTAACCCAGTTTATTGTAAAAAATTAAAAAATTCCAGTTTTTTTTTTTTTAATTTAATTTTTTAATTTTTAAGCCCACGAAAATGGTTAAACTGTGTTATATTTTGAAATACAACTAATTTAAAAAAAAAAACTCGTGGAATAAATATTGTTTCTGAGTCCCCAAAGATTCATATTCAACAATAAAAAAGTTATTTTTCGCAAAAAGTCGTTTTTGACATATTGCTAAATTTTGTCAGTGACTATTATTTGCCAATATTGAGTTTGGGATTGAAAATGGGCGTTTTGGCCACGCCCCTTCTGGTACCTCCAATACAAATCAACGCATTTAGCAGAAAATCATATTTCTTTCAAACCTTTCCTCTGGTAGATGTGATTAGCTTCAACTCACACACCGGCTAATATTCTGTAAATGCATACTTAACTGGAGGAAATGGGCGAGATTGTACCTCCCATACAAAACAGGGTGTTCGTCAAGGTTGTCAATGCGATAAATCGCGTTAAACACTTCCGGCCTTAATGAAATTAGGTATAAGGCTTCACGTTATCAAACGCCAATCACCGATTAAAACAAGGGGGATTTTGCCACACCCATTGTGGTACCTCCCATACAAAAATTGTTTGGCCGTCTGGTTGTTCGGCACGAGAAGTCCCGCAAAACCGAACCACTCTTTATGAAAGTTTTTACTAGTCAATATTTAGTCAAATAAACTCTCCGATAGAAAATGAGCTGTTTTACCACACCCATTCTGGTACCTCCCATACAAAAGTTGGGCGGATGACCGGTTGATCGGCACGATAACACTCGTAAACTACAACCGATCTTAATAAAATTCGGTACTAGCCAAAATTTTGCTAAAAGCTAATGTGTAATTAATAACTGACTATTCTGCCACGCCCAGTTTCGTACCTCCCATACAAAAGTTGGGCGTATTTGCGGTTTGCCGACTCGATATCTCCAATAAATCATAACACATCTTAATAAAATTTGGTACTAATCAAAATTTTGGCAACAACTTGCCATCGCCCTCTTTGTACCTCGCAGATAAATATTGGGAGGAAACTAACTAATTTGGGTATTCAATAATATTTAGTGCAATGTCAATCTGTTATTGAATATGGTACCCTTTGAGTATGGGCGTTTTTAACAGAACTCCCATGAAATGGATGACTTAGGGTGAGGGTATGATTAACTCGGTTCACCCGACTGAAACTTATGTACTGGTTTTGATTACACTGTGACACAAATGAAAGGAATTTGTTTCGGACCTCACCCAAACCAAAAAATTGTGAGAGTACTTGGACGTGGTATCACAAAACCCCGTTCGGTTTTGCCCCTATACGTAACAATTTTTTTTACAGGCCAAAGAATATTTTGGAAGTGGGTCAGGGCACTCTTTCAGATTTTACTTCAATAAATGCAAAACAGCTTGAAATATTGCATTACACCCTTTGACAATATTGTAGCTATTATCCTATTTCACAATTCCCTCTAATTTATTTCTAAGGAAAAGTACACAGTTAATCGATTATATCACGAAACGTCATGAAAAATTTCACATATTTTATATGTTTTGACATTTCTTGCCTAACGTTAAATAAAGAATTCAAAAGAATTGCAGCTTATAAATTTCTCGAAAACTTTTCTAAATACACTAATCAACAAAAATTATACTTAGAGCTCGATAATTGTTGTAGAAATGCTGCGTTTAACCATATTCTTTAAATATTCACCTATATGTATTCAATATTAAACAAATTTATATCTTCTACGATACAAAGTTGTAGTGCTGCCGAAATCTTGTCGAAAGCCTTCAGTTGTACAACTTTGGAGAACCTTATTACATTTATGTGTTAATAGTATAGAAATTATAAACGAAAATTTTAAAAAATTTAATATTTCTGAATTGGTACAATCATTTTGGAACCCAAAATGTAATTTTTGCTCAATAATGTGTTTGAAAATATTGTTAAGTATACTAAGCACTAGATCCTTGTAGAAGATATAAATTTATAATTTGTTTAATATTGAATACATGTAGGCGAATAGCACTTCTACACCAATTAAGGAGTTCTAAATAGAATTTTTGTTGATTAGTGTATTTAGAAAAGTTAACAAGACATTTCTAAGCTACAATTCTTTTGCAGACAGCTACCGCAATTTATTTACCGTTAGGCAGGAAATGTCAAAACATATGAAACATGCGCATTTTTTCATGACGTTTCGTGAAATAATCGATAACAGTGTACTTTTCATTAGAAATATATCAGAGGGAGTAGTGAAATAGGATAATTGCTACAATATTGTCAAAGGGTGTAATGCAATATTTCAAGCTGTTTAGGATTTATTGAAGTAAAATCTGAAAGAGGGCCCCTGACCCACCTCGAAAATTTTCGTCGGCCTGGGAAAAAAAATTGTTACGTATAGGGGCAAAATCGAGCGGGTTTTGTGATACCACGTCCAAATACTTTCACAATTTTTTGGTTTGGTTGAGGCCCGAAACCCACTGTTGCACAGTGTTTTTAAATGAAATGTTTGCATTTTTATTTATACACCGTATGACAAACGACACTGACTGAACAAAAAATTTATAGGCAAATGACTGAACAAAAAAAGGTCAAAATTTCCAGGCAGAACTGTTCTCAAGGGAAAGAGGCAAGAGTTCCACAGAGCCCTCTGGTAAATAGTGTAATCATCTGCTGCAGGAATCATGTACAACCAAATTATTGTTGCACAGTATTATGCTTGGTGTTTCTATAAAGGTTATTTCTTGATAGTGTCACCTTCTATTAATAGTAGTGTTCACCACCGAAACAAGTTATAGATGGTCGATGTGAGGTACAAACTTGCATTCTCATACACAATAGTAATATTTATATGAACACTATTAACATTGTTAACACTATTCGTAACTAAATGTAAGCATGTAATGGATCAAAATGTACATAAACGAAATTAAATTATCCCATCATAATATAAGAAACTCAATTAGGTGTAGCTGGAATTATATTAATGTAACCAATTATGTACATATGTTTATATGTACTTTTGTTTCAACTATGTGGATTGAAACTTTAACATTGATGAAGAATAAAATATATAGATACATGAAATTGTAATTGCGTTTTTTATATTGTTATAGTATATCGCTACCTATTGTTTAACTATTGTCATATATTGAGTTTTTAGTACTGAGTTAATGATGTAAACATAAAAAGTAAGACATAAATATGTTAGTAATTAACAGATAAAACAATGACTGACTGTGGTAAGTACACAAGTAACCACTGTTAAATACATACATAATAGTTTAAACTAACAAAATAAAAGTTTAGTCATTGTTACTTTTTTGTATTGAATAGAACATTTTTTGTTTCTATAAACTCAAGGAATCTTTCAATATTTAAGGGTGTTGGTTGGAAGGCATTAAAAAAACCTAGAGATTAATTTGCAGACCCCCACACACAAGCCCACCCTGTAGCAGCTGTGACCAATATACTGTAGCTCTCGTGCCAAATCGCAATTGAAAAATCTGTATTTTTTGGTTGTTTGGATGCAAATATAATATGTTTGTAGGTTGTCACAAATATAGTATACTCGTGAGAAATCAGATTTTGTTTGCTATTCAATATTACAAGTTTGAGACACAATGATTAATAGGTTACAATAAGCGTGTTTTGGTTACACTGCTTGATTATATATTCGCTTGTTTTGTATGAAGCACTTAGCGAAGACTTAGCGAGAACTTAGCGACGAGAATCATTTTCGCTAAGTTTAAACAATTTTTTTTTTGACAATATGTATGTGTTTTGTGACCCAAATGTGGCTTTGTTTGTTGAAAACTGTTGAAAACAAAAACGTGGCAGATAACACTGAAACACACGAGCACCAGATCTTCAATTCATGAAAACAATGCTCGTAAACATATATGTACATACATGTTTCCCGCAAGATGCTGCTGGTGTTGTTTTTTTTTGTCGGGGTGTAAGGACTAAGAAGATGTTAAGGCAAATTATAGACATCGATTTCTTAGATGTTCATGATTTTTACCTTGACTTATGGTGATTTTGTTTTTTAAAAAATAATGTTGTCCTTGTACACGGCAACATTTAAAAACTTGTTGTACCTTTTTTGGGGCGAGAAAAGGACATAGAAATATTGCATTTTCACAAAGCTGTATTCTCCTTTCGCTTTTTAGCATGTTTTATTTACCTTGCTAGACTACAACTGTCTACCTGTTAAATGGAGACACAAGCGATTTTAAGTGACCCCTTCATTCGAACTGGTCGACATAGTACCAAATCAATTGGTATTTTTTTTTTCATTATTCCCGAAAAATAATGTTTCGACCACTTCATTTGAGAATTTAAGCGATTTTGATAACTGAAGCCGCTTAAAATCGCGTCCCACACAAAAGTTAGAAAAATTACCTTAGCGAGGACACATAACATATAGCAAATGACAAAACGTCAGCCATTTCATCGGGCAACATTCGCCCCCGTGACTCACTGAAGGGGCAGAAAACTTAATATGTTTGCACTTTATGAGTGCAACATTCTCAGGAAAAATACAAATCCTTAAAGTAGGGTTGCAATTTTTTCACAAACAAACACAAAAAGTCTCTTTTAGGGCAATGGCAGAAAAAATGTTGAATTTTTCTCAGAAACGAAATCGCCATTAGTTTCATTTTAAATTCGATAAAGTGATAGGGGAGACTTTCTTAATTTGTAGACTAAAGGATGTATTTTCGGAGTTTTTACTTCGATTATGCGACACTTTTGACAATTTGATAGCATATGGCTAATTTGTGTTCAACTTGAATGTCTATTTTATCAATCAAAGGCATACACCGAGGTAAATTTGACCAAGTCAGAGGGCCATAGTCAAAAACATTGAAAAATTTCGGTCCTCATTTACACTTTTGGACAAAGTTCGTATAGAAGAGGACATTGGAGCTATAAACCCGATTTAATCAACTTTGTGGTGGATTTTGGTTAATGCAACTGTCAATGGTACAAACACTGAAGCCACAGAATCGACAACTAAAATGCACTTTAATAGTTAGAAGTGGATGCACTGCTTTCGACTTAACTTACTTCCGTCTTATAGCTTATTCGCACTACAAAATATTTTCCCGATTTCGTATCAAATGTCCAAACAAAATTCGAAGTGTTCGCATTGGGATTTTTCCTGATTTGATTGAAAGTCGAGGCGCATTGACGAGGTAGTATTACTACGACAACAAACACACCAATCCGACAACAATAGGCAGTTTGCTTTAACTGGTATTTTTCCACTATCAAATTCAGCACAAGTGTATTCCAGGAATAAAAGTAAACAAAAAAGTATAAAAAATATGTTTGAGAAACAATAAATACCTAAGAAATGCGATAAATAAATGAGTCGGGTTTTCTAGTGGTACCACCTCATCGATGCGCCGTTATTGAAATGGTTGTAAACAAACGTACTATTCGTTTGTAGTGTGAGATAAAATAGCGCTGCATAAAGCAAATCAAGCATTTTTTCCTGAGTCCTATACAAATAAGAAAAAAATACCCGATTTGTCGTCTGTCAAAACGTATGGGAAATCAAGCAAATTTTTCTGATCTCTGCTTAAAATCAACAAAAGCGCCAAAATCAAGAAAATCGATGCCAGTGCGAATGCTGTATTAGTGGTTTTCTCAATGAACTAAAATAACGAAAATACAAGGGTTGCCGTGTATATTTCTGGCCTTAGCAGTTTTTAGAGTTGCCATATTCAATCTGACAGCACCATTGGAAACTGTTACAGTTTTAGATTAACGGCACGCATAACGTGTTGCATTATTTCTGGTTTTTTCAGTGACTCGAATAATTCATCTCAGTAAAAACAAAATGGATATGTCTCGTGTACATTTGACTGAGATTATTTGTCACAACTTTCGAAGTGGATTATCAAGAGAAGAGCTAAAATCTTTATATGGCGATGATGCAAAATCCTACAGTACTGTGAAAAGCAGGTGTAATGAATTTGTTTCAGTACGAGTTTGATGCAGGTCGTCCAAGGTCGGCATTTGTGCCAGAAAACATCGATTCTGTGCGTGAATTAGTATTGTAAATTTATCATGTGACATACCGTGAGAGAGAGGCAACCTTGGGCATTACTTCCACTCCCATACATTCAATACTGTACGAACATTTGGCCGTAAACAAAATTTGTGTGCGATGGATACCGCATAAATTGTCAATAGCTCAGAAAAAGTCTCGTGTGGATTGCGGCAAGGAAATAATGAAAAAATTTAATGGCGGTGCTTCAAAAGACCGATAAGACCACGAGAGGCGACGAATCATGGATCTATGCATGGGCTTCGGCCCTTGCTGGCATCGCGTCGTTGTTACGTGAAATGGTTCTCATTCCGCGTACGACCGTTTGATCCGGTACCAAGCTGCTTCAGGTGTTTGTCGTTTGATCACTACGTTAGGGAGTGCAGATGGAAAGAGAATGCCTGTTCTCGGTGTGGTCAGCAGGGTCACTGTGCAAGGGATTGCGGTAACGCAATTCACTGCAGAAACTGCGCTTTCCAGGGGAGACCTTCGGCTCATCGTATGATAACTGAGGACTGTCCCATGTATAGCGTTATGCTGGCTAGAGCGAGGGCTAGACATTAAGTATGGGACACACAATCTTACAAATTGTGGTAGGGCAATGTCGGCAATGTGCGAGGTAGGAGAGGTAATGGTAGAACGACAGTGTAGTTATGCTCTCATTCAGGAAGCTGCTAGTGGCCATGGTGTCATTACAAGTTTGCCTGCGAGTATGCGGGTCTTCGCTGATTTGAGACTTAACTCCGCGGTGGTCGTGAATGACGGTAACGTAGAGTGTACCGTAGTTTCTAGGACCGACTTGGGGGTTTGCGTGTGTGTAGAAGGGGGTTTCGGACGGTTATTTTTGTGTAGCAGTTACTGCAAGTTTTCTGAGCCTTTAGAGCCGTATTTGGCATATATGGACACGGTACTACTACTTGCGAGTAGTAACCCTCTCGTCCTAGGGATAGACGCTAACGCATCAAACCGGCTGTGGTTTAGTAAAACACCCAGACTTTCGACTGGGTCACTACACCACTACCGGTGAGAGATGCTAAGTGAATGGATTGTTTCGGGCCGTCTTCATGCCTTGAATGAGCCGAGTGAGCAGTACACTTTTGATAATGGTAGAGGAGTTAGCGATATAGATGTGACGATTGCGAATAGCGCAGCTTTGAGTATGTTTCAGTTTAGTTGGAGGGTCACACCGTCCGTAAGTGATCACAATTACATTGTAATTGATTTCACTTACGAACGGACTGAAGTTAGCAGCTTAGACATCGTGCGGTGGCGCACCAGGGATGTGAACTGGGATGTGTATGATGAATTCGTCGCAGCTGAGGCTAGCGAGATTCCAATAGAAGTCTTTCGTCGTAGGACCGTAGATGAGCAAGTCTCGTGTTTACGCGAAGTTGTTCATAGGGCTAACGACGATCTCCTTGAAAGGTGTCGCAAGAAAACTTTGAGGAAATTACGATGGTGGACACGTGAGTTGACACTCAAGCGGAGGGAAGTGCGCCGTCTCAGGAAACGTTTCCAGAGGGGCAAACGGAACGAAGCTAGTGATCTTGACCAGCTCAGATCAGCGTACAAAAGTTGCCTCAGCGATTACAAGGATATGCTTGTAAACGTAAAAGAGGAAGATTGGCGACAGTTTGTTGCCTGCCGTAGGAATGATCCTTGGGGTCTTGTGTATAGAATCTGCCTTGGCAGAGGTAGGAGGACAGATCTCTCAGGGTTGAAAGATGGCGATGCCATTCTTACTTCCTGGAGTGATTGCGTCAAGGTTTTGCTGCGGGAGTTCTTTCCGAGAGCGGAGGCAGTGGTCTCTTCTTCTTCTTCTGGGGAAGTTGAGACTGTTGCACCCGAGCTGGAAAGATCAGAGATCGCAGAAAGCATGGCGTTGGTTAAGTCGCGAAAGTCACCTGGTATGGATGGAATAGCTGGAGAGATGTGTAAAAGCGTCTGGAAGGCTATTCCGGAATACCTAGAGGGATATTTTCCACGCGAGTGGAAGGTAGTCCGTGTCATTGTACTCTTGAAGTCAATCGATAAGGACAGGAGTAATCCTCGTTCTTATCGGGGTATCAGTCTCTTACCAGTATTTGGAAAAGTACTGGAGAAGATTCTGGAGCAGAGACTGAATGAGAGAGTCGCTGACAGCATGTGCCGTTGGCAGTTCGGCTTTGTAAGGGGCCGAAGTGTTGAAGATGCCTGGGCGCACGTGAGGAAAACTGTTGTAGAGTGTACTCAGAAGTATCTTCTGGGTGTTTTCATCGACTTTAAAGGTGCGTTTGATTATCTGAGTTGGACGAGCGTGGAAGAAAGACTAGCGGGGCTAGGGTGTCATGAAGTAGCACTCTGGAGAAGTTACTTCTCTGACAGAAAAGCAGTGATAGTCGGGGCAAATAGTTTTGAGTGTGTTGATGTGGTCCGAGGATGTCCACAGGGTTCCATTTGTGGACCGTTTGTGTGGAATCTGATGATGGATTCGCTTTTGCATGAGCTTGAGGCCGAATGCAAGATATGTGCGTACGCTGATGACTTGCTTATTATGGTCGGGGGTAGTTCTCGTTCCGAGTTGGAACAGCTATCCGCCGCTATGATGAGTATTGTCACTCGGTGGGGCGAGCGTGTAGGAGTTAGTTTGTCGGTGGAAAAGACAGTGACCATGTTGCTGAAGGATAGTTTCAAGTCCCATTTTCCAATCGTACGTTTGAATGGTGGTGGCACAATCCGTTACTCCACGGAGGTGAAGTACCTCGGAGTCACCATGAGAGAAAGGATGAACTTTTTGCCTAATATAGGGAGACTTCGCGAGAAACTGACGAGCGTTGTAGGAAAGGTTAGCCGTGTTATGAGGAGTGAGTGGGGTCTGAGTGGGGTCTGAGTCGTCAAGCAGTCAGGACCGTGTATAGGGGCCTTTTTGTTGCCATGGCAACATTTGGGTCTTCTGTTTGGTGCGAAACTGCGAGAAGCGTCTTCGGGCAACGTCGATTATTCTCTGTTCAGAGAGTAATGTTATTGGCATGTATGTCGTACGGTGTCTACAGAGGCCCTACAAGTTTTGATGGGTGCCACTCCTCTTGATCTAGAGGTGATGCGTCGTAGCATGGACTTCAAAATCAAGAGGGGGTACGCACTGGGTGAGTCAGATTGGCTCATTGTTGGAGCAGAGAGCATGAGTAGAAGTGAGCGGCGGGCTGGGTTAGATGCGTTAGTCACATCTGAGTGGCAGGGCAGTTGGAATTCCAGTACCAACGGTCGAGTAACGTATAGATTTATACCGGATGTAGAATTCGTCGGGAAGAACCCTGAGTTTAGCTTCAACCTAAGCCTTGGTTTCATACTGACAGGTCACGGGTCGTTAAATGCATTCTTGCACAGAATGAGACTTGCGGATCGGGAGTCGTGTGATTGCGAAGCGCCAATCTGTCTCCGGATGCGTTGTGTGTGGCAACGCGGTTTGCCTCTCGTGTTTTCGCGAGTCGGCGCGCTAGGACGGTTTAGTTGTTGTTGTGGGTTTCACTGGTCTCTATCGGTGTCTCCCTTTTGTAGTGATTAAATGTTTTTCGTGATCCTGGCTTTTTCACGCTAGTTATTCAGCCGTTTAGGATCTCATTGTCGGTACTGCTGGACCCTGCGAACACAGGGACTGCCAGTCCCGGACTTCGTCGGAGTCAAATATGGAAGTGGATTAGCCGCGAGGTCTGACCAGAGGCCTATTTCTGGTACCGTGTGCTGTTTGGGATTGACACGTGGAAGGCATCGAACTCGTGCCCTTTCAGTTTGTGTCTTGTTTTGTGACCCACGGGGGCATCATCGGGTGAAGCCTGAAGACTGGCTGCCGGTCGCTGTCATTGACCGGAAGAGGTGGAAACAGCCTTGCTCCCACGGTGAGAAAGCTGCAGCCGTCTGACTGTAGTTATTAGACCGTTTAAATTGCAATCTTAGCATTTAAATGGCAATGTCACGGGATTTTGTTGTTGGTGTTGATATTGTAGAATTGTTTCACGATTGATGCTTTTGTCGCCGGGGTGACCAGTCCCCTACTTAGTACAAAGTAAAAACTGGAAGCAGCTTTACTGCGAACCTCGGACCAGAGAGTATGCCTATCTGGTAGCACGGGTGGTGTTGGCCCCCTTGTGGGAGATCGTGCTGGCTGTGGTTGCCACCAAAATCTCTGGTACAGGCTATGTAGTTGCCTTGTATATCAGTTACTTGTAACGAAGTATGCTAGGCAGGTGCATATCCTCGAAATATGGGATCCGTGGCCCTTATCACGGAAGAGGTTTGGATAGTACCTCACTCTTTACCAAGGAGGAGTAGCTCATGTACAGAGAGTTGCTCAATTGGTAGCTCGTGGACGGAAGAAAGAAGTCGCGCTGGCGGATATGCGAATACGGGGCGTTTGTTCTCCCACGTAATCGTGTATACCAATGGTGTAAGGCTTCCTATTCCTGATCTCTTGGCTGCCCCTCTATGCGGGGTAGGGGGGACGCTAACAGTCGTATAAAACATGTTCTTGGTGGGGCGGTTCTCACTTGTGGTTAAGAACTTCACGTCGAGAACCACATTAAATCACGCGGACTCTGTATAGGTATTCCAAGACGAGCCAAATCAAACAAAAGTTTTTTGCGCACGAAGCACTTCAAAGAAAATTTTAGCATTATTCTTCGGCATAATTGGCCATGTGGAAACAGTTCCGTTAGAGCCTCGTAGGACGGTCAATTGTGAATGGTACACAACTATTTATTTGCAAGAAGTTTTTGGTGAACTAAGGACAACGTTCCCCCAAAGAAGAATCTTTCTCCATCACGACAATGCTAGCTCTCACACATCTACTGAAACAAGCGCATATTTGTCCAGCAAAATCAATGATTTGATGGGTCATCTGCCTTACAGTTCCGATTTGGCACCTAATGATTTAATATTATTCCCGCACACACAAAACAAGTTGCGTGGTCAACGTTTACTTTGGTGAATAAACTTTTGGTATTGAAGATTTTCGAACGTTTTCTTGCACGTATTTTGAAATTTTTTAGCACGTATTTTTGCACGTATTTAACTGAAAATTTGCACGTAAAAATCCAGTCCTTAATCATGGGGTATCCATGACACAGCTAATCGACTATGTAGTAGGAAAATGATAGAAAGCAGTGTTGGATAGGCGAGAGAACGATAGGCAACCAGAAGCAAACAATGGAGCAAACTAAGTTTAAATAGTGTTTTATTGATCTAATGACAGCTGAATTATGTTTCATGTTTGTTGCATCGAACGAAAATACGCATTCCCTTTTATTTCTGCCCGTTTTATGTCCAACCAAAGATTATAATTCAACAGCAACTCCAACTCGATCAAATGGCCTACTACCTCGTCGTCATCGATACAACGTAAAGAGTGTGATAGAAACTCTTGTCTATTTCTCTACATGGAAAACACAGAATTGGTAAAATCAAATAATTACAATTCTATGAATACAATATCTGGAATTCAAATATTAATTTCTTTAAATTAAAGAAAAAATTCTTGAAATCAAAATTCTTAGTTTTCTAGATTTTTAAATTCAAATTATTTGATTTTACGACAAAATATTTTTTGCTTAATCAGCTAAATGTTTCACAGTTAGTTCAAATAAAAAACTTCGTTAATGAATTAGTGAAATCAATTCAAACTTTAGAATTTTTAAACACTTCATATTTGTTGAAATGTTACCTCGAAATATATGATTTTTCAAATCACTATTATGAGTTCTTTATGACTTCACAGCCTACGAGAGAATTTTGGTTTTGATGATACTTAAGGATCTTCGATCGATACTAATTCGCATATGTAAATTGCATAAATCAATTTGTATATATACGATTGATGATAACTATTCTATGACTGAAAATTATAGAAAAAATGCATTGAAATCGGACGCGATATTGTCCGATACATAGAATTTCTTTTTTCTGTGTGATAGGAACCTATAAAAGAAATGAAGAATTATGACGACAGAAGAGGTTTTGTTTTTCTTTTTTGATTATACTTAGCCAATTCCGTTGCTGGGAAGAAAATAAATTACATTATTCTTATTTTTGTCACCGGAAACGCGTGCCTTATTATTGCCAAACCTGTGGTATTTCATCAAAAATGCTGTACAACCTCATTGCTTGTATGCACACATTTCTACGTATAAATCTAGGCATGAATCCTAACCACATACATAGATACATATGAATGTATAAGTATGTTCTCTTATACCAACCCAGCGAACCACAATTGAAAACTTTATTTGATATCAGACAATTCTATACATTGTATTGTAGATTTTGTTTCGCATTCTCCACAAAATTCGAAGGATTTTATATTTTACTTCAGCATGATTTCTTTAGTATTTCGGAGCTAAAGCTCTGAGACATTTCTCAATTTTTTGTGTATTAAAAAGACTGCAAAAATTCTTTAAAATTTCTAGTAGTGGCCCAGTGTTTGATTCTTTGTTTAACCCACCACGTCTAAGAGGGATCTTTAAATTTTGAGAAAGAAATTGAGTGTAAACAATAAGAAATCATTGTTTAAACCAATAGTATTGTGAATACATACAGTATTCACACAAGAGCTAAATAAATATATTTTCACAATCATGTTAATATTTAGAAATTATCAATCATAATGTCAAATGATTTTAGATCAGATTTCGACCAGATATTTGTACTATATGTCTTAAAAACTTCGGTTGGAAATGTAGGCAATATAATCAAGATTTTGCTAAGAATTTTACTATAGATTTCAGTCAGATGTCAACAAGATTTATCGGCAAAAAGATTAGAATTTAAAAAAAAAATAGTGTGTCCAATATCGTGTCAATTCTGCGATATATTTTTCGTTTAGACATCTGACAGGAATCGGTTCCAAATTGGAGGTGTTTTACAAAAAGTCGTGGAAAATTTCGGTTAGATGTCAGAAAGATTTATCGGCAAAAACAGAAGAACTTCCCGCGACGAATCTTTACGAGACAGTGCTAGTGCTAAAATATTTTTTTTGCATCGAAATTTGGCAGAAATCGGCACCAAATTCAGGGTGGTTTACAAAAAGTTGTAGCAAAATTCGGCCAGATTTCTGAAAGATTTCTCGGCAAAATAATTCGAATTCTTTCGGACATCGTATCAACCCTGCAATATATTTTTCGTACAGAAATCTGACAGAAATCGGTTCCGTATTCGGAGTGATTAACAAAAAATCGTTGAAAAATTCAGTCAGATGTCTGTAAACATTTAGCATCAAAAGCATTTAAATTTTCTTCGAAGAGTCTTTTCGACATTGTATCAATACTACGATATATACATAAGTACTTATACTTACTTTTCATATCGGAATCTGACAGCAATAGGTACTGAAGTCGAGGTGTTACACAAAAGTCGTAATAATTTCTTTACGGTTTTGGGGCATTTGGTTTGCTGGGTAGTTAGATAAATATAATGTGTGGGTGGTAATGGGATCCGCCTTCTCATTTATGAGCAACAAGTTGCTCCTTCAACGCCAACAGTCACAGAAACAACAATATGTCTAAATACTTCGTTTTTTTGTCGTGAGCAATGAAACGAACGCTCTGTTGGCCAATAAGATTGTTGCATTTATTGTTCCAAGGTTTCTGTACGCTTCGGTGTGTATAAAAGCGGATGTCCTTTCGTCAAAATATATCAATTGAGTTTAACCTCTTCGTTAGTGTACAACACAGGAACTAAGAAGAAAAAAACGAATCAAACAGTATTTATTTAAACCTTCTTATCTCGTTATCGAATTATTTTAATAAAACAACACGTGAGTATTGTTTGTTAAAAATGCAAGTGAATTTGCTGACATATCTAAATTAAAAAAAATTAATAATAAATAACAACATAATCGAAGCGAAATTAATTCAAATGAATTATAATAATTTTCAACAAAAACAAAACTATATTATACAAGTTTAGTAACTCCGAAATTAGATTTGACTATCTTTAGATCGAAATTATAGCGTTCCCTCCAATTGTGAACTCAAACGTCATAAAATATACAAGTTTTTTATTGATTTGCAGAAACCATTAGCTTTCGTTCCACATCCTCGGCTAGCACCTAAATCTTTCTTGACCTCGGAAATATACTAACTTGCTTTTCCTTAGAATATGTCTGAACAGTGAATTGTACATGAATTCTATCATAAATTTATAGAATTCTAGAATTTTTATCATTGGACTTTTATCATAATCATGGTTCAAAATCTATTTGAACTGATAAAATATATTCAAAATTTAGCTCCAATACAAAAATCTGATTTTTATATTAATATTAATACAATTAGTGCTTCAAGTCAGATATGAAATGATTGTTCTACACAGTTTAGCAAAAACATGAGTTTTTTTAAACTATTGTATAGAGTTAGCTAAATCAGAATTGCCTACTTCATTGTTTATCAATATAAAAAACAGAATATATGCATGCAGCTTCTATCATCGAATTGAATATTACAAAAAAATTATAATTTAAAACAAAGTATATTTACTGTCAGAACAACACCCTTCAATTTAACTAAATTGTTGATGTTTAAAAATGTTTTGATATTTGAGTTGGCAACCCCGTCATTTGAAACAGCTGCTCAAAACGAATTAAAGCGCCGTATAAACGAGATATTACACTAGATTGATATTTCCATATGAAAATTTCACATATTCCTTTATTAAACCACAAAATAATAATTATAATTCTTTATGAAGTGCATCATTTAACTCTAAAATATTTGGAAGAAAAAGTTGTGGTGACATTTCTTACAGAAATTTAACAATGTGACATTGGAGATTTTCAAATATTTTCTAAATCAAAGAATAAAGTAGTATCACTAAAGTTATACCAAATATGTATTCCAGATGTCCATATGGTTTAGAATTAATTTTTTTTTGTGCATATAACAGAATATGTGATTGTAAACTTTCACTGACTTGAGATTTGAAAATTAACATGCACTTAAAATTAAAGAAGTGGTTTTGTAGTTAGACTCCCGTACATTAACTTTTCCTGGGAAGAGCAAGTAAGCCTGAAAGTCTTCCCGAATGTTAGTAACATTTCAAATTATTTTCTTTTTTGAAACAGAGAATAATTATTATTTGAAATATAATTGTTATGAAATATAAAAAAGAACTAAGAATTCTAGAGAAGCAAACTTAAACAGAATATACAAAAAACATTTTCAAAGGAAAACAATAGGATTATTTCATACTAAAGGGTGTCCCAAAATTTGCGTACGATTGAATTGTAATTGCGTTGTACTCGGCAAATTTTTAATATATTTCTTAACAATGAAAAAGCATTGTTCTTTCATTAAGAGTTCAATTTTTAATAACCCTAAACTGTCAGCTGTCACGCTTTATTTACACTTTACCGCACACATGGCACGAAATTCAAATCTGGTGTACATTTTCTGACACACACTATACATTGAGCATATTACACATTTATTAAAATTCGGTGGAAACTTGTTTGGTTTTATTCCCATCCGTGGCCGTCAGTGGTGCAGTGGTTAGTGTGCGCGCCTCTTGTACATAAGATTCTAGGTTCGATCTCTGCTCTGACCACGTTAATTTTCTTTCGACGACGGTCTCCTCGCATAGTGACGGCGACACTATCGAGTATTTAGCCATGAAAAGGCTTCCCAAAATACCGTTCGGAACCGGTGTAAAACTGTAGGTCCCAATCAGTGAGTATAAATCTAGAAAGCGCACAGATCACTGGTTGTGAGAAGCTCTCCCCGATTTCTTCATGGGACGTAATGGGAAACCATTTATTTATTATTTTTTTTTTCCAATCCCGGTCGCCTCACAAAGCCGTTGCCCCTATGCTCCTGTCTAATGTGTTGTTGTTATTCATGTCCATCATTATGGTATGGTAAGGTTTCGAGTTTTCCATATTCACACTTTGATGGTTGGAGTCCATCTGGTCCAGTGCATGGGGCAATTCATTTCCCAAGATTCCACGGCATCACGGAGTCTATATAATTTCCAGGACGCCAGTTATTTCCTCCTTGCCCTTAAATACAGTCAGCGATCTAACATCTTGCAACGATGTCAGTGATTATCTTTACATTTGTGTGTCAACCTTCAATGTTCAGCTATTTTAAACACACTATTGTGAACACTGATTGTGAGATGCTCTCTCCCATCTCTCCATGGGATGTAATGGGACAAGATTTATTTATTGTGATCAAAAAAGGAAAGGTGCCCTTTGATATTTAGGTCCTCCATTCGTCATAGATTTTCCATACGTTATAAATCCGTCAGTATAGCAGTAGATTTTTCGATCATCATCAACTTGGGTTCTCTATGTGGTATAGAGTTGTATAGCAGTTTACAATTACCAATTTGTGGTAGGTTCTCCGATCCGTTAGCGAGATTGCCGTTGACTTTTCATTACTTGCCGGTGGGCTGATTTCAAAGTTACTTCCGATCCAGGATTACTCTCAAGTATTTAACCATGTTGGACAACTTTGTAGTACTTTTCAAGGAAACTAGGTTCCACATAAGCGGCTATCTTCATCTGCCTTGTAAATTAACATAATTCCGTTTTATCAGGGTTTATTCTAGGCTCAGATGTTAGGATGTTTTCACCAAAGACGTGTCGCCATATCGTCTGCGTAAAAGACTGGATTGAGCTCTTTCTAGTCAATATCATTAGGAGACTATTTATGTTGGTATTTATGGTCACAAAGGCAAATCCTGTAGCATTGTAAGGCAAAACACATGTTAGGTGGTTTGATATCTCGAAAAAAAATTACAAATCGGGGAATAGGTGAACACCACTTTAGCATATCATCTACTATTGCCCGGTCGACTTCAAACTGGCCTAAGGACTGGACGCAGACTTGTATGGTAACTGCAATGCGCTACATAATTCAAAGTTGTTGCACTATTCGGTCGGTACGTCTTTGGATTCATATAACTTGTGGGATAAAGACTACTGTCGCCTCCTGCCAGAACACTAGGAGTATATACTAATGTTAGAAGTGCCGCGAAGATTTTGGTCAAATGGTTAACTATGAACTCCATTCCATGCTGTATTATGACTGGAAACATTCTATCCGGGTCATTCCCGATGGCCAAGTTTGAACTTATGACACTGGCATTTACTCGATTGTTTCCATTCTCAGTTTCCATAGTTTCGGTCTGCATATGGGTTTTCGACAGGAACTTTCCAATTCAGAGATATCGTTAACCTGTTCAACTAAATAGATTTCAAGAGTTAAGTTTTCATATTCGAAACATCTTGTTATACTCACCACGATTCTATGACAGTCATCTCAGTGTTAATTTTGACCAAACCGACGTGTTATATTATAAGGCCAACGCGACTCTTTTACCCAGATTTCGTATTCATCGTGTTATCCAAGGATTTATTCTTCCTCATAGTGGGCTGCATTTCTCAAAGTTCTTCACCAAAGTGTCCGTCAGCTTTTTCATTTCCCCGTCAATTTCACTTGGTTTTTAAAATTACTCCATGACAGCTTAGAATCGGGCTCTAAGTTGAGCTTCGAACTTAAAGCAGTTGGAATTGACTTGGCTTTTGAGTTTCCTTGATATTTTAAACATGATAAAGCACGGATCCGAGAAAGAGTGTACATCTGGGACGTGCCATTTCTGGATCTTATCTATAAGGTTTTCAGATCAAAAAGTTATATAGTCAATATCTTATGTCAAAAGCTCATATGGCTTTACAAATTCGAGCAGGGAGTATCCTATCTTATTGCTGTTTGTAAGAAGATTTTCTCACCTGTGCTTTTCGCTCTCGTTTTAATACCGATGTAGGTGGTAGGAAGGCTGCGTCATACATGGACCATCGTCTTGCTGCCATATCTACCATTGACAACTCCGGCGAAAATAGAAAACATAAGTTTCGGTGATACAAAATTCAAGTTCAAACACTCACAAAAACAAAAGAACTATAGTTAAAAACAAATGGACTTAAACTCAGGAAAATTAATCTTTCTATGGATCCAAAGATTTTTTAACTCAAATTAAGAACCAAATAATAAGTATAATTATAAGAGTGGGCCGATTTGTAACGACAAAAATTTGTCGATATTGTACCATTGATTTTTTGATAGCTTTTGGCATGAGGAAAAAACAGTTCCACTACGACATATCAAAAAAATCATTTTCGAGGTGCCCAAATTTAAATTTTTTAATTTTTTTTCAACTTTTATTTTTAAAGTTTTTTTAGTAGGTAACACGGTGCGACAGTCCCAAATACCTGGGAAGTGATAGTATTTTTCCTGTAGGTGTTGCCGAGTGAAACAAGAATCTGCTAGTGTCATTTTCCAAACACCCCCAAAATCTTGAAAACCAGTTTAAAAAAACGTGTTTGCATAACTTTGCGCACTTATAAACCTGTAAACCGATTTTCATTTCCTCACCGGATTTAAAAAGAAGATATATACGTTATGTCAAACGATATATGCACATATATGCATTCTTTAAGCAACTAGGAGAAGTCTGTGTGTATTTGTCCAGCAAACATATATTTTTTCCCAATTTTTCAACTTCTGCGTTGATTTCACACATTATTTTATAACCATAATGCTCTTGAATTTATTCAAAAGGGACGTTTCCTAATGAGTAAAACGCAACTTTGTTTTGTATTAATTGACTGAGTTATTGAAGTTTTTATTAAAACATAAATTTTGCAAAAATGCCTGCATAACGTTTTTCGTGTTCTTTCTATGCACTTTCTCTTTACTAAAGCTTCATGATGTTGGTAAAATTTTATAAAAACAAAACATAATTCAGTTTTGCAACACACCAATAGTGTGAAACGAAATGTCATATGAGAACAATGGCAGCTCTATATGACATTACTCTATGGTCAATATGTTCCTGACAGTCCAAGGTTCCTGGATTTTATAAACGTGTAGTAAATATAAATGGACCTCTAATATTAAATAGCTGACTTTTACAGGAAAAGAACATATTCTTTTTATTCACAGTTTTCACTTAAAACAAATTTCTAAAATTTGTTTACTCCTCTCAACAGTTAGCGCTTCAACAATCTTCTTAAAGAGTTACGCTCATCGCTGATTCACTGACTCTGTCACACTTTTTGAACACTTATATATATATACACACACAAAAAAAGAAAAAAACGAAAAAAAACGAAAAAAACGAAAAAAAGCGAAAAAAAAAATTACAGCAGACAGTTGTCCGAGGCCTTCGGCCACGGACTGTCCCTGCAGGCTGTGTCAGGGACACGGCCATTAAGTTTAACGTAGAATACGCCATCCGATAAGACAGAAAACATATATAACAATAAATTCATTTGCTTATATTATTTATCATTTATTGTTATATATGTTTTCTGTCTTATGTTATATATGTTTTCTGTCTTAATATTTTTATTGAAATAAGTTCTGCGAATGTTGAGAGGGCCGCCCTAATATTAAAAAAGGTTTACCTTATCGAGCCTTCGCATTAGCATTCGAGCGTTATGTGAAAGCTTTACGCTTTACAATTCAAAATTAATGTTACAACAGCTTTATTGAAGCTTTCGCAAAAAAGCTTTATTACGTTAGCTTACTGTTTGTTTTACTTTTACTAGATACATGTTGCCAAGCAACATTAGCTTGCTGTTCGTTTCACTTTTTACTAGATACATGTTCCTAAGCAATGTTGAGCAACCAAAAACACTCAACCAAACACCACACATATGTTTGAGTGGATGTGTTTAAACAATTTTCATTTGAGAAATTAAAATACTAGAAATATATCAACCAATATGAAATGTATATCAAACGAAAGATAACATCTTCATTTACCTACAAAAAAAATTTTAAAAAAATTCATCTAGCCGTTTCCTCAAATTCAATGAAATAAAGATTACAACAATAAAAACCTGACATGACTCCTCATACCGTAAGGTAAGACGTATTCTACGTCAAAAACGAAAAAACTAAAAATTTCATAGATTGTTGTGCCACTCTTAGTTGGAGGATCCAATTGAGCTGCTTATTCTCTGTGCATGAATACATACATATAAGGTACAGGCTGACAAACGTGTAAATCATTTACACGTTTGCTGTAATAACAAACAACAACTATGTATGTCTCTCTCATCTTACAGAATTACCTTTTATTAAAAATCGATTAAAATTAAAGCATGTTTCGACGGGCGCCAAAGGCGCGTTCCAATCCACTAGTTTTTTACATAAAAATGTAAAAATTTCATTAAACCCAAATAATTAAAAACTTGCTTTGAACTTTCGCTGTTCGAATTTTTAATTCAAAGTTTAATGCTCTTTCATTCTCATTTTTATACATTTCTTGCTCTATCTCAAAGGCGGTTATATTTTCAAATCCTTTGTATACGAGTTCTTAACTAAGTTTCTCAAAAACTATACAAGAGTTTTCCTGACAAACATTTAAAATAGATCTAACATTGTGTCATTTCCTGATTTGCTACAAATAATTGTTCTCAACTTTAAGAGGGAACCCCATAAATACCCCATATGTATGTGTAATCTTCTACAGAGCAACCGCATCACGTTTGCCAAAAACAGTTGAGTTATGGTGACCTTAGAAAATCGCTTAAACATTTTGCTTCAAATGAAGACAAATTTCATTCCAAAAAACTGAAAAGGCGTCTAATCAAACTAAATTCGCCAAACGGGTATAGTGGGCTAATAGCCGCCAACGCGTAGTGGATGATTTGGTATTGTAATGGATATTCATTAGCACATTAGTGGATAGATAGATGACTTTAAACAGTGAAAATATTTTAAAGGTAAATTAGATTAATGCACTCAATTTGTCTTCATTTACTCCCCACATATAAAGTATGCGTGTGCGCAAGAAAGGAAGGAATCATTCCAACATTTTCTACATCTGCACACGATGCATGCTGATGGAATTTTAAAAGCAACAGGTTGTGTATTTAGGATAACATTGAATGCCACTATGACGTACATATGTATATGCGAATACTTTGTACTTGTTGCTTTCCGTCAATCAATGTTAATATCCTTTAAGTCTTTTTTTATCACCATCCGTTGTCTACGACGCTTGTTTAGCACATAATAGATAAAAATTGTCAACATGTTTCATAGATATTAACAGCAACCACCATCTCCTACAATATTCTGATCCACTTTTCCCATTTATTTACCTTAAGGCATAAACAACATTAAAAAATTCTTAGCTTTGCTTTGCAACGAAATGACAACGCGAAGGCAGGATAATGGGGGTTTACGTTGATCACAGCAAATTGTTTACAAAATGCCAAAGGTGTGATAATGATGATGACTTCAAGGAAGTAATTGTCATTAAACCTTATGCAGCAGCATCATTTATCATATATACGTCATTATATTTTATAAATATCCGTAATGTACTTATTTATTATGATTGTATATTATTTTGATTTATTTAAATCACTTTGAAATATGATATCCCACACAGAATTATGTAGCCATAAACTTTGACAATTTTTCTTTTCTGTCAATATTATTGTGGTAGTGGGGAAGAATTGTTGCACATTAAACAAACGATTAATTTCAATCTTAAAAATTGGGGGTCAGGGTTTGTGCACCCGATTAATGTGTAAAAATTTATGATAGTTAATACAGTGGTCAGAGAGAAGGATTATGTAGCAAATAAAACTTCATCTAGAATGAGAATGAATGTTGGTCATAGTTAGTGAGCGCGACTCTTGTAAATGAGAACGTGGTTTCGATTCCTGATTTTAACTCTTTACATGCCTTTGGACTGACTACGTTTACCTCAGTTAGTGACACTATCGAGTAAATATCAATGAAATTGCATTTCAAAAGAAACAGTTCGGAGGCGCAGCTCGCTAATTGTGAAAAGCTCTCCCCAGTCTCTTCATGCGATGTAATGGGAAAATATTTATTTATTAATAGGCGCAAGGAGAATTTATTCCGGGTTAGTGGGAGTTATATATATATATATATATTGTCTGCACAAGAACACTTGAATGCACTTTAGTAATTTCTAATACAGAGGACAAGTGTGGTGTTTTGTGAAAATATTGGAAAAATTTAATTTGGATTTACAAATCCCCAACAGGCGCTTTCATAAGCCACAGATACAGACTACTCCGCTGTACATCAAATGCTTGGCTGTTTGGGTGAAACACATAATTTTGATACCACAAACAAAATTCACAATGAAAGTGTCCAATCAACCAACAACAACTCTAAGGCCTAATTCTTGAGTGTAATATCATCTCAAACATATTTTAAACTCTGAATTCACTTTTTAGGTTAATAGTTAATTGCTGTTTAAACAGCAAAAGTTGTGCATTTAAACTATGATCAAGGGACCATATGATTTTGACAGAAACCAACAAGAAGAACAAACAAACACAAAGTTTCTTTAATTGTTAATGTGAATAATTATAATCACCGTCCTAGTTGAAATAACAATAGAAACGTATCATTTAACTCGTAGTGCAGTTAGTACTTTTTTATGCTCAAATATTCTGCAATTTCATTAAATGTTTTGTATTTTATAACTTCACATTTGTTTTGCAAATAGCGTCAGTGAATACCGGTTATTTTTCGTAGCATTTGCCACTGTTGCCACATGGTACGAAGATTATTTGACAAAGCACTGAAAAACTCTTTTCGCATTTAAAGTCAGATCAAACATAAATCAAAATCAACTGATTACCAATTTGAATAAAATAAATAAATAAATAGTTTCCCATTACATCCCATAAAGGGACTGGGGAGAACTTCTCACAATCACTGAGCTGTGCGCTTTCCAGTTTTCACTCACTGGTTGGGACCTACAGTTTTACACCGATTCCGAACGGTATTTTGAGAAGCTTTTTCATGGCTAGATACTCGATAGTGTCGCCGTCACTATGCGAGGTGACCGCCGCCGAAAGAAAATTTGAAGGTGGTCAGAGCCGGGTTCGAACCCAGGATCTCATGTACAAGAGCCGCGCACACTACCCATTGCACCACCGACGGCCGCACCAATTTGAATAACCAGTCAAAAATTGGCCTTAAGTATATCCATGGTTCGAACTCAAATGGTGAGAAATTATTTAACGATTGATTATTGAGTGAGAAAATAAAAGAAGCGGTTAAAATTAAAGTGGTTAGTGTAATTATAGGGACTTATTAGGTGGATCAGGTAGATAGAATAGGTGAAAGTTCATATTTTTGGTGGTATACAAAGTTGACCTAAATTCTAGTTTTAGGATTTTATCATGATTAATCCTTAATAAAAAAGTTTACAATTCAAAATTTTGTATACTTTTAATTCAAGGTTAAAATACATACAACATGAATCCATTTCAATAATTCTTCATAATGTTTAGATCGGTAAAGTACACAGAACTTTGTCCATTTAAAAGCAGAGTATTGAAAAATCAGGACAAAGCTAGAATGCAGAAAATCAAACTTAAGCTCAATAGCAATTTTGCTGAACCTCTACAAAAATTTCACCCAATCAGTGGTAATAAGAAATGTTGATGTTTTTAATATTTTAAAAGAATCTCGAATCTCGTTTGCATTTAATATAATGAACTTTTCAATAGTCTCATTTCAAAATGCAGCTGATGAAGATCTGTGGCTACACACAGAAAGAGATTCGTTGTCACAACTCTATTTACAGCCAACTAAAATTTGGCGGTTCCCTGGACTATCACATTATTAAGTTGTGAGTATCAATAATTGTGGTCCGTGTCACCAAATGTTGTGCATATCAATTGATTTGTAATTCAGTTTTGTTTGCAAGAACTGAAATATTTAGTTGAAGCCACAGCAACAATAAATAAATGTGATCTGTCAATCGAGTTTTAGTTCTAGCCATCAAGTTATCCTGTAGTGGTGAATATTCTATTTGTTGGATGAACGAAAAATGTAAAATCTAATTCGGTTGTACCAAATAATATATTGGTGTGCTCAACTAATTATGTACTTGAATTTAATGCCTGTCACAACTAGTAGTTATTTGGTGAATCTTTAACCCATTATGAATTTTATAGAAAAAAAGTAAAAAAAAAATTTTTATTAAAATTTTATATTTTATATTTAAATATAAACAAAATTATTATTATTTATAACCCGGGTTCGTGTTTCGTGCCCATTTTTGATCAGACACTTTGTGAGAAACCCTCAGGAACTCGATAAAAAAAAATTTTTTTTTCCGATTGGACGCTTCGTTTTCCAGGTCCAGACAGCTTTTCTAAATTTTTCATATTTTCGACCAAAAATGGGGATGGGTTACCCTGGGTATCATATGTATGTTTAAGTTAATTTGTGTCATCCAGAATAATAATTCCTCCAGCCAAGTGTCCACAATTGTTTGCATGTGCTTGTCAAGGCCTCAATTGTGGCGTCATATTCAACGATTATGTTTAAAAGTCTCACTTCACCTCAATTTGTGATAACATGTATTCTTCGCTGGCTGACATCTATAAGTATACACTGTATTGTTTTTTCACAACTTGGTTTATCACTTTCTGATTAAAATAATAGTTTTTCTGTAAAGTCCTCGTGTAACATTCCAATATATGTGTTTTCTCTTTAACAACAAAGCCTCTTGTGAAAAATCGAATACATAACTTTGTAACAAGTGTTTTTGTAACAGAAATTTAATTATGATTACAGTAACTAATATTTGAACACGAATTCAAATATTGTACTTTTTATTAGTTGTATCTTCCACTTCAGATGAATGAGGTTTTTGAAATACTCAAATTGGTTAATACAACTAAAATTTGGTAGTAGCAACTTGTATTTAATAAGACCGATTTTTAATCTATCAATAACAGCGGCAAATAATTCTGATGTTTGACAATTAAATCAAATTATAGACTTTATCATGGAATTTCCAATGCCTGAATTGATTTCCAACTAATCTTTTCCCTGTGTGTAGATCTCAAATATCTATACGGCTTGCCGGAATTTGTAAAATTTTCTGAATAATAAACTATATCTCTATTAAAACAGATATAGAATGGTATTCAACTTGAATAAATAAAAATAAAAAAAAAACTGTTCAAGAATCTTTTGCTAATTTATGTTCGACTTTGTTAAGATTTATATCGTAATTCTTCTAAAGTTATTTTTGTTGATTTATTTATTCACAACATTTCCACAAACTTCGTTTTAATTTGTAAACCAACATTTAAACTCCTGACAAGATTTGCCTTTTCTTACTTTTCAATGACCATAAAAATTCGACAAATATATATAAAAAAATACAGAATAATAAATATCTCTCCAGGGAAATATTTTTTTTGTTTTCACAATTCTTTACAAACTGTGATCTCTCTTACACCACTGTGCATAAACGTTACACTTATTTCACACCCTTGTTGCAGATATCGTAACAACTGCTTAGCGTAGTTGTCGTGTGTAAAATAATATTTGCTTTGTGCCAACGAGAATGATTCAAAACAACACAAGAAATAACACGTACAACTTCTTTCATTTGTTACAACAATTCCCTTTTGGTACTAGATGGAATGAAAAATGAAGAATGCATTTTGATATCCTTGTAATTTATTGGATTGTACTTTAGTAGCAAATGCCAAGATTCCCGTTCCCGCTCAAATGGGGTTTTTTCATTGATGCCAATGCAGTGCAAATAAAACAATTAGTTCAAGAACAATTTTGTTTTAAAGGTCATATTGGATATGCAGAGATATTTAATATTTGATATTAAACAGCAACACGTGTTGATATTGTATTGATATAAATTAAAACATTAGCATTAGTGTGAGAAAGATCGCTTAGCTGTAACTTTTACACGTGAGCTACGTTTGTATAATTATTATCGATTGCAGTTTCATTATAATAGTGTATTGTACAACACACTTAATACTCGTATTAGACGTGTTTTGGATACGCCACTTGCTTATATAATCGCATGGTTTTGTATGAAGAATTTATCGAAGACTTAGCGACACGAGAATTTTGAACAACACACTTAATATTAGGCGTGTTTTGGTTACGCCGCTTGCTTTTATAATTGCATCGTTTTGTATGAAGTACTTATCGAAGACTTAGCGACACGAAAATTTTTCGCTAAGTTTAAATTTTTTTTTACTTTATATATTTTACCATATTCAACCCTTTTCCATTTTTTTTAAAATATTATGACTTATCGCTAAACATCCATTTTCTTTGCAACTTAGCAAGCGATAATCACTTGGTTGGAACAAAAACACGACTATTATACAACTTAACATTGCATTAGATTAGCCACCTTACGTATGATAATTTTAAATTATCATTTACCACACGACGTATGATCGATATTTGTCTTTAAACAGTTCCACACACACCTTGTTGGATACTATTTGTACCACAGTACAAAAGCTAACTCTTTTAGAAAATGTAATATACGTATCACGACATGTGTGCTAATATTTTAGCATTTAAATTTTTTAAATGTAATTTTAGAACTCACATTTAAAATTTATAAATTCAGGCAAGACTAAATTGTTCTCGGGATATATGGCATGTCGTAATACTGTTTGAAATCATATCCACATCAATATCATGCAATTTAGGAACAACAAAACTAGGTTATCATGTCGCTATCAACCGCATTTTCGAAGCAGAATGGTCCGATCATGCCCCCAGCCCAAAATCTACACCAAACAGTGACACGTTGTTGATGCATTGGTTGCTCAACAATCACTCGTGTATTTTCTGCACCCAAAATGCGACAATTTTGAAAATTTTTGAAATAAGCCTCATCGTTGTTCTTTAATTTAAAGTTTAATTTTTAATATTCCTGAACTGTCAGCTGTCGCGTTGTCTTTTTTTCAACAACAACAACACATGGCACGTAATATTATTGGGAGCTTTATTGGAGAAAAAACATTAAAAATAATGTATAATTACTTGACAATGTCACCGATACTAATGGCCAGTTTCACAGTTGAAAATTGTCTATTTCAATGTACTTTACATTTTCTGTGAGCTTTTAAATGACGAGTGTGAAACTCGCCCTAAGTGAGATGACTATCATCGAAATAAAAACATGATCAGCCAGGGAGGTCGGACCCCCTTTCTAATGTATGTAAAGGGTTTTTCAACAGAGACGCTACAAAAGTAAATCGATAGGGACAGCAAACGACGCCATATTTTTTCTCGCTCTTTTGACATTTCTCTTCAGTAAGGTTTGCCATTTCATCATGGAAAGATATACGAGCCAACAACGAGTCGAAATTATTAATATTTACTACCGAAATTTGGAGTCGGTGGCCTCAACTTTAAGAGCGCTACGTCCAATTTATGGTCGTCATAATCGTCCTACCAGATCAACAATTGAGCGTCTAGTGGAAAAATTTGAATCCACAGGCACAGTACAAAATGTTCCCGTGCCAGTGAGACAAAGAAGTGCCCGTAGTGTCGAGAATATTGCTGCCGCTGAGGCTTCAGTTCAAGAAAGCCCAAATGTGTCTCTCACACGTCGTTCTCAAGCGTTGGGCATCTCTGTGACGTCGTTGTGGCGAATTTTGCGAAAAGATCTTGGCCTACATCCTTACAAGATCAAATTGACGCAAGAACTGAAGCCGCTTGACCACCATAGGCGTCGTATGTTCGTGAATTGGCCTGAGCAACAACTTGAAAATGATTCGGATTTTCATCGGAAAATCATCTTCAGCGATGAGGCTTATTTCTGGCTGAATGGCTTCGTCAATAAGCAAAATATGCGTTATGGGTCAGACAGCAGTCCACATGTAATCCATGAGTCATCATTGCATCCCGAAAAAATTACGGTTTGGTGCGGTTTATGGGCCGGCGGCGTCATTGGGCCGTACTTCTTCCGTGATGATCAAGACCGGCACATTACTGTGAATGCGAATCGCTACCGTTCAATGATAACCGAATATTTTTGGCCCCAATTGGATAATATGGACTTGGAGGACATTTGGTTCCAACAGGACGGCGCCACAAGCCACACAGCGAATGTCACAATCAATTTATTGGAAACCAAGTTTGGTGAACGTGTTATCTCACGAAATGGCCCAGTCGATTTGCCGCCTCGGTCGTGCGATTTGACGCCGTTAGATTATTTCCTGTGGGGCTACGTCTCGTCTATGGTCTATGCCAACAAGCCAGCGACGATTGATGAACTTCGTACGAATATCGAACGTGAAATTGCAGCAGTATCGGCCGATTTATGCTTGAAAACCGTCGAAAATTGGGTTCAGCGTCTGGACTTCTGCAAGCGTGCCCGTGGTGGCCATGCAAAAGAAATCGAGTTCCATACATAATGGCATCGAACGTACTGTCACAGGAATAAAGAATTTCATTGGTATCTAAAACCGGTTTTGTTTTATTTAAAAAAAAACTTTTATAGCGCTCTTATTGAAAACCCCATTATAAGAGTGGCGCATGCTAGTTATTGTACCTCTAACGAATAATAAAATTAAATAGTTTCCCTTTACATCCCGTGAAGGAATTGGGGAGAGCGTCTCACAACCACTGAGCTGTGCACTTTTTAGTTTTGTACTCACTGATTGGGACCTACAGTTTTACACCGGTTCCGCACGGTATTTTGGGAAGCTTTTTCATGGCTAAATACTCGATAGTGTCGCCGCCGAAAGAAATTTAAGGTGGTCAGAGCAGGGATCGAACCCATGATCTCATGTACAAGAGGCGCGCACACTAACCATTGCACCACCGACGGTCACACCACCACCGACTAATCACTGTTGATAAATTTCGTATAATTTTTATTATTTTAACTGGATCGTAAAAATTAATAAAATTTGTATAAAGTGGATCAGAAATGGCTTTGAAAAAACACTGTTCACGTATCTTTAACACTCACTTTCATTCATTAAGGCTGTTTTTTTTTTTATTCCATTAGAGAAGAAAATTTACTCATGGAGTGGAATACCAACAAAGAAAACGAGTGAAGCGTGTCGTTTCTCTGCTCGCTCTCTTACTCTCTTCGTGGAATATTTCAATACACGAGCAGTTTTCTGATGATGTTATTCCATCCACCTACAGAAATTCCAACCCTATTTGAATAAAATTTCATAAAGCATGTAAAAAGTATGAAATAATCAAGTTATGACGCGGGAAAGAAATGCGTTTGAGTGAATCGCGTCGACTTTTTTGGTTCTCTTCTACTAGGGTTGCCAAATTACGGAGTTTTTTTTCTTCTCTACCTGTACATCCTTTTTATATTCCATTAAGCTATTGCCACTTAGTCCCAATCCACACACGGAATCTTTTGTCGCCGGAGACACGAGTTCGTGGGAGAGGGAGGCGAGAAATAAGAAGAGGGGTACTTACGTCGTCCCTCTCTCTCCAACGAACTCGAGTCGCCGGCGACAAAAGTTTCCCTGTGTGGATTGGGACTTATGACATTCCAAACAAAAAACGACAAAAATGATGTACAAGTAGAGAAGAAAAGTCCACCGCAATGTGGTAACCCTCGTATAAGAGAACCAAAAAGTCGACGCGATTCACTCAAACGCATTTCACTCTAGCGTCATAACTTGATTAGTTCATACTTTTTACATAATTTATGTAATTTTATATAAGCATGGCTGGAATTTCTATAGTTAGATACTGTCGAATCCCTGCGTACACTTGGTATTGCCAACTGGAGAAATAAAGCAAAAGATCGAACTGGTTGGCGAAATATGTTATCTTCGTTTTGTAAGGTCAGTGACCCCCGGGGTTGTCCGAGACCGGATAAGTAAGTAAGATACTGTAACATCATCACAAAATTGCTCGAGTATTGAAGTAATCAACAAAGAGAGTAAGACAGAGAGCAGAGAAATGAGGCGCTTCGCTCGTTTTTTGTTCTCTTCTACGAGGGTTGCCACATTGCGATGGTTTCTCCTTCTCTACTTTTACATCCTTTTTGAAAACGATCCACACTTAAAGCGGCATTTACACCTACCAATATTATCGCATTTTCGGGATTATCGACGTTTTTTCTTATGCAGTTTGACAATAATAATCCCAAAAAAGCGATAATTTTGGTAGGTGTACTTGCAGTTTAAAACTACGTAAAACTATGTGGGAACATTTGCTGTAATGGGTGAAAAAATGCGATACGGCAACACGTTTGTATCCAGTGCCAACAAATACATGGTAGCCGTTGGTGTAGTTGTAGGCAGCAACAACATACATTGTATTTCTGTTCATTCGTTTCAGTTGTCGCACTCTACACAAATATATACCAACAATACAAGAATGCAAAAAAGGATAAAAACAAAATACATATAATTTTGACAAGTGAAATGAAAAATGGCATGGACAAAATTTAATGACCTGTTTGAACCACTAAACCTGATAGATAATTCTACCATGATCAATATGTATAACATTTACCGCGTGTTGTTTTGTTTTCAATCGTAAATAAAAATCTATCCTTAAAATTTAGAGATATAAAACTATACGTAGTCTTCCGTTAAATAAAATAATTTGAATGAACTTACCATGTGTAAACCATTTTGCAAATTTCTGTTTTTGAGTCTATCCGTGATAACATTTTCATTCACAAGAAATGATAACAATATTTATCTAAGATAACTTTTTGTTGTCATTTCTTGAAATTGAACATGTGGCAACATTGTCATTGCTCAAGTCGGAATTTAAGTGGGGAATTGAAATTCCACTTAATATCGCTTAGCTGTTCTGTACAATTTAAGCTATAATTAACTTTAGCGGGGTAAAAACAAAACACACTTATTATTTTTCAACGAATTCGCGTGATTTGAAATCACCCTCAAATATTCAGCCATGTCAGACTTTTCATGCGAAAGTGGATTAATCTCGAAAGAGTCAATTCGAAAGTTTAACTTTTGCTTTCGTACGTCTTCATGTAAATCTTAAAAAACTGAATCCAATTTTTCTTTTAAACAGATGGTAATCCTATGAAATACAAAACATTCTCAGTAAATAGCTTAGAAAGAGTGTCTCAAAATTCACGCATGAAGTAATCGTAATAGGAAACTATATAGTTTAAATTTTGTGTTTCACTTACAAACGGCAGATAGAACATGTGTGAAAATTGTAGTATGTGACATGCTTGACTAAGGTTACAGTAAATCGCTATTATATTTTTTTAATTTATAAAGACTTAGGCCCAATTTTTGACTGGTTATTTAAATTGGCAATCAGTTGGTTTTGATTTATGTTTGATCTGACTTTAAATACGAAAAGAGTTTTTCAGTGCTTTGTCAAATAATCTTATTACCATGTGGCAACAGTGGCAAATGCGACGACATATAATCGGTATTCATACATTTATCGGCTAATGGTTACATTGCAGCAAACTGACGCCATTTGCAAAAGAAAAGTGAAGTGATAAAATACAAAATATTTAATGAAATTGGAAAATATTTGAGCAGAACTAAAGTTCTAACTGCACTACGAGTTAAATGATACGTTTTTATTGTTATTTCAACTAGGATGGTGATTATAATTGTTCACATTAACAACTAAAGAAGCTTTGTGTTTGTTCTTCTTGTTGTATTCTGTCAAAATCATATGGTCTTTTGATCATAGTTTAAATGCCCAACTTCGGCTGTTTAAACAGCAATCAACTATTAACCTAAAAAATGAATTCAGAGTTTAACTTTTGTTTGATTGATCAAAGATGATTGACTAGTCAAAAATTGGGCCTTAGAGTTTAATATGTTGTTGAAATGTCGGAACTTCCAAAATATAACTAGTATTCATATTTGAACGAAATCAAAATTTTAAATTAGAGAATTGATAGATAGAATTATAAGTTTACTGAGTGCGTAACCCACATATACATTTTTGGTTTTGATTACTTCATATGGTGCCATTAAACCCATGCGTCATTGAGTGTATCAAAGAAACTTATTCATCGCAGCAATGAAATATATTCATCGCAGTGACGAAACTCTTTCATTTACTAAGCCAATTTGAACCTGTACGTTAGCTCACTTGTGTTCAAAATATTCAACAAGTCATCGACGGGATTTCACAAATGTGACGCGTCTTTACCCATAACCATTTTTAAACTCCCACCAACCAGATTCCGGTTTGACCGTGTTATATCTCAATGAGGTTGTAAAATGGTCAATAAAAAAATAAAAAAAATATCTCTATTCCATTTCAATTTTAATTTTTGAATTGAAACCCTACTTTTCTCAATTTAAATTTTTAGAAACAAAAATGTCGAACCAAATTGTAGCCGTTATCGTATGCACCCTCATCTTCTGCATCGCTTTGAGCAGCTGCAACTACGCCATCACAGAGACACCTGGATGCCAACCTGGAATCGTTGAGGAAATGCCACCACACATCCGTAAAGTTTGCGTAGCTTTAGAGAATTCCGATCAATTGTCCGCTGCTCTCAGAACCTATATTAACAAGGAGTTGGGTCGTAAGTTTTTAAAACGCCAGCTAAAGCAGAAGATTTTTTTTGAGCTGTCTCATTTCTTTTTCATTTCAGCCATTCAAATGGGTATAAATGGTCTTACAAACAACAATGACAAACGTACCGATGTCGATCACGTTTTCTTGCGTTTTGGCAAAAGACGTTAAATTTATGCAGCAGCGATGACGGCGACGTCATCACTACACAACTAAAACCTCCACCTCTATAATTGGCGACATCAAACCTGGACTATTGGATTATAATCGGACCATTACCTAATTAAAATTTGTTTAATTATTTATGTATAATTTGAAATCGGAACCGTATGGCGTAGAAAACTACTTTGTGTAGCATTGTAAGAACTACAATATACAAATGTAATTAAAACTCAAATAACTAAACAAAACAAACCCCCTAAGTTGATCTCTTTGTAATATTACAATTACACCGTTTCCATTGCAACAATTAAATCATAATAAAACTATATTGTATAATAATTATATGTTGTTTCGATATTGCACCTCTATGTAAACTATTGATATCACTAAATGATGTATATAGTATTTATTAAATCGTAACAGTTACAAATATATAAAACAAAAGGCCGATATTAACAGATCTTTGTACCAGTTAACACAACAAATCTCTATAAAACAATTCAATATACTAAATATCGTGTATAATGGGGCAGAGCGGTACATAATTTTTTTTACGACCTTATTATATTTTGTGTTTTTTCTTAGTTAATAAGTTTGTGGAATCAACAATTAAAGTATTATTAAAACCAAATGGAAATCGAAATAAAAGCATTTTAAATACAACAAAAAATGGAAAGATTGATCCTTTCGATAATGTAATTGAGCGATTTATAGGTGGACTGTCTCAAGAAACTTAGTACGGTTCCTCAATATGACACCATTTATTTATTTTACTATTTGTTGAAGTTAATTTTGACCAAGCTACACCACTAGAGTAGTCAGTATATAGTATACAGTAGTCTGTATATAGTGTAGGTCCTGCACTAGATGCAGAAGGTCTATGAGAAGATCAGTAATAAAACACTCAATTTGTGTGAATTATAATCAATTACGTGTTCAGATTATTATGAAAAATAATTAGAGCATTAAAATCTACTCTGTTTATTGTCCTGAAGGAAGGAGTATTCCGACCATTTTATCAAAATACAAAAGTGATGTGAGGAATCTTATTGGCTTGTAAGGACATTTTATTTTATCTGGCGATATGAATAGCAACCATAGATATTGGGGTAAACAGTTTCGGCAATGCTATAATATTTCTTTTTCCATTTTGTTTCCTGATGGTCGCACACGTATCCCATTCTCAAGCAGATACCATCCTTCTACTCTTGATATTATTATAGCCTCACCCATACACACAGGGAAAAGATTAGTTGGAAATCAATTCAGGCATTGGAAATTCCATGATTAAGTCTATATTTTGATTAGAATTCGTAATTATTTGCTGATGTTATTGATAGATTAAAAATCGGTCTTATTAAATACAAGTTGCTACTACCGAATTTTAGTTGTATTAACCAATTTGAGTATTTCAAAAACCTCATTCATCTGAAATGGAAGATACAACTAATAAAAAGTACAGTATTCGAATTCCTGTTTAAATATTAGTCACTGTAATCATAATTTAGTTTCTGTCACGAAAACACTTGTTACAAAGTTATGTATTCCTTTTTTCACAAGAGGCTTTGTTGTTAAAGAGAAACTACGTATATTGGAATGTTACACGAGGACTTTACAGCAAATCTAATATTTTAAACAGAAACTAATATTTTAAACAGAAAAGTTGTGAAAAAACAATAAAGTCGGCCCTGTTCTGCATACAGAACCATTTTGAATCAGCATTTTCTTTCAGAATAAAAAGTCTACAATTTTGATGTTCTTAAAACATGAGATATTTTTATTCTGAATTGTTTGTTTTTAAAATCACAAGGCATTAGCATTCTAATTCAAACCCGATAACTTTGTTCTGAATTGTTTTACAGAAACCTAAATATTCTGCAACGTTTTATAGATATTATATATCGAGTGTATAGATATTATCCACCGAAGAATATGGTATGTATACATATTCACATTTTGCGTCGTATAGACCCAGAATTTGATATGCTTTGGACAAAAACAATGGTTGACATCCATATATTTTTCTATACGAAATCAAAAGGTGATTAAAGTCCATGTATTCGACAATACGAATATACCCAGTTGATATATCTCACCAAACTAGTTTCTGAATCGCACGTATGTTTTTATTTTACAAGTATTACCATAAATTGAGGTGAAGTGAGACTTTTAAACACAATCGTTGAATCTGACGCCACTATTGACGGCTTCACAATCGCATGCAAACAATTGTGGGCACTTCCCTGGAGGAACTATTATTATGGATGACACAAATTAACTTAAACATACATATGATACCCAGGGTAACCCATCCCCATTTTTGATCGAAAATATGAAAAATTTCTATATCTCGAAAACAAAGCGTCCAATCGAAAAAATAACAAATTTTTACGCATTTCTAGGGGTTTCTCACAGTGTTCCAATTTTTTTTTTTATTTTTTTTTTTTTTAAATCGCCAAAATAAGAAAATTGCTAAAATAAAAACTGGCTATAATTCGGAAACGGTGCGTCCAATGGCAAAAATAATAATTTTTTTTATCTCCTTAGGAGGCTTTCACCTATGGATGTCTTCAATACGGCATCACTTTTATTTTTTATTTTTAAAAAAATCGCTAAAACTAAAATTTCAGGAGTGAAAACCCGCTAAAACGCCGCTATGAAAATATCTCGGAAACGGAACATCCAATCGAAAAAAAAACTATTTTGGTTCAATCTAAAGTGGTTCAATCGAATCGAAGAAATTTTGTGCAAAAAATTATCAAAATATGAAAAAGTCGCTGAAATTAAAGGCATCCATTATTTATTATTCCATCCAATTTTATTACTTTTGCGATTGGACGCACCGTTTCCGAGTTATGACACTTTTTTATTTTAGCGATTTTCTTATTATGGCGATTTTCTTATTTTGGCGATTTAAAACAAAAAGTATTTCGTGCGAATTGAAAACCCTTAGAAACCCCTAAAATTTATTATTTTTTCCGAGATATAGAATTTTTTTCTAATTTTTTTATATTCGATCAAAAATGGGGTTGGGTTACCCAAGGTAACCCATTAGCCACGAAATACGATCCCTGGTCATAAATAATAATAATTTTGTTTATATTTAAATATAAAATACACAATTTTAATGAAAAATTATTTTTTTTTACTTCTTTTCTATGAAATTCGTAATGGGTTAAAGCATCACCAAATGGCTGTGACAAGCATCAAATTCAAGTAATTAGTTGAGTATATCAGTATATTACTTGGTACAACCGAATTAGTTTTTACATTTTTCGTTGATCCAACAAATAAAATATTCACCACGACAGGATAATTTGATTGCTAGAAATAATACCAGATTGACAGATCACGTTTGTTTCTTGTTGCTGTGGCTTCAACTAAATATTTCAGTTCTTGCAACCAAAACTGAAGTATATATGGCCAATATTTGGTGATACTGAACAATTATATATGTAATAGTCCAACAACTGAATAATGTGATAGTCCAAGGAACCGCCAAATTTTAGTTGGCTGTAAAAATAGTTGTAACAACGAATCTATTCTCTATGTGTACTATCACCTACTCTAAATACATCTAGCAAGGTATATATTTTTTTGGATCAAATGTTATAATCATTGTTTTATCGCTTTGAACAAGAAATTTCTCAAGTCTTGTGAGACATCTAGATATTTCCTTTATCTATGGTATTACGTAGTATCATACAGTTCTGTCAGTCAGTCATTTTTTTCTATTTATTTATTTGTTGAAATAACTTTTTATGTAATTAAAGATATTTTTATGAAGATTTTTTTAGAATTTTGTTAGTAGATAATAAAGAAAGAAAGCAATATCAGATGTCCTTGTAGCACTTCCTCTTATATTAATCAAGTTTGTATGGGTTGTCATTAATGTTCATGTTCAGTGAAGTACTTTTCCATTACATTTCCATTTTATGTTCACATAGTATCATACTGAAAGTGTTTATACAACTCTGCGGTTGAAATGATTTGTGACATGATACATAACAACATTATCGAGATAGATTTACTCGATCTTGGGTGCAAAAATGTATGAGAAATCACATGATAACAGATTGCTTTGTCAATTATCGAGTAGATCTGTAAGATCGAGTGCATGTATAAAATATTAAAAATTTGCAAAACAGGTTGTTGTATCAAATAAGACAAGCTTATTAAATTCTTCACATTTTGTATACATAGTGTTTTTTACTAATAAACTAATTTTGACAACCACGAAATTTCTAATGCTAGTGGTAGGTAATTCTACCATGTGAACTTTGTATATCATGGTTACTACCATATAGTCATTGTATCATGTATTCCATGGATACTTTCCAGATTTTTTGTATTTCCTGCAGATTCCAAGATGTATTTATGCCAGAGCATGTTATTACGATATCAAACGCAAATTGACAATATCAATTCTTTTTGTTTGGTATGACTTCACAATTAATCGCTAGACAAATGTATGTATACCAACAATAAAAGTAAATTAAAAACAGTGTAGGAACAAAATACATATGCATTTGCTGGTCAAGTAAGTCAATGATATATAAAAAATATAATCAACTGTTCAAGTGGTACCACGTGCTATAAATATATCAAAGTCACGATCATGGTAAAATAAGTAAGCTAAACGCGGTAGGAATTGTTGTAATTTTAGGCAGCAAAAACAGGCAATTTGTTTTTGTTTGGGGTTCCTAATTTGTCAAATGTTGTACATGTGTGTATCTACAGTAAAAGTAAACAAAAAAGTACAAAAACAAAATACATGCGAATTTGATATACGACAAACACCTAAGCAAGAAAAAAGTTAAAATAAGCTGTTCTAAAGAGTTTACCTTACTTATTCTACCGCGGTCACGATACGATTTGCGCTCGTTAATGACACAAACCTAGAAATTAAAAAAAGCCGCTATTACGTCATCTATTTCGTTTGCCGCTGTTTAATATTTTAAAAAATGTCCAAGCTAATTTTAGCACTTACCGTGTTTGCTCTACTCTTTTTCGCCATTCCGAACACCTGTTGGTCCGCGAAATACGCAGAAATAGAAGTATGCCAACCTGGTAGTATTGATCAATATGAAGGGACAGTCGTCTCAGACGTGTGCCAAGCCTTGAAATATAATCAATTCAAACCCGAATATAGAGCCATAATTAAAAAAATAGTAAATGGTAAGTTCTATTCTATAAAACATTGCGAAGATCTTTATTAAAGTTGTATTTCCTTTATGTTATTCTAGAACAAAGTACATAACTTCTCTTCTGATGTACATATGTACGTAAGTTGATCACAACTACTTGCATTTTAATTGAAGCCTATTAACTGGGTGTCTTTAATCCATAGTTTTTAATTATTAGCTAAATATAGTATGATGTGTGGTTCAAATGGCGCAACAGGTGTAAACTTTGAAATCGCATAAAATAGTAAATTTTGAATAAAATCAAATTGTGGTAAAAATATGTAACACAAAAAATTAATAAATAATTTGCGGCATGGCTCCAAGAGTCCAAAAACGGGTCCGCATGAGAATATGCAAGTGTGGGTCATGGAAAAATAAGTAAGGTAAACGCGGTAGAAATTGTAATTTTAGACAACAAAAACGCACGTAGTTAATAAGCTTGTTTTTTTAATTCCTGCTTAACAAACTAAACGACTTTTTGGTGCCGGTTAAAATCGCAGCTCCCCAAACAAAGTGGTAGAAAAATTAGTTTAGCAGGGAATAAAAAAACAGGCTCAATGTATGAGAAACATTTTTTTCGTGTTTCTTATCTATCACATTTTCTACACGTGTGATCTAGAGTAAAAGGAAAAAAGTACAAAAACAAAATACACGCGAATTTGACATAACACATCAGCTGATCTAAAGAGTTTACCTTACTTATTCCACCACGGTAAAGGTGCACCATAGATATAGGAATTAACTAGATATCGCACATGCCGTGGGAAATTTCTTGTTCAATGGGATATTTTCTAGATGGAGCTGAATGCAATAATTACAACGTTTGATCCCAACCATAGATATAGGAATTAACTAGATATCGCACATGCCCTGGGAAATTTCTTGTTCAATGGGATATTTTCTAGATGGAGCTGAATGCAATAATTACAACATTTGATCCCAAACAAAATAAACCTTGCGAGATGTATTTAGAACAGGTGATAGCAGTAGGTGGTGTAGGCAACTTCAACAGGCATTTAGTTTGGTTTAGTGGGCCGATGCTGTACAAGTCAACACAAACGAATACCAACAATAATAGTACACCAAAAAAGCTCATAACCAAAATGCATTTGAATTAGAAAGTGGGGAACACAACGACATGGAAAAAATTAAATTAGTTGTTTGAATAGCACAACCTGAAAAATGATTCTATTTTTGTATTGAAAAAATGTCCCACACTGTTGAATAAACTTCAGTGAATGTTATGAGAAACGTCAATGAAAGTTACAAAACGATAACACAGCACCTAGTGGCAGTTCTTGAAAACGCCTGTGCGATATCTACTTATTTCCTTTATCTATGAATATACCTTGCGAGATGTATTTAGAACAGGTGATAGCAGTAGGTGCTGTAGGCAACATCAACAGGCATTTGTTTTGTTTAGTGGGCCGATGCTGTACAAGTCAACACAATCGTAACATAACCAAAATGCATTTGAATTAAAAAGTAGGGAACACAACATGAGAAAAACTAAATTAGTTGTTTGAATATCACGACCTGGAAAATGATTCTATTTTTGTATTGAAAAATGTCCCACACTGTTGAATAAACGTCAGTGAATGTTATGAGAAACGTCAATGAAAGTTACAAAACTACAACACAGCACCTAGTGGCAGTGGGATATTTTTACTCAAAAAGGATGTACAGGTAGAGAAGACAAAACCCCCGCAATTTGGCAACCCTAGTAGAAGAGAACCAAAAAAGTCGACGCGATTCACTCAAACGCATTTCTTTCCCGCGTCATAACTTGATCATTTCATACTTTTTACATACTTTATGTAATTTTATTTAAATATGGTTGGAATTTGTATAGTTAGATAGAATAATATATCAGAAAACTGCTCGTGTATTGAAATATTCAACGAAGAGAGTAAGAGAGCGAGGAGAGAAACGACACGCTTCATTCGTTTTCTTTGTTGGCATTCCACTCCATGAGTAAATTTTCTTCTCTATATAATAGTTGCATTAAGATCTACCTATTTCCTTTATCTATGAGGTGCACTGTGCTGTATGGTGCTAAAAGTTTTTCGTCTTTTATACGATGACTTACGACCCTGGGACATTGTGTTCATTCTCTTTTTGTAACGCTTCGTAAATACATGTGCTTTCAGGCGATGACTCTCTGTATACAACTATGCGCGACTCTTTGTGACGTATTGTCGGTTAATCTTATTTTAACCGATCTCAAATTCACATCTTAAAAAATTAATGAACAATGGCTGATAAAATTACACTTGTATTGTTTTTATTTATTAAGATATTGCTTCAAAACAAGTTTTCACCACTTTTTGTATACTGTTGCTTTACCGCCATATCAAAACACGAAAGAGGTCAAAGAGAATTATCAAAATGCCCCCTGAATTTTTCCAATTCGTGACTCTTGTGCTACCCCTCTTTCTTCTCTTCATCCCTCACCAATAAGCATCGTGACTCGTGTACCAGGGTCGTAAGTCATCGTATAAAAGACGAATTTGTGCTCGGATTCTAATGTTTGAAACATGGTACCGTAATAGAACTAACAAGTAGTCACAGTAAATACAACAACAATTGTAGGCAACTAAACAAGCATTTTGTTTTTCTTTACGCACTCCTCATGTCAACATCAATACATATGTGTGGTGGTCATACAATTAAGGGGCCCTTAGACCTGTGGATAAGTTGCTCGACTTCAAGTTGACATCAATTTCGATAACTATGTATACATCAACTTCGATTTTGCCCTTAAGCGAACCATAGACTTGTCATTCATGAGCGTGAACACAAGCTACCGTTGAAGTTTATTGTCGGTTTACCGCAGTTTTTGATACCAAATAAGAATGTAATCGAAGTTATTTGCATAACTATCATATTCAGAAAATTTTTCAGAAATATTTCTTAAAATTCATCAGTCAGATAAAATGTTATCGACCACGCTCATGAACATGAATGACAAGTTATTCGCTTTACACTTTCAAACTAGTTGAGACAACTTCATTTCCTTGTCAAATGTCGAAATGAAAGGTAGAGAGAACACTGCGAAAATGTCACCAATTTGAAGAAAATACACTATTTGTATTTTCTTTAAATATGTATAAATAACACTACAAATCATATTTATTTAGTTTATATTTTTCCGACAATGTTTAATTTATTTATTTTTTGGTTAATTTATTTATATTTTGCCTATAATGTTTGCGCATTAACGTTTCTCATCGAAATGCGTATGAAAGTTGATGCAACTTCCCCTTACAATGATGGTTGATGGTGAAATCAACTTCAAAAAATCAAAATCGCTTTGATTTTACCACCGTCGGTGGTGCAATGGTTTAGTGTGCGCGGCTCTTGTACATGAGATCCAGGGTTCGAACCCGGCTCTGAATCACCTTAAAATTTCTTTCGGCGGCGGTCACCTCCCATAGTGACGGCGACACTATCGAGTATCTAGCCATGAAAAAGCTTCTCAAATTACCGTTCGGAATCGGTGTAAAACTGTAGGTCCCAATCAGTGAGTGAAAACTGGAAAGCGCACAGCTCAGTGATTGTGAGAAGTTCTCCCCAGTCCCTTCATGGGATGTAATGGGAAACCATTTATTTATTTTTTTTTTAGTTTGTACAAACCACCAACTTCACCTTACACCATGAACAAGTTAATGCCAACTTGAAGTCGCTGCAGCTTATCCACAGGTCTAAGGGCCCCTTTAGAAACGGCACTTTAGAATTTGTATTGTATAACAGGGCACGGGTATATTATACCGACAACTCTGTGATCGATACAACAAAAAACTTATTAACCGCTAAAGCTACTTACGTTGAGTTTAACAATATATTCTGTTCCCCGTTCCGGTCCAAGGTTCCCGAGATGAGGGCCTCCAAAGGTCCAACGTATTGCCGGGCATATCTGTCGCATCAGTAATCCGAGCAGGTCACTATATGTATCTATGGAAATCACTCTAAAATGCCCTACTAATGGCTTCCAAAAAAATTAATTTTATTAACCCATTGAGGGCCAATTTCGAAATTTCGGCTTTTGACCACGCCTCTTTTGTCAAAACTTTTATTATGTCCAAATATGACCTACATTAAGGTATGCTAAATGTATATAGTCTTATAGACAAGACTTTCACATTTAATTCAAAATATAATATGCGTGAATAATCCTTCAAAGACCAGAGATATGGGTGTTTCCACAGAAAGGTCAACCGGAGCCGAAAATTCAAATGTTGATAAACACATGATTTGTTCTAATATTATATTAGAAAAATGTCAAAATTTTTATATTATGATGTATTTCCATCTTATCTCTGTTGTTACTATGAGAAAATTGGACTGGGAACTAAAATATATATTTCTTGCTCTTACATCTCTTTCAATAACATTTTCTCTTAATTATTTATTGTTTACATGGATATGTTCTGTTCTATACATATAATATGAAATCTCACCATCAACAACGTACGAATAAAAAAAAAATAAAAGAGTACAAACAAAGCTCAATTAACGGTAGATTTTTGCAGTTTATTGTCTCCATGTTCTAATGTCGCGTTCAGGCACCTAAAACATCGTTTGTTATCAGTACTCCGCGATCTGTCTTCTTAATTGGTTGAAAATATAAATCCAAATTAAAATTTAGTGCCTTTAACAAAAAAAAAAGTTATTGCATATTACAATCACAATAAACATAATATTTCGATTAATAAAGTGTGTCGCGTTCGGAATCGTAAGTGTTGCTTTACTTTTCTAACAAATGTTCAAATTATTTTAACATGCATATACATATATCTATATAGATGGGTAAAACGTGTGCAGAAAGCAAAAAAGAAGCAAAAAGACGATTCTTGGGAAAAATCAAAAGAGATCCAGCTAAGTATAAAGCATATTGTGATGAAGCTGCAGAAAGGATGAGAAGACGCCGTGAAGTGCTATCCAAATTGACAAAAACAAATGGCAAGTTGCTTAGCGAAAGAAGGGAAAATGATCGCATAAGGCAGAAGAAGCTGCGTGATAGGAAAAGGAATGATGCTAAAGAAAAAAATACTTATATTGAGCCTTACACTTGCAAGCAAACATTGGGAAAAGCAGTAAAGAAGGCAGAAAGTGCATTGCCGGTGGATTTAGCGAAAAAAGTTAAAGTTATTGAAACGCTATCTAAAAAGTATATCGAACCAGCAAATGCTACAGCAACGATCACTCGACACTCTTTGGAAATGGAAACCAAATTAAACACCGTACGAGATTTTTACATGCGTGAAGATATAAGCGTCCAGGCTGCAGGCAGAAAAGATACTTTGATCGTTAATGGAACCATTGTTGCTAAGCGCTTTATGCTGGTAGCCGTATCAGAAGCCTACGAGGTTTATAAAACAGAGTTACTTGGTAAATGTGTAAGCAAGTCAACTTTTTTTCAATGTCGACCAAGGCATATCCAACTCTCGAGCAAAATGCCACATAACATGTGTGTATGCATTTATCATGCGAACTTCAGTTTTTTGTTAGAGGGCTGCGCAAAAGTAATAAAATCGTTCCCTACAGAGTTCCAAATTTTTTTACAAACAGTTTGTTGCGATATTGAGGACGAAAAGTGTATGTCAAATGATTGCGACAATTGTACACATGATCTAGTAAATGATATAGTTCCTCTAGAATACTTCTCAAAAATGGATGAAAGCGTGAAATGGCGACATTGGAGGAAAGTGGATGACCGAATAATGTTAACAGACACTGTTGCTTCATTATCAGACATAATTCATGAATTACAAATGCAGCTACCTCTTTTCAAAAGACATTTCTTTATAAAGCGGGCTCAACAACGTTATTTTGAAACCTTAAAGGAAAGTATCAAGTGCGGTGATCTAGTTTTGCAAATTGATTTTGCTGAGAATTATAGGCTGATCTGTCAAAATGAAGTACAAAGTGCGCACTTCAACTACAAACAAGCTTCGATTTTTACTTGCGT